>OY757914.1:36891453-37228953 GCA_963585895.1 Sepioteuthis lessoniana
GATGTTGAGATGGCAGCGTGTTGTTGGACTTGTGAGGGATGTGTTTAAAGTCACTGTGTATTTTTGTGTGTCTGGTATTTTTGGGGAGAGTTTGCGTTTTCTCCATTCATATGGACCAGAAGTGAAAAGGTGACTAGTGTGTCGAGAGCGGAGTTACGCTCGGATCGACATAGCCATTTTTTGGGGTGACATGAAGTGGTGCCTGTGGAAGGCATGCTGAATGTTTCTAATTTATGTTCAACTGGGATTCCTCGTAAAGAATCCATAAATTAGATGGTTCCCTCGTTGAGTGTCCATGTTGCTGCTGCTAGTGTTAAAGCCACAGTGAGATGTCCACACTGGGTGGCTTGTCTAGCTAAAAAGCATCGCTAAGCAGGGACGATAGAGGCACGTCTGTTCTGGTCGCCGTCTCAAGCCGAAGCGACTGGATTTGGCCGCTCACCCGTTTTGCGAGCTGGAAATGAAGGTCCGGGCTGAATAGGATAAGTCATCCTGATTGGGTGAAATTCCGTGTTGAATTAAATAGCGCGCCAAACCAAAATACGAGATTTTCCTCTTCTCTACACTATTTTCATTTTCGTTTGATGTAAGAATTCTCTTCTGTGCTTCAGAAAAAGATCGAGAGAACGACATTTTTGCAAACGTTTCCAAATCCACGAAGCTAGTGGAAATTCAAACGAGTAAAAAATAATATTTATTTATTTATTTACTCGATACACTTAGCTGGGGCTAAAGAATGCGCCGACTGCATCTTAGCAGAGGGGTAAGAAGAATGTGTGCGTGTAACTAACACAGTTTTTAAAGAAAAAGACTAAATATTGAAAGTGTCCTGTTGACTATATAAATGTATGTTGACAAAGTATTTCATGTAAGGTAATGATATATAGAAATAGAGCAACGTGTCCTAGGAGGATCGTGTCTTCTCCCATATTGGTTGTTTGTCTCTTTCGGGGTTTGACGAAATTTCTGAGGCTGTGCTCGAGGCTGGAAGAAATCTAACCGAAAAGGCAGAACAAGAAAGAAAAAGGTTGCAGAATGTATACATTTTCGCAGGGTTGACGGCTGGAAGTCAAAATGTAAAAGAGAGAGAGTGTTTTCTCAGTAAGTCGCAATGGAGAGAGTGAGTCGACTCTGTAGGTCAAAATGGAGAGAATGAGAGAGAGTGTGCTATCTCTATAAATGAAAAATGTAAGAGAGTGAGTGCTTGGAAGACGAGAGTATATATAGGCAATCCTTGTCATGCAGTCGGCTCCATGCAGTCGGGACAAAATCAAAGTTGCGGACGCCGTTGGGAGCACTAACCACGTGACTTTCCTGATCAATAGGTTCCCGAAACTGATCAGTTTACCGACGTCCGCCATCTTTGTTTCAGGAACAAGTGGCATCTCGGCCATTTTAAAATATAGGAGTGTAAATCCTATAGGTCAAACTGAAATATTTGCAGCTGGGGACAAATTCTCTCGTACAAACCCACAGCAGAATCACACACACACACACACACATATATATATATTCTTTTCCAACGGCAAGTTAGCTTATGGTGGGAACAAGTCTAATTTAGGATTTTCTTTCTTCAATATCCGTGTAATTCAAATCCAATAGAGAGTTTAATGTAAAATAATAATTAATTAAAACACAGAGTAAATAATTCCATATAAAAGAAAAACCTTTAAAAATCACTTATATTGATTTGGAAAAATATTTTTTTCAGCAGACCCTATATTTTTTTTAAATGTTAGATCAGCATCTTCAGACAAAGAAATAATGAGAAATTTCTAATGAAGATTTAGAAAAACGCACAAAATTCCGGCCACCCTATCTCCATTATCAAGATGTATCAATCATTGACTCCATTTTCCTTTTCACCACTTTTTTTATCTAATTTTGTTTAAAATTTTAACCCATACCCCCCAAAAAACATATGTGTGTGTGTGTGTGTTTGTGTGTGTGTGTTTGTGTGTGTGTGTGTGTGTGTGTGTGTGTGTGTGTGTGTGTGTGTGTGTGTGTGTGTGTTGTTTGTATATATTATTTGAGCTCTACGGTTGTTAAATGAATAAGGTCAGCACACGGTCAGCTGAGATTCAAAATAGTTGCGTCCAAAACTGTCACAGTACACGCAAGGGACGACTAAATCGACTTATTAGCGACATCAATTAGTATCCAAAAAAAACACCGTGTGGTAAGAAAGAAAAAAGAAAAACAAACACAAAACTATTTTCAACTTTTGGGATGTGTAAGTAAACTAATTCTCTGAATTATTTCAGACATCATTTATTTTGCAATTATTTTAAGCAGTTAATGTTAAGATTCAAAATATTTTATTGGGTAAATAAAATATTTTATTGCGTTTGAAATAGAAACAACGTGGAATGATGCAAGCAAGCATAGAGTAGGAAGCTTAGACAAAAAGCTTAGACAAATTGAAATGAAAGAAATATTCCAGTTGTTTACTTTATCATCATCATCAAGTCGTGTCGCCAGCACGGCCTGATCCTCTCTCGCCACTTCTCCCTATCATTCATCGCTTTTGGCAGGTCTTCAGGGTTACATCCCGTATCCTCACATAACTGCTGTATGTATGTTCGAGCTGGTTGTCCTGCTTTTGCTTGGCCATATGCGGGGGTCCATAGGAGTACAACATTGATGAGTTCGTCCTTGCTTCTCCAGCAGTGTCCTGTGTGTCTGGTTACGTCTCCTTAATTTTGTTTTATCATATATACAAACACACATATGTAAATATAGACCGGGAGACCTGAGTTCAATCCTAGGTCGCGTCATACTTTAAGACTTGATACCTCCTTGCTTAACATTCAGCAATATAAGGTACGTATCAAGGGCAAAGTGTAGAAATCCAGGGAAAGGAGTATCACCCTCCCCTACACCTCGTTGTAGAAGCTATTGAAAAGGAAGCTCGACTACAGTCACCAAGTGTGTGTGTGAAACGTTACCCCCTCACCCCCCCACATTATCTCAGTCTTCTAACCATGTCTTCTTCTTAGCCGGCCGGTGATCAACTAGTGGTTCGAAGGGGCAACGCACATTTCTTGCCACCACACAAGAATACGATCGAGGGAGACAGGAGAAAATAGAAAGACAAACGAACAAACAAAGCTTGGGGTTAACCAAGAGCAGAGGAAGGTATGCAACACTACATGCATGTGCATTCCTGATAGCAGATATAGACTAACGCTAGCGTGGGTTACTTGCGAAAATTCCACAATGCTACTGGAATCAGACATCTTGAGACTCTTCTTCACTGGACCCTATCTTGTCTCCTCGCCTCTCTGCTCGGTGTCTGGTGTTGACTGCCCCTCCGTGGATCCACGCCAACCTCTCTGTTCGCCTCTCTCCTGTCCAGCCGCAACTCCTCTCTCCTGTCCAACTACCAACTGCCTTCTCTCTGCTCTCCAGCCACCAACTCTCTCTCTCCTGTCCAACTACCAACTGTCTCTCTTGGTCTCCTGCCACCAACTACCAACTGCCTCTCTCTGGGTCGCGTCGTCAACTCTCATTCGGCTCCCCGTACCACTTCCGGGTACGGCGAGATTTCATGTCCAAGAATCCCTTGTCTGGTTTCGCGCCAAAACAGACAATTGAATCGTCTGCTTTGGCAACCTACCCCCATAGTGCTACATGTGTGTGTGTGTGTGTGTGTGTGTGTGTTTCAGAAATAAATTCGTTTATAAATGAAAGAGTATTGAATACTTCCCTGATATACTCTCTAAGCTGTGCTTGAAATATGCTGATTGTATCACCGTCAGAGGAGTAAGTGTCCCCACTTAACACATCAAAAAAGGGGAGTTATGGGTATAACACTAAACTGCATCTGATGTTTACGTTCCAGTTTTGGAGTTCAAACGAATGCGGAGTACTCTTACACTGCCATTACTCCTAGGTCCACTCCGAGTTGAAGTGTTAGTTCTGGCTTGGGTCCCATCTATAAGACAAAAATAAGTTAGTTGGCTTACCGTACTAGAAGGCGACTTTTTCAATAGCTGTGATGTAAAGGAGGGCGCAACTGCTTTCCCTGGATTACTCCACTTACCCTTGATCCGTACCTTATGAGTGTTAAGCAAAAACGTACCAAGTACGAGTTTTTGGTATGACTCAATCTAGGATTGAACTCCAGTTTCTCGGACCATTGTTGAACACTACCCATAATGCGACCTAAGTTCGATACCATACAAAATCATACAACTGAGTGCAAATAAGGTTGACTGGTAGGGTTTTATGTCATATCAACCCTTCTAGGTAATACAATGCTAAATCCTGTTTATACACACATGTATATTAAATATATATGAATTGTAAACGTTTAGTTAGTGGATAACATTTTAAAACGAACGGTTGCCCAGTCGACTAGGGCTGTAGAAAATACACCGACTGTTTCTCTGCAGAGGGGAAAGATTCCCCCAATAAGTGTTCTGGATATGACACTAAATAATCTGATGGTGAGGTTCCAGTAATGCTGGTGCTTTGGGGAATACGAAGTACCCCTTCATTACCATCGCTCCCATGTTCACTCTGACCCAGAGTCCTATATATAAATCAGATATAACTAAACTGCCTACTTATGCAAAACTGAATGGTTTGAAATAGAACTGTTTGACTAGACTGAATAGCTTGAAATAGAAATGTTTTTTACTTCTGAGTACTTATGCTAAACTGAATGGTTTGAAATAGAACTATTTATTTGTATAAAAATGGATCTGGTATTAAATAACCAACAAAGGTTGATATGCCATAAAACCCAAACAAACAAACAAACAAACAAACGTCTCAGTTGCTTGCATTTAGGTAAAAAGGTTTCAAGAATTTCTATCTTATACTATTAATTCCATTTACTAAAAATCACAGTTTTAACACAGTTAGATGGTTTCAAGTATTCCAATGTAACACTAATAATTTAATTTTTCATTTGTTAGCACACACTTAAATGCTTATACATGATTTCTAAGAGAATAGTTTGTAGGGAATTTAACTTTTAAGTGAGCTAATTTCGTTTGGTTTCTTTGTTTAATGGCATATCAATCTTCGTATGCTATTAAATGCCAGAGCCATCCTTCTAGAAGAACAGTAGTGGTACTATTTAACCCATAGTTGGGAGGATGAGGGTGTTCATACCTTTCCCAAGGGTATTTGTCCGAAAGTGAATAGCGCAACTGGAGTTCGAACTCACTTACTACGATTCCACAGTCCATCGCTTTAACCATTACACTACGAGGACACCTAGGTGTTGTAGCTATTAAAAAGGGAACCTTCGGCTCGCTTTCGCCTACGGGCGCCAACTTTTATTGTTTCTACACAGTTGAATAGTTTCAATTACCGCTATCTAACATTAATAATTCTCTTTAGTATTAGTCATTAATTTACACACTGATAAAGTGGTTACAAGTATTGCTATTTAACACTAATTGTTCTATTCAAGACTATTCATTCATTTGCACACAGTCAAATGGTTCCAAATATTGTTATGTAATACCATTAATTCTATTTTTGCATACAGTTAAACGGTTTCACGTATTCACACAAAAAGTTTTATTTGCACACAGTTAAATGGTTCGAAGTATTCCTATGTAATAACATTAATTCAATTCAAGCACACAGCTAAAGAGTTTCAGCTATTGCTATTCATCACTAATAATTCAATTCAACATTACTCATTCATTTGTACACAGTTAAATGGTTCCAAGTACTGCCATGAAATGCTAACTGTTGTGGTCTTTAGATAAGACCGGTGGAAGAACAACTCAAACAACAGGTGATAGGTAAACGTTATTGTATTAGCAGAAAAAGGAAGTCATACAAAGGAAGTACTAGTCGTGCTCGGCTTGCAGTCCGTCTGTCAAATGTCTCATAAGGAACGAGAAGCTGTCTCCCTTTATTCCTTGTAGGAGAATTACAAGAAGACACAAGGCCTTAAGTTTTGGGGGGAAGGGGAAGGGTGCGGTCTTGCGTTAAACTATATTTTCCAAGAGGACCTAGCTAGCCACATTCGCCGACCCATTCGACAGTACAATATATATCCATTCATCCATCACCATGTTCGCAGCAACCACCAAAATACCACATTTGCTCTATGAAAAGGACCTACTTAAAACCCAGAGTACGATGCATGATTTTATTTACAATTTATATTTTTTTACAATGAAAGTAAATGATGGGGATGTGAGAGAAACCCCCGAAACGAAAAAAGAAGAAACTAAGGAAAAAGATACCCCGTTTGGTTGCCCTCCCCTCCCCCTGTCTACGAAAATGGCGGCCGACTGTTTTCCGGTGTCCGAAAACAAGCCGGACCTACCCTAGGTGGGACGGGGATCCTAGTCTAGTGGGGCAAAGAAATACAGGGTGGGCGCGAAATGGGACAATAAAAGAAGGTAGGTAATAGGATTTTTTATATACATGTGAATTTTTCAAGATCTTCAATAAAAGTGGGCTGGAGTATGGGTAGAGGTACAAAAATAATGGGGGTGGGGAAGATCTTGAGAACAAACGACTAGATGACGGAGACAATGACTGACAACATGCTGCTAACTAGGTTTCAAGGGGGAAAAAACAATGCCTACTCACCGGGGATGGGGTCCCGAAGGACCCGTACCGTAGATGCCATGGGCCGGCAGAGGAGGGAAGGATGACTCCAACATTGCCCCCTTTCTTACGACCAGGCTCGCTGCATTCACCCACCTTCTGCTGAATGTTATGCGATCCAAGCGTTTTCTATCGCATCTGATTTTGACCCTAAGCAGATGCCTAAAATACAAAACCAGGTCACGATGAGAAAAGTTTGCATCGTCATACAATCCCTTCTTTCGCGTAGTCCAAATTATATTGTAATACTGTCTTTCCATCCAATCAATGACTACATAAGATGCAGCCAAATGATGAAGCCATTTTTTACCCAACCAGGGGCTATTATAACACTGCTGCTGACGCGTGGTTGAAAGAAAACAAAGAGATTACTATAACAATTTATTGTTTTAGGGTGACTGGAATTTATCCTCTTGACAGAGATATCTTCACTGATACAGACTATCTTCCTTTTGAGGTGACAGATTGTCCAATGAATTTTGCAATATCACCAACAACTGAAGATTTTACAATTAGTTTCACAGGAGTTACTTCATTGATCCAAAGAGCTGTAAATCAACCTGATTCATATATCTTTACACCTAAGGATATCTAACTGGTATAAGGAAAAGAAAGGAGGGAGAAAACCTGGGAGAACAAGAATATTCACCGATACTTCCAAAAGATTTGAAATGGCCCACTAAACAGAAAAAAGAAAGAAAATATCTGTGAAAAAAAAGCATCCACCAAGAACAGAATATTGATCATGAAATTTATAAAAACTGTTGTTTCCATAAATGTTATATCTGCTGAAAAGGATTTATCCTATGGCAAACAAGCTACAAACAGATGGGAATGTGGATGCCCTTCAAGAGCAAGAGTCGTTGACTCTGTTCTTGTGAAGTTTGCAAGAAAGAAAACTGTCAAATATTATGTTGTTCTGATTTCTGATCGCCCAGTCGGCTGGGGCTGTAGAATACACCGACTGTTTCTCTTCAGAGGGGTAAGTCTCCTCACCAACGAGTGTCCTGATATGACACTATACAATCTGATGGTGTGGTTCCAGTAATGCTGGACCTTTGAGGAATGCAGAGTACCCCTTCATTACCATCAACCCCAGGACCACTCTGGCCCGGAGTATTAGCACCTGATAGGGTCCTATCAATGGGTCAAATAAAATTAAACTGTGTACTTATGCAAACCTGAATTGCTTGAAATTGCACTGTCTTGACATTTAAACTGTGCACTTCATTTAAACTGCATACCTACGCTTAACTGAATTGTTTAGAATAGACCTGTTTTGACATTTAAACTACGTGCTTGTGATGAGATGATTTGTTAGAAATAGAACTGCTTTGACATTTTACTGTGCGTAAACAAGAAACTATACTTGTACTAGACTGAGGTGTTTAACTTAGAACTGTTTGAGTAAATTGAATTACTTGAAATAGAAATGTTTTTTTACAATAACAACTACAATTAGATTGTGTACTCAGGCTGAACTGAATTGTTTAAAATGGAACTGTTTATTTGTATAAAAATGGATTTGGCATTAAATTACCTACAATAGTTGATATACCGTAAAAGCCAACCAACCAACCAACCAAACAAACTGGTTTCTGAAGTTAATCAGTTTGATGAGCTAACAATGAAAATGTTGAAAAGTATTCGTTATAGTTTTGCAAGTCCTTAATTTACAAAAACATATATGAACACGAGGATATAATCAGCTTTGTTCCTGATCTATAATAAAATGGTGGGACGAAGCGTTTTCAGCTGAAACTAGTGTTCACTGTAGGTCTCTCCGTTTAAAAGCCAGAATAAAATGACAATAATTGATGTAAAAATAAACCCCTATTTACATGGGTTTTATTGAAAAGTCAGCCAAGTTGAAGCTACTTGACCATAAAATTCGTTAAAAAAAGAATAATAGTGCAATTATAGAATTTATCAATCTTTTATTAATTACGAGTAGGTTCCAAGATACTTCATAGAATATTCCAATTTACCCGACAGGGGGTATTTTGTAATAAGTAGAGGGGGTAACACAAAAATAATTTTTCAAGTGATCTCTTTAACCCTTTGAAGAACTTTTTGATTGGATTTGTATCAAACAGGTGTTTCAGTGGAAAAAAATTTGTCCGATGTTTAATTATAACGATATTGGAAAAAAAACAAATTTTGTGAGAATTGTTCTAACTGCCCCACCTCTTCTCCACATATCCCAAACCCTCTGCTACGAGCAAGGTTCATTTTTAAATGGATTAAAACTGGTTTGAATATTTGTTTTACCTTCTCCTTGACTAGTTTATAAAAAATCCAGTCTGCCCATCTATTTAACCATAGCTGCCGAGATGGGGGGAGGGACAAGGAGAAGAGCTGGATTCATGATTTTCCCCAGGGCATAAGCGACAAGTGAAATGCCAACAACCTCGTCAAGGATGGATACGGATCGCAGATCCCAATTCCTGTCACGATTACCATTACGCCAATTGTGCCTCTCTCTCTCTCTCTATATATATATATATATATATACATATGGAGGCACAATTAGAGTAACGGTTATATATATATATATATATGTATTGCCATCCACAAACAGACCGTTTCGTTGTATCACAACTCTTCAGTATGGCTAGACACGCGAGACGCTTCAAGCTGGTATCGAAACCCGTCTAACTTTACGTTCGATCGATAACTTAATCTCACAGCCAGCAGCAGACCCAACACAAGTTAAGGTATTTAACATATGTTTAACTTCCATTTGTTTACATTTTAGGATATATATATATATATATATATATATATATATATATATATATATATATATATATATATATATATATATATATATATATATATATATATATATATATATATATATATATATACTTTTGTGAGATAGGCGAAAATTTAACACTTCTGAAGGAATTAAGCTACAGTTTCCAGCTGAGAAAGACAGTGAGAAACTTGACTGATCGAGATGAGTGAACTTCGCTGCCGCTCCGAGGGAGCGAACTCCGATCAGTCAATTGGGTTCTACTCGGTGTTAGTCTTAGCCGTGAGCAACAATTTCTTCTTCTCGGCAACCAACCCGACA
Source organism: Sepioteuthis lessoniana (assembly GCA_963585895.1). Taxonomy (NCBI): domain Eukaryota; kingdom Metazoa; phylum Mollusca; class Cephalopoda; order Myopsida; family Loliginidae; genus Sepioteuthis; species Sepioteuthis lessoniana. The sequence continues at coordinate 36,901,121 of OY757914.1, forward strand.
ACTGGTGACTCATGTTCCAAACACCCGAACATAATGATAAAATTCATATTGCACGTTTATACTTAGGTGTCAATTACTTTCCACCACGAGGCGATCACTAATCACCAGCCTATGATGTACCCCCAGTGCTTGTGTCTCACTCCCCACATCATACCTTAATCAAGAAGTGGGTGGGTTCAGTACTACACTTAAAGTCACTACTCCAATTGTATAATAATCAAAAGATATTTTTATTATTAGACTTCACCACTATTTCTTTTTTTGTCTTCGCTTTTTTACCATTTATTTTGATTTTACATTTTATTATCTTACTCCTATGTACACACAGGTATACATACATACATACATACGTACACACACCTACACATACGTACTCACACGTACACGCAGTGTATGTGTGTGTATGTGTGTGTGTGTGTGTTTCTCCATTTCGTCGTTGATTGGTTTGCTCGTAATATCTGGTGTCGCTAGAATAGATAACTTTGAAAAATAGTATCGCTTGTCAGTTTCTGATTGGCTGAAAATAGACATAGCCTTGACCAATCACTACTTTGGAATCACCTTAAAAAAAGAACATCGTATTTTTTCCGGAGCCTCAAATGTTTTACTTAATCATCAAATATTTTGAGCCCAATATTCGTAATAAATACATTTTATATCCAATAAAGATGAATTGGCCATGCAATAGGAGCTATTCCAAATAATAACTGCATATGTCTCATTTGCAGTGCATTGTATGGATAACGGGTTGAGTTGTCACTGAGTCCTGAACAGGACCCAAAAGCGGTTGATCGTTGTTTCTTGCGTGTGATAGAATGAGAGTAAACAAGTACGTTATTGATTTTTAATGGGCTCCTTTATTCGCTGTTTTAGTATAGGAGGAGGAATCCTGCTCAATTCTAAGTATGTTTCGTTCTTATTCTGGAACCTGGAAAGCAGTTGTCATATGGGGGAAGAATCTAGTTTGTTTAGAGACTGAATGACTGATGAGTGACATAAAGTCAATTTAACAAAAGTTTCGAATAATTATTCGCAAGCAGTACATATCCATATTTTATATGGTTTGTCAGATATTCATTATCAAAAATAAAGAACATCGAGTCATTTTTATTGAAGTCTGTGTTAATTGTTCGTAATAACTACTTAACCATATTATGTTCAGTTTGTTGAAAATAAAGAGTGTAAAGACACTTTTATTAAAGTTTAGTATGACTGTTTGTATTTAAAGATATTCTATATGTGTTTTTTAATGTTTGTTTTCTTTGGGTTGTTGCCTTGTTCATACTAAGCATAGTACACAGTAAGGGCTTCTTGTAATGATTACCCAGAGAGTTGATAACTGATTCTGAGTGTGGGATGAACACTCCTTTTACAGTGAGAAGAGGGTTAGACATAAAGGATGAGAAACAGACCTACCGAAAAACCTGCCTGTGCTGGATCTCCTGGGATCCTGGCATGAATCTAACAATTCTTGAAGGATTTTTTTTTGTTTATTATTAACATTTCGAAAGTTATAATAGTTGTTGCTAGTCTATGGTCGTTGAGCTTGGGGTTTTGGCATCTGATTTCTTTGTTCTTTTTCTTGCCCCAGTAAACTTGTTGGCTTCTCCGTCTGTAGAAGGTTGCAAGAGAATTACGGAAGGAAGGAAGGAGAAAAAGATACCTTTTCACTCAAAACTTTATTTCGGGGTTCAATGACGATTATATGGGCGTAGAATTTCTTCCTGAAACCAATGGAAATAGTCGTGTCTCCTGGACAAGGTGTTAAAATATATTAAGAGTCATTTCCGATGGATTTATGAAGTTGAAGTTTGTTGTATGTCCATTTGGTGTCTTCAATAGAGGCCTCTGCTAACAAGAGACGCAACCTTCCGCCAAGTCCAAGACTTGAGCAAACACGTGTGCTACCGTCTAGCAGCCGAATGGAAGAGGATATTTCTAGTACTAGTTGTGAACGCTGAAGTGAGAACGGATTTCTCTTTTATGGCAGTAAGTCTATCTTTCAAGCAGACGCAGATTTCGCTTCCTGTCAGAGGCTTTTGGGAACTACTACATTTTTTAAATTCACTTTGTTTTTCAATTTCCTTTTTATTAATCCCCACTGTTGAAATAGTATCATAAACGTCAGAGCCATAGTTCTTGGCAGGGATGGAATGATTTTTGGTAATTTAAAAGATGATAACAATTTTACTTGATAAGTGGTTTTTTGAAACTGTAAATTTATCAGTGTAGTTTCCTAGTTTTGATGATGAAACTCATCTCATCTTAGCAGGATGAGTAAAAAATTTTGCAATATTTTCATATGTGCTAGTTTGCAATACATATATCACTAGACTGAAACAGTTTAAGGCGCGAAAAGTACTTGCTGTCGTTGGTATTATTGTGGTAGTTAGTGCGTTGACAAGTGCTGTGCTTCACTCCAGTTATTTGAAAGCCACACAGATGAACGTGTAGTCTAATACTAATTCAAACTTGACCTTAACACTGCGGTAGCAATCAAAAACATTCAAAGTACGAAAGGTGAAGGTACGTTTGATCACCGTACGGTAACTGGATGGTTAAAGTCATTTCGCACGGGTCGCACGAACCTCGGCAATTTGGCAAAGCCAGGTCAGTCTAAAATCATTGATAACGAGGCCACGCTTCACGCCATCAAGACCAATCCCACGAGTAATATTCATAAAGTATCAGGCTATCTCGGCATCTCACTGTCCTGTGGGGTTTGTCTCCTTCATGATATGAGCAAAAGCATCCAGCACTGCCGAATCATCATATTTACCCAACCCCTCCGCTCAGGCAGGATATGACATAAGGTCAATTTTTTAAGCGGAGTTTAACAGGTTTGAATTCAGAGTTTTCCTTATCCTAGACTAGTTGCCTCACCAAGGCTGAAGAACCTAGTCTGCCCTACTATTTACCCATAGCTGGAGGGAGAATAGTCCGCGTCCGTAATTGTTTGTGCGGAGTATCTTCTGCTTCTTTCCTTTGCCTGCTTGAAACCGTTTTCTTTCATTAAATCAATAAACATTCTTATATAACCCATGTCTATTATCGTTTCAGGGGAAGTTCTCATAGCGTAGTGGTTAATGTGCTAGACTGTGACATCGTAGTAAGCAAGTTCAAACTCCAATCACGCAGTTATGTTCACTTTCGGACTAACAACCTTCTGAAATTTAAAAACTCCTTTATCCCTATGAATTAAATAGTATTACTGCTATTCTTCAAAAAGAATGGATTCGGCATTGAATAACCCAGGAAGATTGATATGCCATTAAACACAGAAACACAATGCAATTATCGTTTAATTTTAGCCTGTTATCGTCGTCTTCTTCTTCTTCTTCTTCTTCTTATAATTATTATTATTATTATTATTATTATTATTATTATTATTATCATATTTACCAACCCCTCCGCTCGGGCAGGATATGATACAAGGTCAGTTTTTAAGCGAATTTTAACAGGTTTGAATTCGGAGTGTTCCTTCTCCTAGACTAGTTGCCTCACCAAGGCTGAAGAACCTAGTCTTCCCTTTTATTTACCCATAGCTGGAGGGAGAATAATTGGATTCATACCTTTCCCAAGGGTATTAGTGCTATGTGAAATGCAATCAGTCCAGGATTTGAACTCGTATCGCCGTGTCCAATTCCTGCGACGATAACCACGAGCACCTCCATGCCGAATTATACATCGTGTTACCAAAATATTGCAAAACTTTTCACTCACCCTTGTATAATTTACTTCTTTATTGGTAAGAAAAAATTCCTGAATTACAATGAAATTACAATTAATTTTTAAAACTTATAGAATTAGTCGAATAATTTTCTTCATTTCAGACTTCCAGAAGGTTCTCCAGCAGACAACCAGATCTAGGTGATGATAAGTGGTAACAATAATGTATTTGGAGTTATTTCCTGTATCCCTTTTCTTAGATTTTTTTATTCTTTGAAGCCTTTCTTTATTTTATGGAGACAATTTTTGTAGAATTTTTATTATCAACGGGAGTACCGACTGAAGGGAGATAACAGCCAACAAGAAAAGTAACTCTATTCTGTAGATACCTGAGAGCTCTTCTGTCTCTAACCGAGATAAAAATGTTTTTTGAGTGTTTTTTCTTTGATGGTTGTAATATAGTCATAAGTTATTTTCCTTGAGGGAAACACTTCAATGACGTTAATCTAGAGATAGAAACTAATGTTCACTATCTTTCTCCTCAGGACTTCAGTAAGTACACACGCGCTTTGTACAGCTCTGTAAATAAACTTGAGGGTACACAGAATATCACTCTTATACTTAATGCATGCCGCGTCGCAATATATTACAATGGAGACCGACAATTTCCGACCATGCAGTATTAGTTTTCGAACAAAATTCCGGGCATGGAATTGAATGATAAAGAAACACTTTTGAAACTAAACAAACACGTGCTTATCTTCTTTTATAGTAAATTTAGCCATGCCCTTGGTAAAAGCTCGAGCTTTCATACTTTTAAATGTAAGATTCGAAAATTAGATCTTTCTGATTTGGTTTGGTTTGGTTTCTTTGTTTAATGGCATATCAACTCTTTGTAGGTTATTTAATGCCGAAGCTGTTCTCCTAGAAGAACAGTAGTGGTACTATTTAACCCATAGCTGGGAGGATAAGGGGGTTCATACCTTTCCCAAGGGTATTTGCCCGAAAGTGAACGTAATAGCGCGACTAGAGTACGAACTCGCTTACTACGATTCTGCAGTCCTTCGCTTTAACCATTACACCACGAGGACACCGCCCTAGATCTTTGTGAGACTCATTCGTTAACACGGGAAGCCGTCTTTGAGTTTTCGATGATAGAGATGAACAAAAACTTGTGAGAAAACATTAGGCAATTCTTTTCTATCAATTCCTCCATGCTTTATTATTATAATTTTTTAAATTATTTCTTAATACCCTCTGCTTTAGAATATTAAAATATCAAAGGAGGTAAAAAGTGGCTTAGAAGTATGCGAGTTCGAACCCCATTAGCGCTGATACGTATCTTTTTGTACTAATACACTTGGAAAAGGTGTAAACTCCCTATCTTGCCAGCTACGCGTAAAAGAGTATCACTGTTGTTTTTCTACAAGGCTTGATTTGGCATGAAATAACTCACAGCGGTTGATATGGTATTAAACAAAGAAACCAAACCAAAATATTGAATCAATATTTTGGTAATAATGTGACTATACCCCGCGCGGCCCCCGTACATTAACTTCTTCGAAACAATTCTGTCTTGGCCGGTGATTCATCTAGTGGTTCCGATAGGGGTATCACACATTTCTTTATGGCCACAAGAAATACAACCGAGGGAGCGGGAGAAAAAGGACAAAGAACAAACGAACAATAAGAGCTTAGGTCAACTCAAAGTGCAAGAAGGGGAGTTCTGTAACACTGCATTCCTTGTGCATCTGTAGACTAACGCTAGCGTGTATTTCTAGCGAAATTTCTACAAAGCTACTAGGAATGCCAACTCATCCTGACTGGCCTTTCCTCACTGCTTCCTTCTGCTGACCGTTGTCGACTGCCCTTCTGCGTCACCCTTCGCCAACTCATTCTCTGGGTTCCTTCTTCCAACTCCCCTCTCACTGGCGTTCCCTACTTCCGGTCGAGTCGAAGATCTCAACCTCAGGCCTTTGTTTGGTTTCGCTTCAAAACAAACAAACAAAAAGATCATCTGCTTGGCGCACCCCCTTCATAGTATCACAATAAGTTGTTATTAATATTTGTTAACAGGTTTTGAATAATTTCGAATTAGTTTCTTCTCGCTCTTTAACATGTGCTATTGCGTTAACTTCCGGACTAATACCCTTGGGAAAAGTATGAAGCCTCTTATCCATTCAGCAATGTGTTCAGAGTATCTACTGTTCTTCTACAAGGCTGGGTTTGGCATTAAATAACCCACGAAGATTGATATGCTGTTAAAGAAAGAAACTAAACTTTAAAATGTTCAGACACCAGTATTTTATGTGTAAAAAGAACAAAACAATTTTGGAGTTGAAGTCACAAGACCAAAAAATAAGCCATCATATAAAAGTACTTTTTTTCACATGATTTTTTTTAGCAAATAAATTAATCGAGTATGAACTGTCCATTTCGAAAGGTCTGCTATGCTTGTGTATCCAGTCAATTGGCAAAGCGTCGACTGTAAATATTTAACTTTCGGGGTTGTGGGATATATCATTTATTTTCATTTTTGTATTTTATTAATATTTTTTCTTTCTAAATTTTATTAACTAATCAATGTCTACAACAGGAATCGAACTAGCAGACACAAATAAAATTAGTCTTAACAATATCAAATGTTTATGCATTTTTATCATTTGAGCTTAGTTTGGTTGAGTTTTATGGCATATCAACCCTTGTAGATTATTTAATGCAAAATAATGTTTATACGTACGTTAAATATATATTATTTGGACACCTTGTGTTGTGTAATGGTTAACAAGCTTGATTAGCCTACCTTCAAGAGTGAGTTCTAGTCTCTTGTGTTATATCTAAGCAAAAATTCTTGTAAATTATTGAATGTATATTATTTCTAAGTGCATCGTTTGTAGTTAACATTTTCAAACGAACCAGGGCGCATTTTTTTTATTCGCAGATGAAATATTTCAAGTACTGCTATGTAAAATTAGCAATTTCATTTTTTAACGGTCATTAGTTTGCACGCAGTTAAAAGGTTTTACATACATGATTTGTAAGTAAATAGTTTGTTGGTAATTTTATGTTTTAAAGGTTAGAGCTAATTTATTTGCACACAATTAAATACTGTTATTGTTTTCACACAGTTAAATAGTTTCAAGTATTGCTATTCAACACTGATAGTTCTATTCAACATTACTTATTCGTTTGCACACAGTTAAATTGTTTCAAGTATTGTTATGTATCACTAAAAATTCTATTAAGCATTAGTAATTTGTTTACACACAGCTAAATGGTCAAAGATTTCTATTTGAACTGTAGATGGGACCCTATCATGTATTACCACTCCAGGGCAGAGTATACAGATGAGTAATGGTTATGAAGGGGTTCTCCATATTCCCTAAAGCTCAAGGACTGGGGCCTCACCATCAGATGATAAATATCATATCTAGGACACCCGTTGGGAAGACTTTACCCTTTTGGAAGCGGTGCAGTCGGCGTATTCTACAGCCACAGCCATAGCCGGCTGGGCTGTTTTTCTGATAAAAATCTTCCAATGAATAAACAAGCCGAGTATACGATGGAATCGTGAGAGGTTTTAGGGGCTTTTTTTTTCCAAAGTGGTGATAGTTGGGTGATGGCTGACATGTAAAAAAACAATTTTCTGACTGAAGATCAGAATAGGTCTTGCCTGGTTGTAAAGAGAAGAGGTGAAAACTATATAAGAAAAACGGGTAGATAATTTAAAGTGGGAACTCATTTGTGATGAAAGAACGGTCCTTTGAGTTGTTAAATCATCAGGTCTTTGAGTGGGTCACATGAATCATATAATCCACATTAGCGACACTAAGTCAAATACGGAAAAATATCAGTGGGGCTGTCAACAATAGGAAATAAAGAGTACTCAATTTCAAGCTTATGTGCAGTGAAAGGGAGAAACATTACAAATAGAAATGGATATCTTTAAAAGCTGGCAAGTTATGTTTTGATACGAAATAAGAGAGCTTAAAAAATCCGAAATAAGAGAACTTAAAAAATCCGAAATAAGAGAACTTAAAAAATCCGAAATAAGAGAACTTAAAAAATCCGAAATAAGAGAACTTAAAAAATCCGAAATAAGAGAACTTAAAAAATCCGAAATAAGAGAACTTAAAAAATCCGAAATAAGAGAACTTAAAAAATCCGAAATAAGAGAACTTAAAAAATCCGAAATAAGAGAACTTAAAAAATCCGAAATAAGAGAACTTAAAAAATCCGAAATAAAAGAAGTTAAAAAATCCGAAATAAGAGAACTTAAAAAATCCGAAATAAAAGAAGTTAAAAAATCCGAAATAAGAGAACTTAAAAAATCCGAAATAAAAGAAGTTAAAAAATCCGAAATAAGAGAACTTAAAAAATCCGAAATAAAAGAACTTAAAAAATCCGAAATAAGACAGGTCCTTAAAAAATAACTAAGATACATTTAAACAAATCCATAGAATGAGATGACGATTTTTAAACGTCTATAAATGGTTAAAAGTTACGAATAAAGACACAAAATGTATTAAGCCCTGTCGGCTCCGTTTAAAAAAATATGCTGACTGTATTCCCTACAAACCCGCCCACTCTCAAAGGAAAGGGGCATCTTGAATATGGCACTAAACTGCTTTTGATGGTGAAACTCCAATTCTGGGAATCTGGGGACTTTGATGTTCCTTTTCATTGTCATTACCCTCAGGTCAATTCTAACCTGAAGTGGTTGAGCGAGGATCATTAGATAAGTTTCCAGACTTTTTTCGTATCAACACTTTTATTGATAGTACACACATGAAACTCTATTCCCCCTCGAAGAAGTCTCCTCCGGCTGCAATGCACATGTTGTACCGTTCCAACAACTTCTGGAAGGCCCCATCGAAGTCCTCTTGTGTGAGTGTGTCAATGACCTTCGTCACAGCCTCTTTCATCTCCTCAATTGTCTCATAACGACAGTCTCTGAGCTCAGGGAATAACCAAAAGTCACAGGGAGCAAGGTCTGGACTATAGGGAGGCTGAGGAACTGTCTTGATGCCCATCTTCCTCAAATAGACTGTGACAAGGATGGAGTTGTGGGCTGGTGCATTGTCCTGGTGGAAATGCTACTGACCCGATTTTAAGAGCGCGGGTCTCTTCTGGCGGAATCTCTTCTTGAACTCCCTTAAAACCTCAACATAGTAACCCTAACCCTAACCGTTTGGCCAATCAACTCTGGTGTATTGGCTTCCTTACTCCGTCCACACCTCTCATCATCCATCGCAGACTCCCTGCCTTCCTTGAATCTCTTATGCCACTCAAAAACTGATGCTCGATTCATGCAAGATGTTCCAAAAGCAGTCTGAAGCATTCCATACGTTTCTGTGGCATTTTTTTTCCAAGTTTAAAACAGAATTTTATTGCATATCGTTCTTCTAAAGTGTCCTCACGTCCAGGTTGCATTTTTGAAATTCACAAGCTGTGACAATCAGGCTTCCGAAGGGTGTGTTCGAATTCCTGCTGTAGCTGTTCATTTGAACCTGAAATCATAAAAATTGGTCTGTCATCTGATGTTATGTATAGCAATAACATAGTGAATTTTCAAGAGTCTACAATGCCTGTACAAAAAAGTCTGGAAACTTATTGAATGCCCTGTTTCAGTTCCATCTATGGGTTTTTGTAGATGCATTTTTAAAGGATTCGTATTCGATAGGACCGTTTAAAAAATCTAAAGAAACAACACCATAAAAAATGAAAATATGAACGTACAATGTACATGATTCCCTAACATCTAGGCAAAAAATTACCGTAGATGGGTTGACATACCGTTAAAACACGAGTTCAAATCCTGTACCAAGCTAACCGCATTTCATATAGAATAAATACCCTTGGGAAAGGTATAAATCCAATTATTCTCTCTTCAGCTATGGGTAAATAGTCGGACAGATTTGGTTCTTCAGCCTTGGTGAGGCAACTAGTCTAGGAGAAGGAAAACTCTGAATTCAAACCTGTTCAACTCCTCTTAAAAATTGACCTGGTGTCATATCCTGCCCGAGCGGAGGGGTTGGTAAATATGGACATAACGTTAAAAAAACAACCAACCAACCAACCAATCAATGAACAAAGTTATTTCTATAAGCTGGTGTCCATGGAAAATAACATCCTTATTATTTCTGAAAAAAGAAACAGACAAAAAATTGCTTATTTCAAAAAGTCTTATATGAATTCATATAAGAGTTGTGCGAAGCCATATCACGAATAAAACAGAGAGAGGGAGAGGTGGGAGGAGAGAACTTACAAAAATATTAATGAGTTTGAAAAAGAGACAAATTGTAAGAAAAAATTTTTTTTTTAAATTTTTACTTTGTTTTTTATTTAATGGCATGTCAACCTTCTTAAATTATTTCAATGCCAAATTCACCCTACTAATAGAACAGCACAGATCCTATTTAATCTATAACAGGGACAATATAAGTTCAATTCCTAGCTAAGAAAAAATGAAAATGTATCTAAGATTATAAATTAGATTAGTCAGCGAATACATTATTCATAATATATTATCCATGCAAAAAAAAGAATAACGATTCGTAACTGATTTATTTATTATTTATTTGTATATTTATTTATTTCTATAATTTTTTATTTTTCTTGATAATATCGAAAATTTTCACAATTTTTTCAGACGTTTTTCTGCAAACGACAAATGGTTAAAGGGAGGTAACTCTAATAAAAATGGTAGTTTCACCATTGAAAAACGCGGGTGTTTTTCTTCGCGGTTTGCAGAATAGGAATTGATGTCGCTAATATACAAGATGTTGATTTATGTAGATATGGTCACAGAGATCTCAAGTAAGCTGTCTCTGCCGGATAAGAAATCAATCTCTTAGATAACAGATGCAGCAAGGCAAGCAGACGAATGTCAAAAACTTCTGCATATTTCGTACTTTAAGACATTTTTTTTTTTTTGTTATTTAAAAATTTACGCGGGATGGTAATTGTGCCTATTTTATGATATTAATAGAATAATACACGAACACGTGTGTTCGAATGTTGTTTTGTTATTACCTCAGATAAATAATGGACGAGTCTGTATTTATTTTGAGGAAAGAAAAAGAATACGCTAGATGCCAGAAAAGAAAGAAAGAAAGAAAGAAAGAAAGAAAGAAAGAAAGAGAGATAGAGAGATAGAAAGAAAGAAAGAAAGAAACAAATAAATAGAAAAACTAGTGAAAGAAAAAACAAACAAATAGAGGAAAGACACGTGTAAAAGAAAGAAAGAAAGAAAGAAAGAAAGAAAGAATAACAAGTAAAAGAAATAAAGAAACGAACCAAAAAATAAGGGAAAGACATGTGTGCAAGAAGAAACAAACAAACAAGGGAAATATACGTGCGAAAGAAAGAAAGAAAGAATATGCATCTGCTATTTATCGTCTGCTTCAAAGGAATACATCGTGATATCGTAAAGTTGTTTGTGTTTCTTATTCGGGCAGTATTTTTCCCAGGGTGCTTTTTCATAATATGCCATGGGACCATCACTTTTAGATAAGTTCCTTGGTACCATCCTATTTACAAATTAATTCGAGACCATCATTTTATATATATATATATATATATATATATATATATATATATATATATATCAACACGCGTCAATTAATAATTTTTTTTTTTTTTTACTTTACTGCGGGATTACTGGGGAGCATTACTTTGATCCTTCTCGAACCACGTAAACAACAAAAATCGTATTCGTTCCGTCTATGAAAAATGAGCGGCGCTGCTTCTTGAATTGGAACTGGTGTCGCTAATGTAAATCATCTACAGCCGCGTATTTCTCCTCTTTCTCCCTCATTTAAACGTCCAGTCATTACTATCTGAAAATCGTTTATTTATTTGCGAGCTAGAAATTCCAGAATAAAAGGGGATTGATTATAGATTTTTAGTTCAATAACTTTATGAGTTTGACTTCATAAATGACAATTTATTATGAGAAGAAAAGGACATTTAGTTTTTTTAAAATCTATTTTAAATCTAATTAATTCAAATCGCATGTTTTCTTGCTTTAATTTTTTTAATCCTTTTTTCGAACCAGTTTAGTTGTGACTGGCGTCGCAAAAATAGGTCATCACCCCCACCGTGAGTGAAAAGGTTTGGTTTGTTTTTATGACATATCAACAATTGTTGGTTATTCAATGCCAAATCCCGTTTTTACATACGTATTAAATATATGATTTGTAAACACAGTTTTTTAGATACGCCCAGTTAAAGGATCGAACTGTTCTTTTTCTAACAACTTTAAGTCAAATTCAAATGGGTCCAAGAATTGCTATGTATCACAAACAATTCCATTAAGCATCAGTCATTTGTTTGCACGCAATTAGATGTTTACACCAGCATAGAGGCCATGTTGCTGAAGTCACTGCTCCGATGGGCAGGGCAGGTCTCCAGAATGGTGGTGGGGGGCATCGCCTGCCCAAGATAGCCCGGTATGGTGAACTCTCCACAGGCTTCTGTGACAGAGGGACCAAAAGAAACGTTTCAAAGACTCCCTCAAGAGACCCTCAGTACCTGCCTCATTGACCTCCACCAGTAGTCGACATTTGCTGCTAACAGTCAGGTCTGGCGCTGCACCTTCCACCAGATCATCTTCACCTTTGAGGACTCCAGCAGCCATACCAGACTAGACCTTTAACTCCAGTCGCTGCAACCGGACTATCCAGTCCCTCATCGACTGAGTCAGCCATCAGCGTGCCTGCAGTCGACGTGGACAGCCTCCTTATTAAATCTTCCTTCGCAAAGTTTAACCAAGAAGTTAAAAGATCAGACAGTACTATTTCTAACAATTCAGTTTAGCATTTGTCATTTATTTGCAATCAGTTTGAATGTCAAACAGTTCTATTCGAAACGTAAATAGGACCCTACCACAAAGGGCCAGAGTGAATCTGGGAACGATGGCACTAAAGGAGCACTCCTCATTCCCTATTTGATTATATTAGTCTTTGTTCCATGAGAATGATTGGAAATATAATATAAGGAGTACTCCACATTGCTGGCACCTGAACATCAATTTGTTTTGTGTCATATCCAGGACACTCGATGAGGGTGGGGTCTTACCACCCCGGAGAGATGCAGTCAGTGTATTTTACTGCCCCAGTCGAATGGGCTGTAAAATGTTTGAGGAGCATGTGTGTTTTCCACGTGTTGGTGAAATGAAAAAAAAATGTCGAAATATAGAAATTAACAAGCCATTTTTTTACGTATCAGTTTTATTCTATTTTCCTTTAAAAAAAAAACGTTATTATGGTATTTACCATTCATTAGCTTAGTGTTAGGGTAATTTAGATCGAACTTGTCACTGAGTTGAGGTGCTTGTAAACCCCTTTGATATCTTCAGGTTCAAAGAGCCTGTAACGATTTTAAGTTATACAGTTTTAAGCAAAAACAGATAAAAATATTTTTTCTAAAAATATCTTATCAATAAAAGAAAAAAAAAAGAATGATTTTAGAAATTCCTAAATATAAGCTAGTTAAGCTAGCCGATCCTAGATCCTGATTTTAAAATTCCACTCTTAACTGACACATCCCTAGTTTCCTTATTAATAAACAAAATTAGGGAAAACAAAATTTTACATCAGCGGTAATTTAGGATTCTGGGGATATATAAAGAGAGTCGATAGCATGTAGAGAGTCAGAAAAAAAAGCGCGACCAATCTTTCACGGACCAAGATTTCAGAGTATAGTATGGACATATATTTTTCTCTGCCTCTCACCAGACAGGACTTGACACATGGTCAAATCACCCGAAGGTCGGATTATTGTGGGGGTTAAAGGAAAGGAAGATCGGACCCGAGCCGATCCTCGAGCCTTGCTGGTCTATGCTGGTCATCGGCTCACTTGGTGCAATGTGAGCCTATGGGCCTAGCTGGACATGAAGTTAAACGTGAATCCAGACACGGATTCCAGATTATAGTTTAAACTAGACCACGGGGTCCAGTGCTATACAAGGCTGTCTATAATGCAGCTCGCCCACCTGAAGGTGGTCCAGCAGATACTAGGACCCTTCCGGCATTAAGTCTGCCTTAGATAGAAAATGCCCCTTCCGATACGAATGCCAAACGGCCTTGCTAAAAAGCTGGGTCGAGGCAAAGCCAACAGTAGATTAATACAATCGGTCTTATCCCCGGGGCAAAAGTATGAATAGTTATTGCACTGCGTCTGCTCGCTCGATTTCTTTCTCCGTGTTAGCTGTGTCTCCTCGGCCGTTGGGCCATGATGCACTTCCGATGACTGTATTCTATGGTACGTGGATCAAGTCGGATATGTCTTGGCTTGTTGACAGTCGGTTGAGCCTGCCTGACGCGAGTGCCGAAGGAGAAGTGGAATGACTGTTTAGATGGGTTTGGTTTGATTTTATTCTATGGCATATCAACCAATGTAGGTTATTTAATGCTAAATCATTTTTATACATATAAAAAGCTCTCTTTCAAACAATTTAGTTTAACATAAGTACACAGTTTAGTTTCATTTGAACCATAGATAGGACCCTATAAAGTGCTACCACTCCGGGTCTGAGTGAATCTGGGAATGATGGCAATAAATGGATATTTCTCATTCCCCAAATCTCCAACATACTGGAGCCTCGCCATCAGATTGTTTAGTGTCATGTCTAGGACAATCGTTGGGGGAGTGTTACCTCTCCTCAGAGATGATGTCGGTGTATTCTGCAGCTCCAGCCGACTGGGCCAAGTTGTTTTAGATTTTTTTGTGGGGATTTTTGTTTTGTTTTGTTTTTGTTTTTATGCTTTTTTTTTTTGTTTGTTTTTTACATTCTTGGAAACGACACATTTTAAAGTAGTTTTTAAAATTGGATAACTATTTTAAAAACAACTAAGCAATTGAGATTTTGAATGGCTGTTTTATAGAGTTTTCTTTGACATCCTTCGAGACGACTGGTTTTTAAGCATTTTTCAATTACGTCACAACTTTATAATAATGATTTCCTTTCACACACACACACACATACTCTCTCTCTCTCTCTCTCTCTCTCTCTATCTATCTATCTCAATCGTCTCCTTTTATCTGCCTAGCCCCCATACACACATTCACGTATATGTCCATTTTCTTCACCCTGTCTCTGTCTCTGTCTCTCTTCCACACACACACAAACAAACAAACAAACAAACTTTAATTTGATCGTATTAGTCTTTGTTCCATGAGAATGATTGGTAAAATTCCAATATAATTATTTGTTTCGCCAACATTGAATCTGTAATATTTACGTTTTAAAAGTTATATTTACAGAAAAGAGTATTTACAAGAGAGAGACTGTTTGTAATAAGAACATAGGATTAGTGATAGAGTAAGGATATACTTCAACAATAGGAACAGCTCTTCTGGTCTGACTCGTAGGCTTATTTTATTTCTTTGTAAAAAATACAAAGAAGGCACAAGGCCTTGAGGTTTTTAGGGAGGGGAAGGGAGCGGTCTTGCTTTTCTATGTATTCTAAAGGGAGCCTAGCTAGCCACATTCGCCGACCCATTCAACAGTACAATATATAACCATTCATCCCTCATCATGTGCGCAGCAGACACCAAAATACCACATTTGCTCTATGATAAAGCCTACTTAAAACCCGTAAGTGGTATATGATTTTTATTTACAAAATATGATTTATGTACAATGAAGTGATGGGAATGGGAGAAAAAACCCCGAAAAATATATATACAAGAAAGAAAACAAGGAAAAATTCCCCATTTGGTTTCCCTCCCACCCCCCCGTCTATAAAATTGGAGGCCGACTGTTTTCCGGTTCGAAAGAAACCGGAAACAAGCCGGACCTACCCTAGGTGGGACAGGAATCCTAATCTACAGAGATAAAATAAATAAAGGGTCGGGCGCGGTATGGGTCGATAGATGCAGATAATATGATTTTTTACATATGAATGTTCAAGATCTTCAATAAAAGCGGGGTGGGATTTGGGTTGAGGTACAAAAATAATAGGGAGGGGAAGATCTTGAGAAACTAACGACTAGATGACGGGGAGAATGACACACAACATACTGCTAACTAGGTTACAAGGGGAAAAAACAATTCTACTTACCAGGGATGGGGTCCCTAAGGACCCGTACCGTAGACGCCATGGGCCGGCAGAGGAGGGAAGGATGACTCCAACATTGCCCCCTTTCGTACGACCAGGCTCGCTGCAGTCACCCACCTTTTGCTGAATGTTATGCGATCCAAGCGTTTTCTATCGCATCTGATTTTGACCCTCAGCTGATGCCGAAAATACAAAACCAGATCACGATGAGAAAAGTTTGCATCGTCATACAATCCCTTGTTTCGCGTCGTCCAAATCACCATTCGGGCTACAGCTAGGATCGCGAGAAACACCACACGCTTCTCACCGTGAAACGGAGGAAGAACGTTGTCTACGACGTAACCAACGTCGAGCAGCACAAGCTTTTTGGGTTCGATGCGAGCCGTCCACTCCCCGACGTGATCCCAAAACGGGCGGACTCGCTCGCAGTAGTAGAAGGCGTGCTCAGCCGTTTCTTCCAATCCACTGCTGCAGCGAGGGCAATCAGGCATGTCTGCCAGGCCCGCCTTGTAGTTCAAGTCGCGAAGGGGTAACGCATTCCGTGCAAGTCGCCAGGTGAGCGAGAACTCGGAGTTGTTCAAGAAGCTCGATCCTGGCGCCCAATTCCAGTGAGAGCGGATCTCCTCCGCCGTCCAGCCGTGCCGCTCGCTGAGAGGATCAGAAGCGGAACCCACCACTAATTCCCGATACAGTTCCTTCCGAGGCCATGAAAGGTCACTGGACCCAAGAAGGTTACGAAGGGCCTTTCGGCACTCGCAGACAAACAGTGCTTCGCCCAAAGGCCTACGTCGACCTTCAGCCTTTGGGTCTGAGTTGAGGCGAGGAAAAGTCCGACTCGCCTTTCGTCTCCACACTGAGTCCCCCGTCAAGACACGGCCCAGATATGCAAGTCTTTCAGCAAGCCAGTGGCTCTCCAGATCAGGCATACCCAGACCCCCGTTGCGAGTACGTTGGATACAGACCTGCCTACGGACCATCGGCCTTGCACCTCCCCAGAGCAATCTGGAGAGGGATCGTTGCAGTGCCAACCGATGTGCCTTAGGCAGAGGAAGTACAGCCAATCGGTAAAGGATCAAGGGGAAGACGTACGTGGCGCACGCCTCCGCCCTGCCCTTTAAGGACAACCTCCTTGAAAGCCAGATTCCCACCTGAGCATTCACCTTAGCATGTACCTCCGACCAATTTCGCTCCAGTTGGAGGTCGGGCCCAAACCACACCCCGAGGATGCGGATGGGTCCGTCACTCCAGCGGAAGGGCCCTGGAAGAGTATTGCTACCCCTCCAAGCACCAAGCCGCAAACCTTCGCTTTTGTCAAAATTGACCTTGGCCCCTGCAATCCGCTCATACTCGACAACCGCCTCTTTCACAGCCTCTATATCCGGGCGGCGGGATACAAAGACTGTGACGTCATCAGCGAACGCGGAAACCCTAGCCGCAAGGCGGCCAACGAATGGGATACCGCGCAGTGCCGGACTTGTCCCCTCATCCCTAAGCCTGCGCAGGAGGGGCTCCAACGCGAGGACATAGAGAAGAGGAGACAGAGGGCAGCCTTGCCGGACCGAACGCTCGATCGCGATCACCCCCGAACGCCTTCCATTCACCTGCACCACTGCCTGTGGGTTGTGGTACATCATGCTAATCCATCTGCGGAACTCCGGTTTGAATCCGGCAGTCTCCAAAACAGACGCCAAGAACCGATGGTCAACCCTATCGAAGGCCTTGGACTGATCTAAACTGATCAGCGCAGATTCGGTGTCGTCTTTTATCCCCTCTAGGACCTCGCGAATCAAGTGCAGGTTGTCCTGGATTGATCTTCCCTTCACAGCAAAGGTCTGCTCGGGGCCGATCAGATCGCTAATGACAAGCTGTAAACGATTCGCTAAGACCCGGGCCAAAATCTTTAACTCTGTGTTAAGCAGAGTTATGGGCCTGTAGTCGTCTAAACCCTCCCAAACATGCCTGCCACCTTTCTTCAGCAATGTGATCACGCCCTTGGTAACGCTACCAGGGATGGCTGCCTGGGCGAACCAATGGTTGAACATATCCGTCAGAATAGGTACAAACATGTGCGACATCCTCAAGTACACTTCGTAGGGCAAACCATCTAGTCCCGGCGACTTGTTGAGGCCGACCTGCTTCAACGCGTCACGGACTTCGCATTCAGTAACCACACCCTCGCAGCTAGCCGCTTCAGCCGCCCCAAGGCGGGGGAAGTCGGTGAGATAGCTACGAAACTCCCGGAGCGGGAGATCAGTGCAGCGGGCAAAGCGATCCCGAAAGTGCGCCCGAAAGGCGTCACGTATCTCACGACCCGATCGCAGCAGACACCCGTCCGGGGTCTTCACAGATGCGATGTACCGATCGGGGAACCTTCGCACTTCTTCTTCACGTGCAGTCGCGTTCGATTTCACAGCTTCGTTGAGAACTCTTTTTAGCCTAGATCTAACTACTGATCCCTTGTAGCGCTCGCTACTCTCACGCTCAAGGTCCCTCCTAGCTAGCTCTATACCTAGGGAGCCCCCCCCCCCAGCCACCGCCCGGGAGAGTCTATCATCTATAGATTTCGCCTCCGTGGTCCTGTCTAAGTTGAGCTGTCGACCGTACTTGGTGGCGAAATCTCTAATCCTATGTTTAAGAGAAACCCACCACCTATTCCCGGTAACCGCCCCCACTAACGCCCGCTGAATTAGGGATTCTAGCCGATCCCGGAAGTCCCGTATCTCCAGTAAGGAGGTATTGAACTTCCAGTAGCCGGCTAGACTAGGCCTATTTGCTAACCGCAGACTGACTCTAATGAGTTTATGGTCAGTCCACGCTATCAAGTGGAACGTGGGACAACTAACAAAATCAATGTCAGCTCTTCTCACTAACACTCTGTCCAAGTAGGAACCTACTTTGGCAGAGGGCGATCTATCTAGCCACGTCCACATCTCCCGCCCTGGGTGATCCAGACGAAACCTGTCGACGAGACCGTGACGAGTCACGAAGCCGACAAGGCTGCTTTCACACCTTCCCAATCTGTTAGCTCCCCGCCCGACCTTATCTATCTTGGGATCAAGGATCGCATTCCAATCACCCATTAAGACTAGCCGCTTCGTATCGTCCAGGAACGGCACCAACCGACGAAAAAAGGAAACCCTCTCCGCAGCGATATTGGACGCATAAACCGCAACCAGACGAAACTTGAAACTTTTCACGGCAACATCGGCCACAACCAACCGGCCCCCGTCACCTGCAAAAACAACGTCAACATCAGCATCAAGGCTGCGTCCAACTAGCAAAGAGACCCCAGCGCTGGTGCGGCTGCCGTATGCTGAGAAAACGTTAAAATCGCTTTCCAGCACCCGACAGTCGGCACCGCAAGTGAAGTGAGTCTCCTGCACTGCAGCAACATCCACTCCGAGGTTCTTGAGTTCAGCAAGCAAGCGCATACACTTGCTTGAATCCCTCAGTCCCCTCACATTCAAACTGGCAAGGTTTAAAGCCATCAATCCAACTTACCTTACTCAGTGTCGACTACGGGCCGGAAATCCTTCGGGGTGAGGATGCCGACGGCCTGACGCAGGGAACCGGTGCCGAGCTCAGTGCTAACTCGGTCGTCCCTGGTAATTCCCCCGACATCCATGGGGTACCTCAGCTTTAGGGACCTATAAAATGATGGGTGAACTAAAATCGGGACCCTGCCCGAACAAAAAGGAAGCATTTTTTTTAACATTGCATTTTTTGTGTTGGCCAGCATTACGTCCGCCCGGCTGGCTTCGTCAATAAAGTTCCATAGCTCTTTAGTCCGATTGCCAGCCGAACGGACGAATGTGGTCAACATTGGAGCGTCCTTGAATATGTAGGGATTAGTGACGTCTTTGTTGTTTATTTTTTTAAATGAGCGCAATGGTTTTCATGAGGTTTTTAAAATGTGGTCGTGATTTGGGTTTTCTAAAATGTCTTCGCAGAAGAGAAAAGCGGTCATTGCATGGCGGGTTTCTGTTGAAGCTGAGCGTGCTCTTGGCTTTTGACCTGATGATGATGTTGATGCTGTCTGTGGGTCAGGTGAGAGTCTTGTCACTGAGTGTGACCGTGTGAAAATTTTCGGAGTTGTGATAGGGGAAAGTGAGGGGGGTAGTGGGATTTCGATTGGGTTTATTGGAGTGATTTTTTGTATTTGTGGGAGGGGAGGAATTATTTGAGCTGGTCGCTCATTTGTGGCTGGTGACTTTGATATTTTTCTTTTTCCCCTCCCCCTTAGGTTGAGGTAGGGAGGGTGTTTGTTGTTGTGTAGTTTTTTTTGGATTTCTTTTTTCCCCCTCTTTTGTTGGCGAGTCTTCGCTATTCCTTCTTCTTTTTAAGTTGATGCTCATGTCCATGGGTTCTATTGGTGTTGATTGTTTTGTTGCAGTGGTCGATGTTGATGATTGCGTTTTAGTAGTAGTATCAGTAGGAGTAGCGATGATTACAGTTGTTGAGTCTTTTGTGGTATTTGTTTGGTTAGTTTTGTTTTCTGTAGGTGCTATTGACTTTTTTATGGGAGTTTTTTCCCCCCTTTTTTTCTTGTCACTTGAGTCCACCCCTCCTCGTCTTTTTTGTTGGGGTTTTCTTGGTGATTTTCGATGTTTTTGGTGGGTGTCTTGGTTGTTATGATCTCTGAAGCAGTAGTAGTGGTAGTAGTCGTTGTTGCGGTGGTCGTTGTTTTTTGAGGGCAGTTTTTAGAAAAATGTCCGATTTTGTTACACGCCCAACATAAGGGTTTCCTGCCCTCAACAACCACCGTCATCGTTTGATCTCGGTATTTTATTTTATGAGGTACGTTGTTAAACCCTCCCCTATCGAGGCACATGATGAAGACATAATCACCGTATGCAGTTCCTCGTGTTGATGTTATTTGGGAAACTTGTTCAACGCCGCCATATATGCTTAAGTAGGCGGCGAGAACGTCCCCACTCAATTGCATTGAGACATTACATACGGTGACCTTTATTCTTCGCTTGCCTCGATATTCAGGTTGAAGCCGGAAGAAGCGTGTTGTAATGTTACCACCGGCCAGTTTCTTGGCTACTTCCTCTGAAGGGAGTAAAACATCCCAGGTTGCGAAGCTCCTGCGGCAGAAATACTTCCCTGGGATGTTTGCGCTTTTTAGTAAGTCTTCGAAAGTCTCTTTTTTAAGTCCTGCTAGTCTCTTGGTCTTAAGATCAGTGACTACGAAGGACAGGGTCTTTGGTTCCACTTCTTTCACAAGTTCCGGTATAGGAAGGATTTCGCCTTCCTTAAAATAGTTGGCATATTTTTCTGCCCTGTCTCTTGCGTAGTCACTGGGGGTTTTTTGGTTCACACAGTGTGACGACCAAGAGACTGTTGTTTCTTTTGGTTTCTGGGCCGGTGGAATAGTACTTGCAGATGACGACAAGTCAAAAGGTGCTTCTTCCGGCATTGGGGAGGGTCTCGTTATAAATATGTCCTCGGGTGAGTTAGCCTCCTCCATGGCTGTGAAACACAGCTAGGAGGAGATGAATCCGAATGATGTGGTTGAGATCAAGAACGATGAAAAACAATGAAAAATCCGGTATGAGAAATGGTGGTCGTTTTTTTTTTAAAAAGAGTTAAAACAACAATTCGAGTCGAGGTTTGACCCTCCTCACAAACAAACAACAGTAACAATTGTTTGAGGGGGGTCACAAAGCAATAACAATATGAAATTTACAGATAACAAATAACAATTTTCAACAGTAACTTACTTTTCGATAGAGAGAATAAACGCAATCCAAAAAATGGCGAAGGAGGCTTATTCCCAGACAGATCTCCGCTACTGCCACATATGGCAGATATGCTGAAAGGGTAGGTGATACCCAACAGTTTGGGGGAAAATCGACAAAGGATCTAATCTCAATACAATTTTATTTGCCGCTAAAGAATCATATGCATGTACACAAACGTGTTCTTTGGATCAGAAATTCTGATGAGACAGTTTGTAAGAAGAAAAAAATTGGAGTTCATGTGGATACTTTCTCAGAAAATTATATGAACAACGTAGATGCTCTCGCCCTTCTGAAGTATTTGGGCTTGTCTTGTAAAATGCGAAACAAATCGAAGGTAAGCTGAAAAGGTTCACACACGGTCAGGAGAGAGTAACTATGGTAACTTGAGGGTACCATCATTTTATGTAGAAAGGATTAGTCAAAATATTAGCGACATCAATTACTAGAATATTACTAGAGCGTGATTAATCTTTATTTTGTTCTATTGCACACACGAAGACACATACAATATGAACACACACACTTATATATATATATATATATATATATATGTGTGTGTGTGTGTGTGTGTGTGCGCGCGCGCAGAGAGATAGAGATTTATTCAGCACAATAGTTGTAAAAAATCATATGGTTTTATAATAATTAAGATTGATAAAAACGAATTTTAAACTTCGCTGCCTTTCGACGGATACAGTTCTTCAAAAGTCAGTCGTTGGTATTTCTAAGTGAGCGGAAAGAGATTTTAAAAGACATGAGAGAGTTAATATATGTAGTTAGTGGGAACCACCATTTCCCGTTGAGAAAAAAGATAAGAATTAGTCAACAAACTAGCGACATCAGTTACTCGGAAAAGGACCAGAAGAGCCACACAAATTTAAATTTTACGTCTACATTATTTTACTATTATCGCACGCACACCCACACATACGAAGCCCCCCCCACACACACACACACACATATATGTATATATCCCTTGAGAGAGAGAGAGAGAGATTCGAGGGAGAGAGAGAAAATTCATGTACGTCATAGTAAAATTAGTTTTAAAATAGGGAAGTAAAGTTGGTGACTGCAGTCGTGGATAACCCAAAGGCTCCTTTTTCAATAGCTACTACACAGAGGTATAGGGAAGGGCGGTACTCCTTTTCCTGGATTTCTCCACTTTATCCTTGATCCTTACCATATAATGCTGAATGTTAAACAAGGTGGCATCAAGTACCATTTTTTAAGTCTTTGATATGACTCGACCTGGGATTGAACCCGGCCTCCCGGACCATTGGCGAACACTCTACTCAATAGGCCAATGTTCTGGTTTAAAAAAGGAATATGGATTTAATTATGATAAAAATCGATTAAAATGTATTAAAACTCCTTCAAAAGACTATAATCCGTATTTTCAAAACAAGGGAAGGAGTTTTTTTTTTAAATGTCTCAAAATCGCGAAGTGACATGAAAAAAAAATCATTGTACTCCAAATCAAGTCTTAGACTTCCCGGATATTTCTCATCTTTCTTTCAGTTCTCTTTGTCTATATAGAATCAAACGTTGTGTATTAATCACAACAGCTTCCCAAATGTTCAGGTGCTGCTTTGTCCGAGCCCTGTGCAGAGGAGAAGACTTTTCTCAATAATTGACTCGGTGTAAATTTGTATTGAAGAAGTGCTTTTCAATGGAGAACCGATGCATGTATCCATATGCATGCAACTTTTATATCATCCGAGCATTCACAGATGCATTAAGTCTATAAATATCTTCTATAAGCTATGGGCTCCGAAACAACCGATAGAAAATCTTGCCACTATGATAAATCTCAGAAGAAAGAAATAAGAAAGTTTCAGGCCTCAAAAGTTCTTCGAGGAGTACCAAAACCAAATTTTCTGCCGGCAAATTCCATGCAAATTAGCATGAATTAAAGCCATCAACCAAATTTCCCACCGTGTCACTTCTTTTCAAACTTGTGTGTGAAACTTTTTATTTTATTATTGCATATGGTTACATAATCATATTGCAAATGGGATTTGTTTTGTTGAATTTTTTCTTCTGCAGAATTTTCCTATTTTCATAAATCTCACACCATCTCTTTTGTGTTTCAATTTTTTTTTCATCACGATTCAGAGCTGTTTCTCATGTGGACCCTTTCTCTAAAAATCATATCAACTACCTACATGCACTCGCTCAAAAGAACGATAAAAATGTAGGGCCTAATATTTATCCATGTAATGTGGGGCCACTGCTGTAAAATTCAAAGCTAACGGAAGATAATCTAAGTAAGGTTGACCCTCGACCGAGCCGTCAATCAAGAGATGCACCTGCTTATTTGCAGAACACCAAAACAGGTGCATTCAGTCGAAGATATCGGAATATCACCTTGACCTGTGGACGTGGATTAATTCGGTACCGATGCGTACGCCCACAGGAAGCAGATAGGTGTCATACAATTATATAACCAGGTGCCACAGACGGCTTGGGTTTGTCAGTTCGAGTTCGAGTTCCAGTTGCAGTTGGAGTCAGTTGGGGACAAGATGCCAGCGGAGTGAGAACCAACTCCAGACAGAGGGCTTGGGCCCTCAGTGACCCACGGTTGAGCAGCCCAGCCAGGATGAGAAAGAAGTGCTGCTATGGTCAGAAGAACTTTGGGTCAATATGTAGCAGTCTGTCCCCGTCTCCAACTCACCTCTCACACACGGGGTGTCCTCGTGGTGTAATGGTTAAAGCGATGCACTGCGGAATCGTAGTACGCGAGTTCGTACTCCAGTCGCGCTATTACGTTCACTTTCGGGCAAATACCCTTGGG
Source organism: Sepioteuthis lessoniana (assembly GCA_963585895.1). Classification (NCBI taxonomy): domain Eukaryota; kingdom Metazoa; phylum Mollusca; class Cephalopoda; order Myopsida; family Loliginidae; genus Sepioteuthis; species Sepioteuthis lessoniana. The sequence goes on from OY757914.1 coordinate 36,925,393, forward strand.
AAAGGTATGAACCCCCTTATTCTCCCTCCAGCTATGGGTAAATAGTAGGACGGACTAGGTTCTTCAGCCTTGGTGAGGCAACTAGTCTAGGAGAAGGAAAACTCTGAATTCAAACCTGTTAAACTCCGCTTAAAAATTGACCTTGTGTCATATCCTGCCCGAGCGGAGGGGTTGGTAAATAGTACCTCTCACACACAACCAACATCAACCCTTTTGCAACCCTTTCGAGAATAAAGTGAGAGGTATATTTTTTTATTAAGAAGTGTGTTCGTTCGTTCACTGAAGTCGTTATTATTGTTGACTGTTTCCGCGTATATTTGTATATGTATTATGTATATGCATACGTGCAGCTGTATTATGTGGCTATACAACAAGGTCAACACAGGGTCAAGAGAAAGGTAATGTAGGTAACTGATGGATACCAACATTTTCGGTGGAGAAGAATTTAAAAATCAGTTAACAAATTAGCGACATCAGTTACTCGACAAAAGATCAAGATGAAGAGGAAGAAAGAAGCACACCAATTTAGATGAACTCAATTGTTTTACATTATTATTTTTTTTACTTATTATCTCTATCACACAAACAAACACATATACCAAAGAGAGAGAGAGAGAGAGAGAGAGAGAGAGAGAGAGAGAGAGAGAGAGAGATTCCATATACGTCACCATGGTAAAATTAGTTCTAAAATGGGGAATATGATTTTATTAATGATAAAAATCGATTAAGATGAATTTCAAACTTCTACAAAAGACAATCATCGGTATTTCCAAATGAAATGAAGGAGCTTTTAAAAGAAAAATGGCTCAAAATCATGAAGAGACAATCAATATTGTATTCCAAATATTTTTTTCTTTCTGTCCCCCCATCTCTCTTTCTCCCTCTCCCCACACAGAGTCGGACGTTGGGCATTCATCACATCTTCCAAGATGTTCAAGTAGTTGTTAGTCTGAGCCCTGTGCAGAAGAGAGAACTCATCTGAATAACTGATTTGGTATACATTTGTATTGAAAAAGTGCTCTCCAGTGGTTGAGCGATGCGTGTGCCTATAATATCAACCGAGCATTCAAATAGGCATGAAGTCTATAAGTTTCTTTTATTGTCTATTGACACCGAGGCTGTTTAAACCAGATAAAAAAGATCGAGGAATAAGAGGGGACTCCAAAACAACTTACCGGTATTCCAAAGAAAGGAATAAGGAAGTTCCAGCCCATCAAAGTTCTTCGTTTTTGTAGAATGATAACTCAAGATCCCCACAACACCACTCCGTCTTATTTGTTTTGGTTTCTTTGTTTAATAGAATATCAACCTTTGTATGTTATTTAATGCCAAAGCTATTCTCCTAGAAGAACAGTAGTGGTACTATTTAACCCATATCTGGGAGGATAAGGGGGTTCACACCTTTCCCAAGGGTATTTGCCAGACAGTGAACGTAATAGCGCGAGTGGAATACGAACTCGCGTACTACGAATCCGCAGTCCATCACTTTAACCATTACACCACGAGGACACCACCACTCCGTCTTGTGTGCTGATCTCTGCCTTTTATCTGTGGTATGGAAGTAATGTCTCCTCTCTATACACTTATTTCTACACTCTTGAATTAGGCGATGCACCTTACAATATATTATGTCTCATCTTGTCAGTGTGTTGTAATTTGCTGTGCTGAAATGGGAGATCTGTTCAAGTATATTTAGAGACATAACATCTCCAGAATTTTTTTTTTTTGTGTGTGTGTGTGTGTGTGTGCTAAATTCTCAGCTATCCTGCTGAGAACATGAGCATTCTGTTGATCCAGACCTTTTTTATATTTCAGTTTATTGTCGGCGCCCAAAGTTGGACCCTATATTAAAGGGTTTAAGAGATTTTTTAATTCTCCTAGGTTACTCAACAACGGCTTGCAGGTCCTTCAAGATGATGAATTACCAGCCATACAATACAATTCCTTGTCTCGTTGTGCTGTTCAGCTTTAGACAAGTTCCTGGAAGAAAAAGCAACCATTCTTTTATATTCATAACTTTTTTGATGAGACAACACAACCTCTACACCATATAGTAACGCATCACATGACAAGACGAAAGGCTTCGCTGATTCATTATATATGATAACCCGAGAGTCAACAACTGTTTAGATTGTAAAAAAACATATCTTGTTGAAAATTCTTGCCTCGAATACCTTAAATGTCGCCAAATTTCTCTTTGAATACTTCCAAGAATTTGTCTACTACCTGACAATTGGTAATACTGTTGATGTTATTCAAGGCAAACTGCAATTTGGATCTGTAGTTTCATCCAGTGGGGCTTAATCCTATGCTATGCACAATTTATTGTGGGTGAACTGCATTTTTCTTTAGTTTTCCATGGGTACATAGGTCTACCATACTTAACAGCTTTCACTAAGCATGGATGTCGTTCACCCCACAAACGAATCTCTCTCGTAATATCTCCTCAAAAATCTTACGACAATTGCTATGCTCTACAATTCATCTTAGGTCTGCTACGAAAAAACTGCAATGGATTCACTTGCTCGTTGTACACTATTATTAAATTTTAATCTTTGCGTAGCCCAGTCAGCTGGGGCTGTGTTATACACCCACCGTTTCTCTGCAGAGGGGTAAGACCCCCACCCTCAACGAGTGTCCTGGATATGATACTAAACAATCTGATGGTGGGGTTCCAATAATGTGTGAGCTTTGGGGAATACGGAGTAACCCTTCATTGCCATAACTCCCAGGTCCACTCTGGCCTGGAGTGGTAACACCTGATAGGGTCTTTTCGATGGGCCAAATAGAACTAAACTATGTACTTATGCTAAACTGAATTGCTTGAACCAGTAATGTTTTTGACATTGAAACTGTACTTACACTAAACTGAATTGTTCGAAATAGAACTGTTTTGACATTTAACTATGTGTAAACAAAAACTATATTTATATTAGACCGAATTGTTTTAATTAGAACTCTTTGACTAAACTGAATAGCTTGAAATAGAAATGTTTTCGACGATTAAACTGTGTACTTATGCAAAACTGAATCGTTTGAAATAGAACTGTTTATTTGTGTAAAAATGGATTTGATGTTGGGGCTAATGTGCTGGAGTGTGATGTTGTTGTAAACGAGTTCGAACTCCAGTTGCAGTATTACTTTCACTTTCAGACTAATGCCTTTGCAACATATATGAATCCACTTATTCCCCCTCCCCCAGCTATGTGTTAATTATTACCACTAACGTTCTTCTCCAAGTTTGATTTGTTTTCTAAATACACTTCGAAGCTTTATGTGACCATTAAACTAAACAAAACCCAGATCAAATTGTTTGTATAATCATCAAATCATTCTTCAAGTGGACAAGAATGGAACTCAAGAATGTATTAAAATCTGATTGGTCTAATATGATTCTTCTAGGCTGGAGGAAGCGATCTAATGTTTTTTTGTTTTTTTTTTCATATTCGAAAAACTTTAAAAAGTTTTTTTGTGTGTTTGATCACTTAAAATATTCCATAAACACGTTTTTAAAATATTCATATAACCGAAGTCTTTTAAAAACATACTCTACTAATTCAGTTGTGGTGATCAGGTCGTAACATTACTATTATTAATTTATTATTATTACTACTACGGTTATTACTACTTGCAATGTTAATAGAGCCCAATGAGAGCAAGTCTTTTCACATCTCAAGGAATTTTTGTCAGTACTCTGGTCGAACTTTGTAATGCTGTAATTTGGATAGTCTTGGCTCTTCCTCCAATTTCCTGATCTTCCTTTTCCCTTACCAAACCTTTTGGACCATTCCCTGCGCACCAGTTATAATTGGTATAGGAAATGATGCAATTTCCTTGTTAAAAGAATTTTCTGGAAAAAAAAAAAAAAAACGATCAAAGTTGGCGCAAAGATCTCCAACAAACGCCCACGCAGATGTTAAAAAAAAAAACAATTGAAAATGTTTTTTAGGACCAATAGGAGGTCTCTAAAATACGCGCCCAATGAATTTTCGAAAGTCAACGCCTGCGTACGGGATCCCCCTTGATGCTATAAAAACACACAATTTTCCAGACAACACAGATCAGTTTTATCACACCAACCCGGAGGGATACGTATTAACTATGTTCTCACCGGCGCCTTGTTCGTTTGATCTTCAAACAACGGTGTAATGTTACAATTTCAAGTTGGATAAAAATCATATCCACGCTGCTGCCAGAACTAGCCTTTACGGTAGTGACGTGATACACGAATCGCTGTATAAACTTCTACATTTCAGCTCCCAACAAAGAAATAAATTTCTTTATTTTTTGTAGCTCTAACATTAATATTGTCTTTTCATTCATCAACAATAGTACCCTACAATTGGTATCACCGTCCTTTTCATATTCCATTATTTTTTAGTTCTCTGACAAGGTCTAAGTGTAACATAGCCAAATACGAATACGTACAATATACGGATATGTAAAACGTTCACATGCAGAGGAATCCCGAAATACTGACGACTCTCTTTAGTTCAGGCACGAAACGTTTATTGACTTCTTGAGTTTAGTCTTTCGACACGAGGAGAGAGAGACACAATTTTTACTATGCTGACTGTTTCATCTGACCCAACAACGCACGGCACATCCCGTAGTCCCAACTGAACTGGCCTCGCCCAGATCAGAAATCAACTCGCTTCGTCGAAGCGTCAGATCTCAACTAACTGCTTTTTTTCAAAATCACCAAGAATCCCAGCCCATCGCTTCCGGGCATGACGTCATTCGCACCCCAGTCCTATATCCTATCTGGGGGTTTTATAATGACATCTGCGATTGTCACATCCTCCGCGCACGAGCGTGAACACCTGCATTCAATGTGTGCCCCTGCATGTGCACTAAGCCGAATAGTTCTAAGCCTAACTAAACCGAATGATAAGATATAACCCACGAAAAATGATAATATAAAAAAAATCATTCTGCAATTATATAACATAAGTACTTGTCTCTCATTTCGTTTTTCTTTGATTTTCACTCTGTCGTCTGCCGGAAGGGAAACTTCTACAATTCAACAGGTTCTTTTTTTTTTTTAATTATCCGTAGGTCAGATTTTCTGATAGAAATTAGGTGATCTGTTTGTATCTCAAAATTTCAGAGAAGTTTTTGTCTCATTCTCCAGGATGGATTCTGGTTTGAGCATATACCATTTGGTTGTATGATCAAATTTCAATTTCTTGCAAAATAACCTAACCCACCGAGTCATGTTTTGTCTTGTACACTTTTTGCGCGAGTTTGTTGCATTCGCTTATTTTGTGAATAATCGTTTCGTCTCTATAACCAGTTAACCTATTCTTGCTATTCTTTTGCATCTTATCAATGTTCGAATTAATATAGTTGGCCCTTATGTTGTTATTTTCAAAGAGGAGATTCAGTTTTCTTTTCTTTGCCATGTTCAGGTCTTCTCAAGTGAGATTTCGCAGGTTGTCGTTTAAAAATTGCAACAGAGTTGTTTTTCTTACAATTTCTGTTTCCTCGTTGGTGTTGTTCTATTATCTTTATATTTTCTGTGCTTTTTCTATTCAATCTAGTCTTCCAGTATCCACGTTATCTTCAAAGATGAACTGAAGGTAAAGATAACGCTAGCATTGACCAATTTAAGCCAGGAAATTGTCAGGAAGGCTTGCAGAAGTTTCCTTTGGCTAATGTTTATTTCTTTGAATGAATTCAACTTTTAGTATTTCTAGAAATTTTATGTAAAGTAAGTTGGTGACCTTAGTCAAGGGTGACCCGAAGGCTCCCTTTTCTATAGCTACTATACCTAGGTGTAGGAGATGGCGCTACTTCATTCCCTGTATTGTTCCTCTTTACCCTAGATCCTTACCTTATAGTACAGTGTTAAGCAAGGCGGAATCAAGTACTATTTTTTGAGTCTTTGAATCGACCTAGGATTGAACCCCGGTCTCCGTGACCATTGGCGAACACTCTACTCAATATTATTTTCATTTTTGCGTAATTCAGATGACAATTGACCCATCGGACCTTGTATGTATATGCACATACACATATAACTTTTGATATTTTTACATACATATTTATTCATATATACATACATACATGCATATATACATATACATACATATATACATACACATGCGAGGGATGTCGAAAACGTTCTTAGTCTCATCCGGAAAGGACACCCATGACAGAACATAGCTGTTGTGGTAACATAGAAAAACTCATTCATATTTCTGTCATAACTTCTGTTTATGTAAGACCCACCTGCTGAGAACTCCCTTTGTTATGTTATTGTGAAAAGTGGGCTGCTGGATTCAAGCACGGAAGCGCAGAAAATTACCGTCTGTTCGGCCATCAAAAAATCTCTATCATATTTACCCAACCCCTCCGCTCGAGCAGGATATGACACAATCTCAATTTTTTTTTAAGCTGGGTTTAACAGGTTTGAATTCAGAGTTTTCCTTCTCCTAGACTAGTTGCCTCACCAAGGCTGAAGAACCTAGTCTGCCCTACTATTTACCCATAGCTGGAGGGAGAATATTTGGATTCATACCTTTCCCAAGGGTATTAGTGCTATGTGAAATGCAATCAGTCAGGTCCAGGATTTGAACTCGTGTCGCCGTGTCCATATCCTGCGACGATAACCATTACACCACGGGCACCTCTCTATAACTGATGAACAATTTGATGGCATTCACCGTATGCTTTTGGATGAGTGACATTTTACTGTTGAGCATATAGATTAGTCCATTGGTATTAGTCGTTCTTGTTCGATCCACGCAGTTTTAACTGAGATTTGAGAGATGAGCTGTCAGTAAGATGGTTCCCAAGAATACTTACACCGGAGCATAAACTGAAAAGAATTTGGATTTCCAAAATACTTCTTACTCACTTCCAGGCTAAGAAAATTAAAAGAAGTAATCAAGTGAAAATACCGACAGAAGCAAATTTAGTGAACACTGTCTCTGATGTGAAATACTTACTCGACTAACGAAGAAAAGTCAAATTTCATAAATAGAATTAATAGTTTTTTTTAGCCAGATTGACGGAAAATAAGCAAAGTACAGACTGGGTCACGAGAGGGCAGGTGGGGAAAGGAAGATTTTCAGATTGATTGTGTCCTCAATTGACAAGTGAGACAAACTGGTCAACATATTAGCGACAACAACTCGTATCAAGAATAGAAAAGCACTGGAGCAGTGGAATACACTATTTGCCAATGTCTCCCACCAGACAAGGCTTGACACAAGGTCAAAAGCCCGAAGGCCGATTAAAGTGGGGATAAAGGGGAAGGGAAGGGAAGGAACGACCCCTGCTGGTCTGTGCTGCTTATTGACCCACTGAGTGCAATGCGGGTTTAAGCAGTTTCACGAACCCAAATGTGGGTCCAGGCACGTATGCCGGGTTATAGCTTGAACTAGGCAGCAAGGTCTAGTACTATACATAGGTTCCTTGTGAGCATCCGAAGCAGTGGAATACGCCGACTACATATCGGTGGAGGGGTTAGATCACCAGTATCACCGAGTATCCTGATGGTGATGCTCCATATCTGGAACGTTGGAGAAGGTAGATTAACCTCAACATTTTTATTTGACACAGGTCCACTCTGATGGCACTTTTGTAACTATCAGGATCCCATCAACAGGACAAACAGAAATATTTCTTGACTTGAAACTATCAACTGTGTGCAACAAATAACTGGTGATAAATTGAATTATTCTTTTTTTCATAGCAATACTTGCAAGCATTTAACTGTGTGAAAATGAATGAGTTTGATAGAATTGATTTATTTCTATTACATAATAATATCTGCAACCATTTAACTATATGTAAAGAAAATGAGCATTGGCTCGTTTAAAGTCTCCCTTCCCTCCACTCTTTTGGTTTGATAGGCCATAAAACAATCAACTAATTAGCCAACCAACCATTCGATTATTTGATATATTTGAGTGAATTACATATATATATATATATATATATATATATACTCATCAGGCCAAACGCCTGATGAGTTATATATATATATATATATATATATATATATATATATATATATATATGTGTGTGTGTGTGTGTGTAGCGCCCACCCCTACAGCAATTGAAAAGGGACCCTTCGGTCACCCCTGACTAAGGTCGCCAACTTTACTCTTTACTTTATGTATATATATATTATAGCAAAAATTGATTCATTTATTAAGATTGTAATATATATATATATATATATATATATATATATATATATATATATATATATATATATATACAAATTTCATCAAAGAAATGAACTCGTCTTCTACTAAATTCATATTGAAAGAAAAGAGGGCAGAAATCCAATAAAAGAAACATTGCCCAATACATGCTTTTACACTTAGTTAATTTCCTGGAAGTAAAAGTGATAAATCAATAATGATTTCCAGAAAATGTGTTACCATAAGTCAGAGTTAGTCAGAGTTCTTAGAATATGGTAGTTATTCTGAAACCCTTAATATTTTAAGATGGGATTTTATTGTGCTTATATACCAATGCGTAACGATATAAGAACATTATGAGAAACTTGCAATCCGTGAAGTTGATTTAAATTTAAATCAATTCAATATTCAATTCATTCGGTTATTTAGTATCTTTGAATTATTTCTATAACCCCTACTCATACACACTCATATATATTTCAGAATCTGTTATTGAAATAACAAGGAATCACAGCATGAAGAAATGTTCCCATTAGATGTGTAATAATGAGATCATTTTTGTATTCTAGTTTGTGAGATAGGCCTGTTCATTCTACAAGTGGAGAAGAAAGAATTTCAGAAATAATTTAAAATCACATAAGACATGATACTTATTTTTTTTAAAAACATTTAGGATTTGATCAAAATTGTTCGATACGAACAATGCCAAATCATTTTAGTTCTTAGTACAATTAGAGAAACTTTATAAATAAGATTTAGCAACGGAATCCTTAAATCTGATTCTTGTTATTTGATTGAAATAAAAGTTGATATCAATTGAATTTTGATTATTCTTCTTAAATTTATTATTCTTACCTAATAAACCAAACAGAATTAAACGTAGCTAATTGGAAGTTAATTGACTTGAGGTGAAACAAAAACCTAAGTCATAGAGAAATGAACGGAGTTTAGCTAAGCAGATGGAAGTTTAGAGCGACTAAACTCAAGCAAACGCACTGGTAATTTGACAGATGGTAAGTAAGGAATTCTAACACCCTTGCTGGAGAAAATCAATTATTCACCAGGAGGATATTCATATACTTTTCTCCCCCACTTTCCATTGAGAAACTGGCGATACATTGGACAAATCCATTGTTAGCCAGAAGTATATTCATATCGTTGTGTTCACCATTGTCCACTGAGTAAATATGGAAGCATTGAATCGTTAGCCAGATGTGTATTCATATCGTTATATCCACAACAATAAGAAGCTGGGTGATAAATTGGATCGATAAATCATTGGCCAGTTGGGTATTTAGATATTTGTGTCCATAAAATAACTTGGTACACATTGGATAAAGGGATCTGGACCCAGATGGGTACTCATATGGTTGCGTGAACACAATATTCGTAGAAAATCTTCTCAATGTTCAACGACGAACAATGTTCAACGAGAAACCTTTTTCCTGCGATCAATTTAATCAAAATTGAAACCAATGAACACAGTCTCGAATGCGAACACGTTTCCTCAATATCATAGTAACTAACCATCTGCTCACGCATATAGAACTTGACGTAGATAAGTGGACGCTAATTAAGATTTTCATCAACGATAAAACTAGTATCATATAGGAAATGAAATGAAAAGAATTAGTTAAGCTAGTTTGCAGATATTAAGCAAAGGAGTTGAAGCAATGATTATGAGAAATTTAGCCGGTGGCCAAAGAGAATATTCAAGAGGATTGTTTTCACAACTGTCCGCTGAAAAGCAAGGAGCGGGTTGGTGGACATATTAGCGACACCAACTCTTAAAAAAAAAAGTCTTCATGCTTTATGAAAAATGGAATTTCCCCTACACGACCATTACTCCCAGAGTATTCGGAGATGGAATCCTTGTACCGATCAGGGTTCTATCAATGGGTCAAATAAAGATATTCTACATGGGGAAACATTAGATAAATAGATCGCTGACCAGAGTCCATCAATGTCCAAATTAATATTTCGAGTTAATATAATTTACTGTGCTTAAATTCCCTCCTGAAACGATGTAAGGTTCGGTTTCTTTGTTTAATGGCATATTAACCTTTATAGGTTATTTAATGCCAATGGCATATTTCTAAAAGAACAGTAGTCGTACTATTTAATCCATAGTTGGGAGAATCATAACTTTCCCAAGGATATTTGTCCGAAAGTGAACGTAATAGCGCGACTGGAGCTTGAACTCGCTTACTATGATTCCGCAGTCCATGGCTTTAACCATTACACCACGAGGACATCCCCACGATGTAAGGATAGAATTAGAAGCATGTAAGACGAAGAAGAAGAAGCTTACATAAATATAAACTAAATAGATAATAAATTTATTCGTTTACTTTATACGTCTATTTTATTTTATTGTTTATCACACACACACACACACACACACACACACACACACACACACACACACACAGAAAACAGAATCAGACACACATGAATTGAGGTTGATGATATATTTATACGTATATAAAAGTACGAAAATAAAACTCCGCTTCCCGGATGGAGACAGACTACTTCGACATTGTTGCAGGTGTGTTGCAAGGAGATACATTAATTTGCCCCATACCTGTTTATTATCTGCCTTGACTACGTACTTCGAACGTCTACAGATTTAATGAAAGAAAACGGCTTCAAGCTGACAAAGGAAAGAACCAGAAGAAACCCTGCACAAACTATTACGGACGCGGACATAGCGCTTCTAGCAAATACACACGCCCAAGCCGAATCCTTGCTACAAAGTCTGGAAGGGGCAGCAGGTGACATATGCCTCTATGTCAACGCAGACAAAACAGAATACATGTGCTTTAATCAAAGAGGCAACATTCCCACACTAAAGGGTGGTCCTCTGATACTACGGACAAGTTCACCTAGCTCGGAAGCAGCGTCTCATCAACCGAGAATGACGTCAACATGCGTCTAGCAAAGACATGGACAGTTATCGATGGACTATCGGTCATACGGCAGACAGACCTGACCGAAAAATAAAACATAGTTTTTTTCCAAGAAGCAGTCGTATTAATAATGCTGTATGGATGCACCAGACAAGAATGCTGTGAATGTACTAAAAAAGTCCTAGGGGCAACACCCCACAAAACAGCAGCTGTACGGCCATCTACCTCTCATCACGAAAACCACTGCTGGAGAAATAAAGACGAATTCATAAGAGATATACTCCAATGGAACCCTTAACATGGACGAGCAAAGGTTAGACGACCAGCTAGAACCTATCTACAACAGCTCTGTACCAATACAGAATGTAGCCTGGAAGACATCCCGGGAGCGATGGACGATAGAGACTGGTGCCGAGAGAGGGTCAGAAAAATCTGTGCTAGCAGTGCGAATCATGATGATGATGATGATGATGATCTAAATATGTGTCTGTGTCTGTGTGGGTATCTGTGTATCTGCGTGTGTTATTCGTATATATTACTAGACCCTTAACAATAGTTAAATGAATAAGGTCAACACACGGTCAGGAGAAATTTAGCCCTTTAGTGAGAACTGTAGTCAAATTAATTGCGTCCAAAATTGTCACCCGATACGCAAAGGACGACTAGGTCACCTTATTAGTAACATCAGTTAGCTCCCAAAAAACGTGTGCTTTTGTTTGTAAACAAAAACAAAGTGGTAAAAAAAACAATCTGGTAAAAAAAAAAACAGTAAGAAAAAACAAACCGAAACTCGAAAGGAATGATTTTCAGCTTTTGGGATATGATAATCTTCGATCACATCAACATCATTTTTCTATTTTCTGTAGTGAATATAAGATTTAAAATATTTTATTGCGTTTAGATCTTCAGCTCGAAACAACGTGGAATGATGTAAGGAGATTGTAGGAAGCATAATTGCTCTAATTGAAATGAATGAAATATCTAATTCATTCGGTTTCTTTATAGGTTTAGTTTATTTTGTTTTATCACACACACTCACACACACACACACATATATATATATATATATATAGGTACATATGTGTGTGTGTTTTTATTCATTTATTTTGTAAGTTTACTTTATTTTGTTTTATTACATGCACACGCACACACACACACACACACATGCACGCATGCACACACATACACACAAAAGCATGAACACACACATACACAAACATCTATATATACATATATATATATATATATATATATATATATATATATATATATATATATACCGAGAAAGAGAAAGAGAGAGAGAGAGAGGGAGAGAGGGAGAAATTTCTTGAAGATTACCATTGAAAAAGACTTATAAAATGGGAAATATAATTTGATAACGTTTAGGCTTACACAAATTGAAAAAAAATTAAATATTCATCTCCGTTTATTTTATATGTTCTGCTGAATTGTTTTGGCTGTACTCAGGAATGCCTCTGGGTACAATTGGTACGGTAGACAATTCTTTTGGAATAGCTATACGAGGAAACTAGGTTTTCTCACTTCTATTGCGAAGATGGCTTCTGTTTCGACGAAGTAGTCCTGAATCATTGTTAATTACTGAGCTTGATGATAGAGTTTTCACCACTTTGGCTGGAATGGTTTTGGGTGTCTTCAACCAAACTGGCTGTCCTTCAATAAAAGATGCACGTTCACTAGCGTGTCAAAATTAACTTTTTGTTTCATTTTGAGGTGAGAATTTGCATTTTTGTGTTGCTCAATATTTTTTTGGCTGTTCATATTTTTATGGGAAATTGTTGGAATGTGAGTCCTGAATTTCCTATTCATTAACAAACTCTTAAGGACTCTTGCAATGTCGGAGTGGAGTACAGCGATAGTTAAGCAGGGCTTTCTTGACTGTCTCAACTGCACATTCAGCTTCTCCGTTTCCTTGTGGATGGTGGAGGCCACTTGTGAAGTGTACGAAACCAAAAACATTAGACACCCAATAACTCTTTTAGATATGAACTGAGGGCCGTTGTCGCTAAGACAACTTCCAGAATACCATTTCAAGCAAATATTGATTGTCATCAATACTGCCTGAAATTGATCTCTGTAAATGAGATATCTATATCCATCTGGAATAATAGTCTATTGGTATCGGTGTCTTTTCAGTTCTAATAAGTCCATTCTTACCTTCTGCCGTGCGTGATCAGGTAACTTGATAGGTCGTAGTTGCTCTGGTCGATATTTCTATTCTTTCTCACATTATTGAAAATCTTGTTGCACAGCCGATAAGCATGTCGACCCCACAAATGTTTAAAGTTTAAGCGTGCGAGTAAGTGACAGCCAAAGACAATGAAGGAAACAAAGGCGAGGTAACAAATATAACAAAAGTGACAATTTATTTTCGGAATTATAACCGTGTGTGTAAAGTCCGTGGTGGTTGTATTTGGGTCTTCAGCTAGATGGGTGATGTCGATAGCTGGTATGGTCGAGTCGTAGATGTACACAGCTGGATGTTCGATGAGGGTAGCTGGCGTAGGTCGAGTCGTGGAGATACAGCTTGATGTTTGATGTGGGTAGCTGTCGGTTGGTTGAGTCGTAGAATGCAGCTGGACGATTGTAGCGGGAAGCTGAAGTCGGTCGGGGTTGGTAAATCGATGTCCCGGTTTTGACAGTACGTTGGCTTAACCGGGGTGGGGTCGATCTGGTTGCTAGCCCGTACAGCGAGTCGTACATACGCTAGTTGTTGCAATGCTTGGGCAGTCCGTAACAGCGAGTCGTACGTGGACTGGATGCTGCATTGCTGGAGCGTCGTGGTCGAAGTCGGTGTTGGCAGCTTGGTCGTGTAGAGTCGAGTGAGCTGATGATTAAGACTGAGCTGTGTCTTAGTACTGCAGACCAAGTGAATGGAAGGTTTGCCAGGCATTAGCACATACAAAGTCGAGCGAGCGAATCGTGGAGCTAGTGCTTTGTCGTGCCCTTAGCTGTGCGTATCGTTGGTGGTAGCTATGGCTGTGCTGCGTCAAAGCTGTGCGGACGATTCGGAGACGGTAGCTATGGCTGTGCCGCGCCAAAGCTGTGCGGACGGTCGGGGCGGTAGCTATAGCTGTGCCGCGCCAAAGCTGTACAGACGATTCGGAGACGGTAGCTATGCCTTTGCCGCACCAAAGCTGTGCAGACGTATCGGGACGGTAGCTAAGGTTTTGCGGTGCCAAAGCTATGCACTGTCCAGCGAACAGGCCAGGAGGCTGCGGCTAGGATTGGAGTTATCTTAGCGCTGAGCAGATAGCGAAGCGGTAGCTAAAGGCTAACCCGTGCCTTTAGCGCTGCGCAGCCAAAAGGACGATCGGGACCGATCGAATGGCTAAGACCAGGTGATCTTAGAGTCCTCTTCGTGTTTGCCTCCGGGCCGTCTACTTCGTGTGGTCGGTAAGGACCGTCAGAGATACTCCAACCCGCAGAAGGTCATCTCTAATGGCCCTAAAGAGGATCTTTTGTGCATATCAATGTGATGGGAAAGGCGAATGCAACCACCAGATGTAGGATTCAGCCTTTCGGAACCCGCTCAGAGAGCGGCTCCTGAGAGCATCCAGGGACCTCCGAATTTCTCGCCGCCAAAGTCTTGTTTATATGAAGGGAAGGTGAAACCACTTCTGCCGGGGACGTAAATAGAAAGTTCTATTTTAAAAAAGTGGGTGTAGAAATAAAGTACTTCTTTATAGAGTTATTTCTGGCAGAAGTGTTGTTAATTTTAATTTATCCCTAAAAAAGACTAAATATTGAAAGTGTCATATCGACTATAAAATGTATGTGGACTAAGTATTTCATGTAACGTATCGATATATAAAAATATAGCAACGTGTCCTAGAAAGCATGGCTTTTTTCCCATGTTGGCTGTTTTGACGAAATTTCTGTGGTTGTGTTCTAGGCTGGAGCAAGTCCAACCAAAAAGGCAGAACAAGAAAGAAAAAGGTTGCAGAAAGCATACATTTTCGTGGGGTTGAGTGCTGGAAGTCAAAATGTAATAGAAAGAGTGTGTGCTGTCTCTGTAAGTGAAAATGTGAAAAAGAGTGTGTTGTCTCTGTAAGTCGCAATGGAGAGACTGAGAGAGTGTGCTATCTCTATAAGTGAAAAATGTAAGAGAGTGAGTGCTTGGAAGACGAGAGTATATAGGCAATCCTTGTCATGCAGTCGGCTCCAAATGGGCGGGACAAAATCAAAGTTGCGGACGTACTTGTGAGCACTAACCACGTGACTTTCCTGACCAATAGGTTCCTGAGACTGATTAGTTTACTGATGTCCGTCATTTTTGTTTCGGAAACAAGTGGCAGCAAGGCTCTTTGTTCAAACTTTATTATCATTATTAATATTATCATTCAATATATATCTATATTTATCTAAAAAAAATTTGAATTTGGGGTCCCATACGTTCAATATCTCTACTCCAACTAGTTAGTTGAAAAACTGCTGGTTGAAAGAGGGGTGGAATGGCTGATTCAAAGAGTTTTCTTTGGTATTCTTCGAGTGCACACATTTTTATTTCTTTAAAAAAATGGCTCACTATTTTATAACAACGATTTTCATTCAAGCACACACACACACACACACCCACACTCTCTCTCTCTCTGTCTTTGTCTCTCTCTCTC
The DNA here is from genome assembly GCA_963585895.1 of Sepioteuthis lessoniana. Lineage (NCBI taxonomy): Eukaryota > Metazoa > Mollusca > Cephalopoda > Myopsida > Loliginidae > Sepioteuthis > Sepioteuthis lessoniana. The sequence continues at coordinate 36,941,092 of OY757914.1, forward strand.
TCTCTCTTTCTCTTTCTCTCTCTCTCTTTCTCTTTCTCTCTCTCTCTCTCTCCCACTTTTTGTATACATCTATCTAACTCACACACATTCAAATTCACATACATTGCCACTTGTTCACGACCTCTCTCTCACAGACATACGCACACACACAAAGAAACTAAACATTGAATATGCCCTCGATAACCCCAGCAGTGGGATAAGCCTTCCACCAAAAATAAATCTGGCTCTTCCTGAATTAACCCCAAATTACATAACAGTTTAATTTGATCATATTGGTCATTGCTGCAGTATAAACATTGGAAACTTTCTGATAGAAAACTAATATAATTATTTGTATCGACGATATAGAATCGGAAATATTCGTGTTTTTAAAATTGCTAAAACCATCTCACCCACTGATAAAGTAATTTGATGCAAAAAAAATCGCCAAAAACCTACTAAAAACCTAATTTCAATACAATTTTATGTGCTGGTAAAGAATTTTATACATGGTCACAAATGTGTTCAAATGGTCACAAATGTGTTCAAATGGTCACAAATGGTTTCTCATGTTGACACTTTCTTTGAAAATTATATTAGCAATTTACAAATTTTTTTTTTTGATGCGGCAAAAAGTCGTATAAATGGGCACCCAATGAGACTCAAACTTACTCGTGAAGATTTGCTTGTCGAGCTTGCTAACTATTACAGGGTGTAATTACCTACATACCCAGAATAATGATAGGGCCTAGTAGCTATCCATGTCATGTAGGGTCACTTCTGTAAAATGCTAATCTAACAGAAAGTAGGTCACGAGATAGTTAATATGGGGAGCTGAATTTCCTTGGAGAAGTTAAGTATTGGTTACCGTATTAGCGACATCAGTTACTTGAAAACGGAGCAAGAAGAGGAGGAGCAGCACACACATTTAAATGAATTCAAACGTCTACAAAGAATTGGACTTTGAGAACGCTCCATCACGAGCAAACCTTTACAAGTGAGTTCAAGGCTCATTGGGTTTGTGGTGGTGTGTTGTTATTTGAAATCATGAACGACGTAAACAAAAGAATATTCACAAGGCAATACAAACAAAAATAAATTTATATAGTCAGAAAAGGAAAAATTACTAAACAGTATGAATGTGTCGAATATATTTTGTTAAACATTTGTGTGTGTGTGTGTGAGCGTAACTAACACGAATATTATGGTGGATGAGTAATTTGTTTGAAACAAAAGGTAAGAATGTTAAAATTCTTACTTACGTTTATGTCTTATCTAGGTGTATGCGAGAAACTAAAATATTAAAAAGTATTCTGTACGGCTATATGTGCAGGTTGACTTAGTATTTCACGCATAGTACAAGTACACAGGAAAATGGCAATGTATATTTGAGGACCGTGTTTTCTCTTACATTTATCGTTTGTCTCTCGCGGGATGTGACGCTGGTTCTGAGGTCGTGTGCGTGCCTGAGACGCCAAAAGGCAGAACAGGAGCGGTAAGACCTCGTAGACTATATACGCCCCAAAATACATGTCTTGAGCTTTGTGTCGCTAGCTGATAGAGCAAAGAATGAGAGGGTTAGCTATCGAGAGTGTAGAGTATATATACAAGGCTCATTAAATAGGTTTGCAGACTTTTTTTCGTATGGGCACTTTTATTGATAGAACACATATGAAACTCTAGTCCCCTTCGAAGTAATCTCCTCCGACTGCAATGCACTCGTTGTACCGTTCCAACAAATTCTGGAAGGCCTCATGGAAGTCCTCTTGTTTGAGCGTGTCAATGACCTTCGTCACAGCCTCTTTCATCTCTTCAAATTGTCTGCTAACGACAGCCTCTAAGTTTTTCCTTGAGCTTAGGGAATAAGCAAAAGTCAAAGGGAGAAAGATCTGGACTATAGGGAGGGTGAGTAACTGTTTCGATGCCCATCTTGGTCAAATAGTCTGTAACAAGGATGAAGTTGTGGACTGGTGAATTGTTCTGGTGGAAATGCCATTGACCCGATTTGAAGATTGCTGGCTTCTTCCCTAGGAATCTCTTCCTGAACTCTCTTAAAACCTCAACATAGTATTCCTTGTTGACTATCTGTCCAGTGGGAACCCAGTGCATGTAGATCATGCCAGTGCTGTCAAAAAAGGGATCATCAAATGTTTGTTGGTGGATTTGCTTTGTCTGGTCTTCTTGGGTCTGAGAGAACCAGCATGCTTCCACTGGGAACTCTATCTCTTGGTCTCTAGGTCATAGCTGTAGATCCAGCTTTCATCGCAGGTCACCAGAGCATCAAGAACTGCGGGATCTGAATTGATCAGCTCGACCATCTCCCTGCTGTCATGACAACGTTTTTCTTTCTGATCTTCTCTGAGCACCCTGGGGATAAACTTCGCGCTAATATTCCGCATCTTCAGTTCCTCGCGATTAATTGTATGTACTGATCCCACTCTGACATCAAACTGTGCACTTATTGTCTCTATAGACACACGACGGTCCTTGTCCATGAAATTCTTTATTTGGCCAATCAACTCTGTTGTTCTGACTTCCTTACAACACCCAACATTCCTCACAGACTCCCTGCCTTCCTTGAATCTCTAATGCCACTCAAAAACTGATGATCGATTCATGCAAGATGCTCCAAAAGCAGTCTGAAGAATTCCATACGTTTCTGTGACATTTCTTTCAAGCTTAAAACAGAATTTTATTTATATAATTCTTCTAAAGTGTCCTCACGTCTAGATTTCATTTTTAAAATTCACCTGCTGAGCTCAAACAGGCTTTAGTAGGGTGTATTCCAATTGTTGCTGTAGCTGTTCCTTTGAAGCTGAAATCATAAAACTTGCTCAGTCATCTTATAAGATGTATAGCAATAACATACTGAATTTTTAAGAGTCTACAACAATTTTAAATGCCTGTACAAACTTATTAAAGGCCCCTCGTAATATCCATGTCAGGTGACCGGCCCCAAACACACGATTTATTTTGCGTGGGCGTAGTTGGGAGCACAAGGCACGTGATTTCTCTGTCAGATAGGTTCCCGAAACTATTTAATTTACGTACATCACAACCTTTTGTTTCGGGGATGAGTGAATCATGGAACCTATTTTCTAGAATATTTTGCCCCGCGTGGTCATCGATGGCCATTTAAAAAAATATAGGAGTGTAAATCCTACAGGTTCTTCCTTCATTCGGCTTTTACCACATCGAAGCAAAAAGCTTAGTAAATTACATTGTCGGACGTTGTTTATTAATCTTGACAGCTTCGAAGATGTTCAGGAGGTAATTAGTCGGGTGGGGGTTCAGTAAAGAAAAGATTCTTTTGAATAACTGAATCAGTGTTATATAGTCACATATGTAGATTCACATCTACATACATGCACATATATATGTAGAATAATTCACAGCGACACAACGATAAAGACGCAAGAGGGAAAACGCAGGAAGGAAGACGCAAGAAGACTTCTTTACAATTATATTTACCTCTCACTTTATTTGTAAGGTTTGAAAAGGGTTACTCAAGGGTTTGCATGTGAGAGGGTGCTAGAGACCGAACGTAAACTTCATATTTTGACCTTCACTACTTATGACCGTCACGTTGTGTCTTTCTTGTTCTCCTGATGTTGGGGTCCACTCCATCGGGGGTTTTCGAGAGCCCCCTTGGTCGGGTGTTGCCTTCCCTACCACATCTGGTCTCTAGCTGTCTGGAAGTCTGCTGGCAACTGCTTGGCACCCCGAACTCAACTCAATTATATAATAATTCAACGCCCACACGATTGCCCACTGGATCTTTGAAATCGAATGTTTAATCGTCATCAAGCGGAAATAACTGTCATGCAGTTCAGAGGTTACTCTCTTCCGGTGCATCACTGTAGTGGCACAATGGGACCTTCACCTTGTCCCATATCATAAGCCTTAATCCGCCCACGCGATCTCTTTCAATTACTAGCCATTGGAATGTGTCACTTCCTTCCGGTGTATCACCTTGGAATAGCATTTTTGGGCTGGGTCGAAGGTCAAAATATAACATCAGCACATATTTGTATTGAAGAAATGCTCCCCAATTGTGGACCGACGGGTGTATCCATAGGCACGTACACAGAATCTTCAAGTTGACAATTTTTAAGGAATTTTTGGAATTGGGTCACTATTCTATATCAGAGATTTTTTTTACACACACACACACTGAACATTTAATATGCTCACAATATCCCCGGCTAAGTGATAAGTTTTCCACCTAAGGTAAGTCTGGCACAGCTTGCATCAACGCCTCTGGTGGTGTAATGGTTAGCAAGCTCGACTAGCAAACCTACACGAGTGAGTTCGAGTCTCATTGGGTGCCCCATTCATATGGCCTTGTGCCACATCTAAGCAAAAAGATTAGTACATTACAACTCCGAATTATTTAACAGTTTAATTTGATCATATTCGTCTTTCTTCCATAAGAATTATTGGAAATATTCTGGTATGAAACTTATATAATTATTTGTATCGACTGTATAAAATCGGAGATATTTATATTTTAACAGTTGCTAAAACAATCTCAACCACTGATACAGTAATTTGATGCGAAAAATCCACAAAACCTACAAAAAAATCTAATTTCGATACAAGTTTATGTGCTTGTAAAAGGTTTTACACATGGACTCAAATGTGTTCTTTGAATTAGAAATTCTAGAGATTTTTTGTCAGAAGAAGAAAGGTTTGAGCTATTAGGGACATCAATTATGAGAAAAAAGAAACAGCAAGCGAAAGAAAAATTTCAGAAAAACCGAAATGAATTCAATCATCTACTTTATACACACACGCATACACATGCATGCAAACACACACACACACACACACACACACACACATCTATCTATCTATCTATTTATCTCTCTCTCTCTCTATATATATATATATATATGTGTGTGTGTGTGTGTGTGTGTGTGTGTGTGTGTGTGTGTGTGTGTGTGTGTGTTGAGTAAATGTAGGGAGGGGAGAGAGATTTCGTTAAAAATCAATTGTAAAATAGGAAACATGGTTTTGATAAGGATAAAAATCGATTAAATCGAATTTCAAACTTGCGCATCTTTCGACCGACATTTCTTCAAAAGTAAATCGTTGATATTTCCAAATGAACGAAGAGAGATTTTAAAAGAAAAATGATCTCAAAATCATGATAAGATAAAGGAAAATAAATCATTGTACTCAATGACATCATAAATATTTCTAAATTTTCTTTCGGTTCTCACTGCCCATACAAAGTCAGACGTTGTGTATTAATCAAAACATCTTCGAAGATATTCAGGTCGTGCTTAGACCAAGCAATATGCCGAAGAGAAATGAAAAACACCCCTTATTACAGGCATTGATAATAATAATAATAATAATAATAATAATAATAATAATAATAATAATAATAATCAACAAAAAAAGAGAACTTGCAAAATTGTCGAATTTGCTGTCCCGGCTGACCTCAGAGTAAAATTGAAAGAAAATGAAAAGAAGGATAAATATCTCGACCTTGCTAGGGAATTAAAAAAAAACTGTGGAACATGAAAGTGGCGATTATACCAAAGGTAATTAGTGCTCTTGGTATAGTCACCAAAGTATTGGTACAATGACATGAGGACTTGAAAATAACAGGATGAGTGAAGACCATCTAAACTACAGGATTATTGAGAACAGCCAGAATACTGAGAAGAGTCCTGGAGACTTGAGAAGACTTGCTATCACTCAAACTCCAGTGAAAGACTATCAACTAACACTGATGTGAAAAACTCTTAAGGAATAAATAAGAATAACAATAATAATTACCACCACGAACATCACATCAAAGAAATAATGGAAAATTCTATTTTCATGGTGAGGAAAGAAAAAAATAACACGCTAAATGTCAGACAAATGAAGTATGTAAATAAAAAAAAGGAAATAAAATGGAGATAAAAATAAAGGGAAAAGATGCAGGAAGTGAAAATTCCCCGCACGCATATGTATAAACACGCAAACAGACATGCCTACACATCAGAGAAAAAGAAGGCAATGAAAAGTCGAAAGAAAAAAACAATTTTGCTATAGATCAGATACTTATCGTCATCTTCAATGTAATGAAAATCTGGAAACACATTGGATATAATAATCTATGGCCGGTTGTATATTCATAAAATAGTGTCCACCACTGTCCACTTAGTAACATGGGACATTTTGGATAAATTAAGCTTTACCCAGAAGTGTATTCCTAGAGTGGTGTCCACCAATGTCCACTGAATAAGTCCCCACACTTTGTAGAGATTCATCATTAACCAAAAGAGTATTCCCACTGTGTACACTAGTGTCCAATAAAAATTAGAAGACACACTGGATATGTAATATAATTGCCAAGGGATTTCGTTTTATATATCTTGCCTTTCTGTTTATTTAGGCTGAGAACCTTTCGCTAAGCGCATGGGTTAGTTAGGTGCAACATTAACGCAGGTGTTCACGCGCGTGCGGAGAGGATGTGTCATTCAGAGATGTCAAAATAAAAATCCCAGATAAGAATTGAGACCAGGGGATGTGGTTGACGTCACGCACCGGAAGCGTGGAGTGAAATTTGAGAAAAAGCAGTTAGATGAGTTCCTGCCTTCGAATGAGGGTGTTGAGATTCAGAGTTAGGCGAGGCCAGAGGAATTTGTGCGCTACGGGCGCCGCGAATTGGTTGGGTTGAGAAATGATGATGTAAAAGCAGTCAGCATAGAAAGAAATTGTGTCTCTCTCTCCTCATGTCGAAAAACCTTTAAACTCAAAAAGGTGAATAAAAGTTTCGTACCTGAACCAATTTCGTGTTTTCGGATTCCTATATATGTTTATGAACATTTTATGAACATTATATCTATTTCACTCATCCGTATCATGTGTATGTTACAGATAAATAAATCGTTTACACGATGTGTGTCCGTATACTTATACTGTCCCCAAAGTAATTCGGGTCACATTGGATAAATTAATCGTTAACCAAAAATTTATTCATATCATTGTGTCCTCTGAATAACTCGGGATACATTAGATAAAATAATCTTTAGAAAGAAGTCTATTCATGATGGAGTAGCTTGAGACATACTGGATAAAATATTCCTGGGGCTAGAAGGGTATTCTCATGGTTGTGTGGACACAAAATTCGCTGTGATTCTTGTTAATCTGAAGATTAACAAGAATCACAGCGAATTTTGAGAAAATATATTAACATTCTTGCACGCGATTAATTTAATAAAAATTGAAACGGGTAACCACTGCCATTAATGTAAAAGTCTTTCCTTAAAATTATTGAGAGTAACTACCTGCTCTTGCATATGGAATTTGGCGTAAATAGGTGGACGCTAACTGAGACTTTCATCAACGATAAACTCTAGCGTCCTATAAGGAAAGAAATCTTTAAAAATTGAACTAATTTGCCGGATGGTAAGCAAAGTAGGTGAATACAGGGTCGCGAGAAATGTAACAGGTGGGTAGAGAGTATATTCAGATTGTGTTCCCAACTTTCAGCTGAGAGACAAGGAACGAACTCGTCAACATATTAGCGACATCAACTCTTTATAACAAGATGAGGACCTTGAAGACAAAAAAGCTCTTCAATTCTACCGAAAAGAGTCGAGTTGACGTTCAAATCAGTAAAATAAATTAAAAAATCCCATTATTCAACACAGTTTTCTGGGGAAGAAGAATACTGGGACTGCATCAACGAGTGCTTTTGATATAAAAGTTCTGCTCAGTGTTCGAGCTTTGGGGAATATAGAGAGTACCCCTGCGCTGCCTATGCTGGCGTGGTAGCACCTAATCTACGGGTCAAATAGAAATATAGACTGATTTATTATACTTGAAATCATTTAATTGCTTGCAGACATTTTAACATCATTCATACAAGCAATAGTTGGAAACATTTAACTGGGTAATATTGAAAGAATAATATGGAATAGGCTTATTAGAGTTAAAAGTAATACTTGAAACCATTTACCTGTGCTAATATATAACTATCAATGTTAAATATGCTTGAAATCATGTAAGCGTGTATAAACAAATGAGCCCAGCCATGTTTAATAATTGTTAACTAAAATTTATTTGTTAATATATATATATATATATATATATATATATATATATATATATATATATATCATCATCATCATCATGTCGTGCTGGTAGCACGGATATCCCTGACCCTCACTCGCCACTTTTCCCGATCGTTCATCGCCTCTGGCAGGTCTTCTGGACTACATCCCGTATCCTCACATAGTTGCTGAATGTATGTTCGTGCTGGTCGTCCTGCTTTTGCTCGGCCATATGTGGGGGTCCATAATCACTTATGTGTTCGTCCCTGCTTCTCCAGCAGTGTCCTGCATGTCTGGTTCGTCTAACTTGAATAGTTTTCATGATAGGAGGCAGGTGGCCGTACAGTTGGTGTCTTGTGGGGTGTTGCCGCCAGGATTGTTCAAGATTGCTCGCAGCATTCTTGTGTAATTGCCGTCTAGCTTCTTCTCCAGCCGTTTTGTTAGAGTCCATGTAGTGCATCCATATAGCAATATATATATATATATATATATATATATATATATATATATATATATATATATATTTAACAAATTCAATCAAAGGATTAACTTGTAGTGGTAAATGGCCAGTTCATATCTGAATAAACTAGAGAAAGTTAGATTTGAATAAATTCAGTATTTAATCCATTCGTCATGTTGAAAAGCCGAATGAAGAGAGAATACTTGTTCATAAAAATATAACTCCTTTCTTTATGACCACGAAAGAGTCGAAATGGGTGTATATAAGAGGGGAAAGGGACGGAAGACTGCAACGATTGACACTACGTGGAGACAGACATATTCAGAGCCCTAATTCTTCTTACTTCTTTGACGGGTGCTTTGATACGAAGACAGTTCTCCGCCTGGGGAGGGTACCTTCCCCACCACCTTTTTGTTGACGTATCTACTCGCTTGCAGCTCTCCAAATGACTGACTGCCTGACTCTCTGGGATAGAAAAACTTCAGCATTATATATTTTCTAGACGCCCACACATCTTTCCTTCTCGCTCAGTTCATGTGATTAATTTCCGCTGTCCCTTATTAACCCTAAGACACAGATGCAATATTCAATTTACGAAATCAACAATAACCAACTGTCAAAGGTCAATATGTAACAGTTTATTTGATGTGTTTAAATTATTTTTGTCATAAACACACACACACACATATATATATATATATATGTGTGTGTGTGTGTGTGTGTGTGTGTGTGTGTGTGTGTGTGTGTGTGTGTGTGTGTGTGTGTGTATTGAGTAAGTGATGGGAGGAGATAAAAATTTATTGTCCAACATCATTGTTGTAAAAAATCAGTTGTAAAATGGGAAACATTGTTTTAAGAATGAATGACATCGATTAAAATGCAGTAAAATTTCTGCACTTTTCGACCGACCCTTTTTCAAAAATCAATTGTTGGTATTTCCTAATGAACGGAAAAAGTTTTTAAAAAAAACAAAAAATAAAAACGGTATTCCCATGTTTGTGTGGAGACAAAATTCGCTGTGATTCTAGTTAATCTTCAATGAGAAAATATATTAATAATATTCTTGCACACAATTAAATTAATTAAAATTGAAACCGGAACCACTGTCACTATTGTGAAAGTCTTTCCTTAAAATTAGTGTAACGAACCATCTGATACCGCGTATGGAATTCGACGTAGATAAGTGGACGCTAATTTTCATCAACGATAAAAAAACTCGCGTTATATCGGAAAAGAAATAAAATAATTGTTTGAGCTGATTGTAAGCAACGTAGGTGAATACAGGTTCGCAAGAAATGTAGTAGGTGGGTTGACTGTATATTCAGATGGATTGTGTTCACAAATTTAATCAACGGGACAAACAAAAATATGAAATTATTTTCTATTCTTGAAACTATCTAAGTGTGCGCAACAAACAACAGATGATAAATTGAATTTTTAGCATTTAATAGCAAAACCTGAAACCTTTTAACTGTGTACAAAAAAAAAAAAAAAGATCCTCGCCTCGTTTAAAATTTAGCTTACTTCGAATCTATTCGTTTACAACAGAATTAAGCGAAGTTGATTGGAAGTCAATGAACCGGAGGAAAACGAAAACCTAGATTCATGGAGAAATAAGATAAAGAGATAGAAGGAATGATTTAGCTGAGCTGATGGTAATTTAGAGCGACGAAGTTCTAGCAAACGGACTGGTAATCTGACTAGCCGAAGAAAATTAATCCTAAACCAGAAGGATATTCATTGTCTTCAGTTCCGCATTGTCAATTGAGAAGCTTGGATAAGTTAATCTTGAGCCATAAGTGTATTCATAGTTAACGACATTGGATAGATAAGTAGATAAATAAATAAATAATTGATCAGAAGGGTGTTCATAGAATTGTGTCCACAAGGTAACTTGAGACACATGGGATGAAATATTCCTGACCCATGGTTTTGTGGACACAATATTTGCAGTGAATCTTCTCAATTTTTAATGAGAATCAATACTAAAACCCTTCTTACACGCGATTAATTTAATTAAAATTGAGCCCAAGGAACACTGTCCCTAATGTTAAAGTCTTTCCATAACTTTATTGTAACTATTGTCTTCCGATAATTGATCGTTAGGTAGATAAACGGACACTAATGGACTCCTTCATTATCGATAAGAATTGAGCTCCATGTTGTTCAAGACACGAAATTATTGTTTAAGATAGTTTGACAGACAGCAAACAAAGTAGGACAAGGTCACGAAATACTTAACCTGCGCCTAAAGAAGAAATTGAGATTGAATGTGTTCACAAGTGTAAGAGAGGCTTGGGACGAGTTGGTCAGCATAATAGCGACACCAACTCTTAAAATGCGGCACAGAAGTAAATCTGTAACCAAAAGGGCATACATATGTGATTGAGTGACGATTAAACTATTTTCAGCTTCGTATGATGTGCGAATTCTCTTCAATTCTTCAAAAAAAAAAAAAAAGATCGAGAGCAGTATCTTTGTATATATTACTTGAGCGTTAATGGTAATTAGATGATCAAGGTCTACACACGGTTAGCAAAGATTTAATATGAATAAATAGCTCTTTAGTAAGAACTATATTCAAATTAGTTGTGTCGAAATTTATTTGAGTAGACAGACCCAAATGACGACGAGGTTAACTTATAAGCGACATCAATAAGTATCCCAACGAATCGAAAAGGAATAATTTTCAACGTTCGTAATATCATAAGCCCCTGAATATCCTTTATTTTTATCAATTCTATACAGTTAATATTTACACTGAGGTAATATTTACACACTGCACTCAATATATATAACTGCAGCTGAACGGCTACCTACCACCTCGTCTCGAAGACAATCTAAATTAGACGAACAATACTTGTGGGACATTGCTGAAGGGGCACAGACGAACTCATAAGTGATGTTCTCCTATAGACCCCTTCACACGAACGTGCAAGTGTAGGACGACCAGCTAGAACTTACCTATAACAGCTCTGTACGGACACTGGATGTAACCTGGAAGACCTGCCAAGAGCAACGGATGATAGAGACGGATGGCGAGAAAGTGTTGTGGAAATCCGTGCGAGCAGTACGACATGACGATGATGATATATATATCTTGTAGTCGATTGGCTTCTCATCTCGAAACTCTTGGTTTTAAAAGATGCAATATCACCTATACCACGAGGGAACGGAAATTTTAACCGCAACCGGAATGATGCCCAGGTGTCATCACAAGATACCATCGCCAAGTTCATCAACGAGTGGAATTTTCGAGACAACTAAATTCTGCTGTCTCGAAAGTATTTTCTAATTATAAAACATATCTGAGTTCATTTCTTGATGTCCGAAGCGCCCTAATAGGGAAATGCCGACGAGATCAAGTATATCTTTATGACAGCTGCCCATGAGTATCGATTCATGCACAGCAGCCCATATTAAAATTACCTTGTGTCAAATCATACCAGGTGGGAGTTTGGGTAAATATAACTATTCAGCGGCTGCCTGCCGACAGTAAGCTGCGTGCGGGCCGTGACAAGCATAAAATACTATCCTCAATAGCACACACCAGGTGGTGGGTATAGCGTGTTCCGTCACATACGCTTGGTCTCGGGGGACCGTCTACCTCAGACAGTTACTGCTTTGCAGGACTGAGTTCATGGATTAATGTCCGATGTGCTCCAATGGAGGAATGTCGATGGGACCAAGCATTTCTTTTTGGTCCAGCTGTGCTTGAGTGATAAGTTTTGCATGGCTACCCACATTAAATTGGTGCCCGTGGTGTAGTCGTTATTGTCGTAGGAAATGGACACGGCGACACGAGTTCAAATCCTGGACCAGACTGATTGCATTTCACATAGCACTAATATGAATCCAATTATTCTCCCTCCAGCTATGGGTAAATAGTAGGACAGACTAGGTTCTTCAGCCTTGGTGAGGCAACTAGTCTAGGAGAAGGAAAACTCTGAATTCAAACCTGTTAAACTCCGTTTAAAAATTGAGCTTGTGTCATATCCTGCCCGAGCGGAGGGGTTGGTAAATAGTACCCACATTAAATTGGTCTTGTGCCACATTCTGACTTGGTGGGAAGTCAGTTAAACAACCACTTCAAATGTCGCTTGCCGGCTGACAACTACCGGCAGACTGACACGAGCATAAAAACCAATTTCACGGGTTAGCCTCGATAGGGTGGTATGGAGCGTTTCTTCACGCTCTCTTGATGCCGGTCCTTAAAGAACATAATTGCATCAGGGAATGTTAACACAAAATTCCAGTTCATGCTTTAACATGGATTCATTGATATCATTGAGGACGTAATTTGACATGGTGTTGATTTTCAAATAAAAAAAATATTGAAAGAGAAAACAACAGTTATTAATGATTCGGGTCAGTTGTACGTTATGCTTTGATTCAATAATTTTTTCCGTTTTCTCATTAAGATATCAGCAGAAGCGTATGGTGTTGAATTAGGGTACTACGCTTGTCACGGTTTTTTTATTGGACCTTGGGTCCGTGACTAACTCATGCGTTTCCAAATAGTCTATTTATCAGTTTCTTCTTTGCCAACGTTGTGTTTGAAAGATCCATAGATGGAGGATGACAAAATGTATCCGGTGGGGGTGTCCTCGTGGTGTAATGGTTAAAGCAATGGACTACGGAATCGTAGTAAGTGAGTTCGTACTCCAGTCGCGCTATTACGTTTACTTTCGGGTAAATACCCTTGGGAAAGGTAGGAACCCCTTATCCTCCCATCTATGGGTTAAATAGTACCACTACAGTTCTTCTAGGAGAATGGCTTTGGCATTAAATAATCTACAAAGGTTGATATGCCATTAAAAAAAAGAAACCAAACCAAACCAAACAATGTATCCTGTACTTCTGACAGTCGTGGGAATTCGTTGGAACAAGTTGCCTGGGTGTTGGCTAGTCAAAGACAAGAAAAACTCTCCGTTAATAATTAACAATTATTGAAACACGATGGTGTAACAATTATATATATATATATATATATATATATATATATATATATATATATTCTTGTGGACCAGTAAAGAGTCCGGAAGAAAGACACAAACTCGGATTTACATGGAACAAAGTATATTAATGAAAGTATAACATAGATAAAAAGGTGTTGAACGTCAGTCTGACTGCCAATTCTCTCGGTATTAATAGCAACAGGAAGAGTTCATTACAGTCCGCGTGTTGGGTACCATAACATATATATATATATATATATATATATATATATAGATAGATAGATAGATAGATAGATAGAGAGAGGGGGGGAGAAATTATTGCTTTTGTTATGTTTGAGAGGCAGACAATTGAGGTATTTGGCTGGTGCAGTTTTTCTATTTTTTATAAATTTTCGGAGAATCAGGCTTTTGCTGGAGAGGCTTTAGTTTTTGGAGAGATTTCTTTTCGTATTCTCTTCTTTTTGGGGGGTTGACATCGAAACTCTTCTCTCATCTAACCCTAAAACATCTATTTTTATTGAGGATTCCTCCGCATCAAACATTCCCGATTGGCTAACCAATCACAAATCATTTTGTATACTTTTACTACTTTTTGACTGGTCAGCCAATCAGATGTGCTGATCTACGTCAGTGGGAAGAGTATCCCTTCCACGTATCAGATTTTAACTGGCCATCCAATCAAACCACAATATAAGGGCTTGGTTAATTAAGTATCTCAACCCACGTCTTGTGGGGGAGTATTTCTTTTCAGTTTAACCAAAACAAAAATCAAAGATCTGATCTTTTAACCCCAACAGGTGGACAAGAGATGTCATGATTTGAACTGGGTCAACGCACTGATAAACCCCGAAGCCTGTTTACCTTTAGTTTTAACAATCTGAAAGTTCGCTCAATACTGACCATTGAAATTGACTTTTCTATTTCTTTCAAAGTATATGTTCTAATAAAAGAAAATTATATTTTCCTGAATAAGAATTGTATCATACTCTCCATAAGTTTTTTAGCATCCGTGAATACCTCATATTTTCATTGAATAGAAATTAGAAATTTACTTTTCGCGCTATAGTTGACGCCATTACCGTCCATTTCACATTCTATGAACTCTGACAGGATCTTTCAATGCATACGCATTTTCAGTTAATCGTTATTTATTTTCCATTTTCCCCCTTTTGCATAGAAAAAACTACATGCTTAGAATTTGTTGACGATTTTTTCTTAAAAAGATTTCTGTCTTATTTTCTTTCTATTTGAACAGAATTTTGGTATTTTGATAAACAGGAATGGATAACTTTGATTATTTTTTTCCGTAATCCATATTGGCTGTTTTTCAACCACAAATTAAACGTGTGGAGTCATCTGTTGAGAAGAAGAGTATAATGATATTCTTCGCCGAAATAAGTTTATAATGACAATTTAACCAGGTTTGTGTTTTCTTCTAATTGCATTACATATATATATTGAATAAATATATTTCATATATATATATATATATTTAATGCAATGGAATTTAGATTGCAACCCCTGGGTTTCATAGAGTTTTTTTACAAAACAACAATCATCAGGCAGTTAACTGCCTGATGATTGTTGTTTAGTAAAATATTTATTTATCATTATTATATAATAGCTCTATCCTAGATATTGAGCACTCTCCATCTTATATTGCTCTTGGTTCGTCACAAACTCACAAAGTGATTTAGTGACAATCAACACTGTTATAATATATATATATATATATATATGCACGCGCGCGAGTGAGTATGTGTATGTGTTTCTGTGTTTCTGTGTTTCTGTGTTTCTCTGTGTGTGTATACGCGTGTGTACGCATCCATGCATACATACATCATAACAGTTATTATCCCAAGTATATAAAGTAATCGAATGGTTGGTTGGTTGTTTGTTTGATTGACTTTTATGCTATATTAACATTTTAACACTTTAGTACCGGACATTGGCCTAGGGGTTAGAGTGTTCGCCAATAGCCCGGGAGACCTGGGTTCAATCCCAGGTCGAGTCATACCAAAAGACTCAAAAAATGGTACTTGATGCCTCCTTGCTTAACACTCAGCATCATAAGGTACGGATCAAGGGTAAAGTAGAGCAATCCAGGGAAGGAGTAGCACCCTCCCCTACACCTTGGTGTAGTAGCTACCGAAAAGGGAGCTTTCGGGTTACCCTCGACTATGGTCGCCAACTTTACTTTACTTTAACACTTATATGTTAATTAATCCAAAATTCTGATTATATATATATATATATATATATAGAGAGAGAGAGAGATATTAAATATATACGATTTGTTACCGAATATATCTTAAGTAAAATAATCTAAAATCGACCTAGCAATTATTTATTACTTGCATTTAACTGGTTACAAGTATTGCGATTTAATACAGACTTTTCTTTAAATTAATTTTTTTCAGATATTGTAATTAACACTTTTAAATCTATGGTATATGATTCAATCAATATAACCCAATTAAATAGTTCCAAGTATTGCTCGTAATACTAATTATTTAATTCAACTTCATTCTTGTGACAGCAAGCAGTTAAATAGTTTCAAGTATAATAAATGATTAGATATTTATATTCGACTTATAGATTGTAGGTTATTAGGTACAGAGTGAACCTGGGAGTAATGGAAAGCAGGAGTACTCCACACTCCTTAAACCTCGTGGACTGGAGGAGACCTCTTATATGGAAGCGACTCGTTGATATCGGGTAATCTAACCATCGGTTATTCTTCAACTCTTCCCCCGACGACTGCGCTGAATGAATAAGATTTTCTACTCAATTGAATTTCCATAACTTCGTGGGCATGACACCTTAACTAATTAATCTAATAATGTCTTTTCGAGCTTTTCTTTCGAAATGAAGAGAATTATCACATCCCACAAAACTGAAAACAGTTTAATCTTCTTTTCACTAAAAACATGCTTCTTTTTTGTTCGACTGCCACTGCTTGTTATTAAGAGTTGGTGTCGCTAATATGTTAACTAATTTGACCCTGGTCTCTCAACGGACAGTTGTGAACACAATCTGAATATAGTATTTACCCACATGCTAAATTTCTCGTGACCCTGGTTTCACCTACTTTGCTTACCATCCCTCACTTTGGCTCAAACAATTTTTATTTCTTTGACTATAAGACGCTAGAGTTTGTTTTTTCTTATCCATGATAAAAATGCGCATTAACGTCGATTAATCAACATCAAGTTGCGTATACGAGAGCAGATTGTAAGTTAAAATAATCTTAAGAAAAGACTTTCATATTAGAGAAAGTGTTCACCAGTTTCCATTTTCCTGACATTAATCGTGTATAAGGAGAGTTTTCATTTCGTTTCTCATGGAGATTGAGAGGATTTACTTCGTATATTTTGTCCATGAAACCATGTAAATATATTCTTGGCCCAGGATTATTTTATTAAATATGTCCCAATTTACTCAGTGGACAGTGGTAAATACAAATATATGAATAAACAACTTTCTTGTCAAAGATAATTCCTCATTCACAGATTGCCAAGTCGGCTGGGGCTGTTGAATACGCCAACTGCACCTCTGCAGAGGGGTAAGAAAGCCCCCCATGAGTGTCCACTAAACTAACTGATGGTGAAGTTCCAGTAATGCTGGAGCTTTGGGGAATGCGGAGCACTTCTTCTTTGCCATCACTTCCTGGTCCACTCTGGTCCGAAGTGGTATTACCTGATAGGATCCTGTGTATGAGTCAAATAGAAACAAACTGCGTAATTATGCTAAACTGAATTGCTTGAAATAGAATTGTTTTTGATATTTAATCTGTAATAAAGAAGTAGCGACCTCCCCTACACTTCGGTGTAGTACCTATTGAAAAGGGAGTCTTCCGGTCTTTCTCGACTAAACTCACCAACTTTTTACTCTTAACTGAATTGTTCGAAATAGAACTGTTTTGAAATTTAACTGAATGTAAACAAAATGTATACTTAAACTAAACTGAATTGTTTGAATTATAACTGTTTGACTACACTGCATAGCTTGAAGTAGAAATGTTTTTTACAATTAAACTGTGTACTCAACTAAACTGAATTTTTCGAAACAAAACTGATTACTTGTAAAAAATGGATTTGGCATTAAATCACCAACAAAAGTTGATATGCCATAAAACCCAAACAACCATCCCACAACGTCACCCACAGAATGGTTGCTGAACCCAGAAATAAAGTCAAAATTTAAAAGATATCTTGTCCTCCTTTCTTCTTTTCTTTAGTAATTTCTTTACAGTCTTCATAGACAAGAAGGAGATGCCAGCAAATATATATAAGATATAATAACACCCCCAAACCAACTAAAACAGAATCAGATAACAACAAACAAAATATCTTTCAGTCCCATTGATAGAAAAATGAAAAAAAAAAAAAGGAAATGAAGAAGGCTTATCTTAAGACATTTTTGTATCATTGAACAGAATAATGAATGGTCGATAAAGGCAGGAAAGATTTTGTGTTTTATGTATTTAAATTTAATTAGGTTTTTTACAAAAGTAGTGAAACTTTTAAAAAGATTTGTTATACGAATATTTTAAAAATGTGCTTACAGAACTTTTTCCGTGTTCAAATAAAAAATGAAAACCTAGTAAACAAAAACTAAATAGAAAAAAAAAAAAAAAAAAACAATAGATCGTCTCTAGTTGTATTCCAAAATAAATTGACATTTACTTCTTAACATAACAGGAATCTATACCTCTCATCAAATTTGTAACACACACACACGCGCGCGCGCGCACATGCATACATACACACACGCCTATATATATATATATATACATATCAAATTGAATCAAAGATATAAAGTAAGCGAATGGTTCGTTGGTTACGATATATAGCATATCAAATTTTGTAGATTATTTAATACAAAATCCTGCTATATTTACACACACACACACATATATATATATATATATATGCTATTTGTAAAACATAAGATGCTTGGTAACATAAATCTAAAACGAAGTAGAACTCACTTGTTTGCACACTGTTGAATGGCTTCAGTTCTTGCTAAGACGAATAACTCTTTTTCTTGTTATTCATTTGATATCACCCAGTTAAATAGTTCCAAGGATAACCCGTAATACAACTAATTGAATTTAATATGAGACATTCGCGTGTAGACATAAGTAAAGTTGGTGACCGTATTCGAGGGCGACCAGAATGCTCCCTTTTCAATAGCTACTACACCGAGGTGTAGGGGAGGGCGCTACTCCTTTCCCTGAAACCCAGGTTTAAAGTAGAGAAAATGATTGAACATTTCTATTTGTCGCATAGATGAGGCCCAAACTATTACTTCCACGCTTATTCAGAGTTGACGTTATATTAATGATAATGAATGGTTACTCCTCATTTCCCAAAGATCCCGTACTGGAGCCTCTGTTGTTGGGAATTTACCAACATGATTCGACATAAACATAAGACTTATCTTTTCAGTACAGGTATCTATATATTCCAGGCAGGATACTTTAGCTCAATCAACGAGGCAAAAACATGAGGACGACTTTTTAAAACACGAGCGGGCTTCTTCTATTTACTGAGAGTAACAAAAACTAAGAGCAGAATTCCCGGCTCTTATTCAATGTGGGATTCGGGGCAGATAACTCTGGCTCGACAATTACTATAATCAGTCCTATCAAGTACTGACTAGAGTGATAATCTTTACACTTCTCCTCACTTGTTGTCAGACTTGTTCTATCCTATTTACCAACCCCTCCGCTTGGGCAGGATATAACACAAGGTCAATTTTTAAGCGAAGTTTAACAGGTTTGAATTCAGAGTTTTCCTTCTTCTAGACTAGTTGCCTAACCAAGGCTGAAGAACCCAGTCTGTCCTACTATTTACCCATAGCTGGAGGGAGAATGATTGGATTCATACCTTTCCCAAGGGTATTAGTGCTATGTGAAATACAATCAGTCTCGTCCAGGATTTGAACTCGTGTCGCCGTGTCCATTTCCTACGACGATAACCATTACACCACGGGCACCTCCAGACTTGTTCTATCATTTCTCAAACACTTAACAGTTCTCTAAGCTTCACAAATTGTGATCTCACAAGTGTCAGCACATCAGCAATCATGTCCTTGCTTTGACAATATTCTAGTTGAATATCTTTCATTTCAACTTGTTCTCGGATATGATGAAACTTCATATCCATACGTTTCGTTCACCTATGATATTGTGGATACTTTGCCATATATATTGTGGATTGATTGTCCTCGTAAATGAGCGTCGGTCCAACTAAAGCTTCAAGGAAATCACTTTGAAAACGCTGCATCCGTACTGCCTTTAATGCTGCACTTGCCAATGCTGTATATTCTCTCTCAGCTGTAGATAATACAACACAAGTTTGCTTTTTATCTCATCTAAAACTTGCACTCATCCAGATCACCAGCCTAGTCTGGATCTAAACATCCTTAGAAATTGTTTACTTTCTCTTTGTCATATAGTAACCCATAGTTTCGCGTACTATTTAGATAACGCAAGATGTACTTTATAGACTTCCCGCGTTCTGTTGTGGGTTGGGAATAAGATATTCCTACATTGCCGATAGCATAGGCGATATTAGGTCATGTTTTTGTTGAGAGATAGAGCAGATTTCCGATTGACACAATTCTGGATTGAATAGCTTGTTTTTCTCTGTGGCTTTTGTTGGCCTTGCACCGGGATCAATTAAAGTAGCATTAAAATTGAATTTTCCCTTTGGAATCTTTTCAAAACTTCAGTGTTTGTTTGGTTTGGTTTCTTTGTTTTTAATGGCATACCAACCTTTGTAGGTCATTTAATGCCAAAGCTATTCTCCTAGAAGAACAGTAGTGGTACTATTTAACCCATAGCAGGGAGGATAAGGGGGTTCATAACTTTCCCAAGGGTATTTGCCCGAAAGTGAACGTAATAGCGCGACTGGAGTACGAACTAGCTTTCTACGATTCCACAGTCCATCGTTGTAACCATTACACCACGAGGACACCCCCTTCAGTGTTTGTTGCTTGTCCGATCTATATCGTCCCTGACTCTGGATAAGCGTTTTTGACTTCCAAGAAATTATGTAGTTTTCCCATGTCCTTGATGTGAAAACTTATAGAGCTTCTTTTGACGAATTCTTAGAGACTTGCTTGCCATAACGACTTCATCAACATAAACATCTATGGGTAAATAGGACAGACTAGGTTCTTCAGCCTTGGTGAGGCAACTAGTCTAGGAGAAGGAAAACTCTGAATTCAAACCTGTTAAACTCCGCTTAAAAATTGATCTTGTGTTATATCCTGCCCGAGCGGAGGGGTTGGTAAATAGTATCAACATAAACAGCTGCGATAAAGATCTCTTCTCCTGGGAATAGTGTGTAGATGCAAGCGTCATTTTCTAATCGCTTGAAATGCATCCTTTTTAGCTATCTAGTGCTTCATTCCAGCATCTTTATTATATCAATACCTTTGACCGAGCCGTCAATCAAGAGATGCATCTTGTTTAAATAAGCGGAAGAACAGCGGAAGCAGGTGGACGTTAGAAAATAATATAACCAAGTGCCCGGGCGGTTCGAGTCAGTTGGAGACAGGATGGCGAAGTGAGAACCAGCTGCAGACAGAGGACTTTGGACCCTTAGTGATCCCCGGTTGAGCAACCCAAGCCAAGATGCGAAAGAAGTGCTGCTATGGTCGAGAGAAGAATTTGGGTCAATATAGCAGTCCGCCCTTGTCTCCACTCATTTCTCACACACACAACAAACATCACCTTTTCGAAAATAAAGTGTGAGAGATTTAGATTTATATAAAGAAGTATATTCGTTCGTTATTGAAGTCGTCATTATCAGTTGATTATGTTCCCGTGTATATGTATAGGTGCAGATGTATTGTGGCTATACAACATCTTGACGATTGTTTCAAGCCATATATGCTTTTCTTCAGCTTACACACAAGATGTTCTTTGCATTTGATTTCAGTTCCGTCTGATTGCTTCTTTCAACTGACCATGAAGCAATGCAGTAGTTAGGTGCAACTGATGTAGCTTGAGATCATGTCATACTGCCAATGCAATAAGTTCGCACTAATTTGAACCCTACTACCGGACAAAAGCTCTCATCGTAGTCAACTCTCTGTTTCTGAAGAAATCCTTATCTACTAGACGAGCTTTAAGTTGTTTCATGTGTTCGTCAGCATCATATTTTCGTTTGAATACCCACTTACTACCAATAGCTTTCTGTACACTGGGTAATTCAGCAAGGTCCTATACTTTATTAGTAAGTAGTGAATCAATTTCACTTTCAATTACTTCCTTCCATTCATTAAAATACTTTTTTCACTATTAATGGGTCTCTTAATCTGTAAGCAACGTAGACCCATTCGCTACACTGATCTGGGGGTTTTCTAACCTTTGTTGATCTTCGTGATCCTTTGGCTTCTTGTAAATTGTCATCAAAATCACTACTGATGTTTTGACATTCAACTTCCAAAAGAGGTTGATTTCCAACTCTTTCTCTCCCTTGTTCACCTGTAGATGCTGGTTGGTTAAAGATGGCATCTCTGCTATGGACCTCTCAATATTTCTCTATCAAAGAGTCTATACCTATTGAATCCAATATAATATCCGATGAAGATGTTCTTCTTTGTTTTAGGATCCATTTTGGGTCTTTATTCTTTGCTAAGTGACCAAATCTCCTCTTTCGTATGAACACTCAAGCATGTACTTGCTGCATGGGCTGCTCCCCTGTCCTTTGATACAGTTCAAATAGTACATTTTCCCAACTTTGGAACATGTTACTATTTTCTGCTTTCATCTAGAATTCGACAACATGACACTGTGAATATGGATGACTTTCCTGATCAAGAAGTGCTTGATATACTCGCTAGGTTGTTGGATAATTTGAGAATAGTACTTCATACAATCTGCATCTTTGTTTTTTTTTTTCCAGTCGGACACACTCACATTCAATTCCACTGACACTATATATTTAATGCTTCAAGTGAGTATTACAGTAATGCTAGAGCTTTGGAAAACGCGGAGTACCCCTTCATTGCCATCATTTCCAGGTTCACTCTGGCCCGGAAAGGAAGCACCAGATAGGGTCCTATTATGGGTCAAATAGAACTAAACTGTGTACTTATGCTAAACTGAACTGTTTGAAATATAACTGTTTTGACATCTAACTGTGTGTAAACAAAAACTCTACTTATACTAAACAAAATTGTTTGAATTAAAACTGTTTGACAAAACTGCATAACTTGAAATAGAAATATTTTTGACAATTTAACTGTGTACTTACGCTAAACGGAATTGTTTGAAATAGAACGGTTTATTTGTATAAAAATGGATTTGATAAACTGCATTGTTTAAAATAGAACTGTTTTGACATTGAAATTATACTTACATTAAACTGAATTGTTTGAAATAGAAATGCTTTGACATTTAACAGTGTGCAAAAAAAAACTATACTAATACCAAACTAAATTGTTTGAATTAAAACAGTTTGACTAAACTAAATAGCTTGAAATAGAAATGTTTTTGACAATTGAATAGTATACTTGTGCTTAAATGAATTGTTTGAAATAGGACTGCTTATTTTATAAAAATGGATTTAGCATTACATAACCTACAAAGATTATGCCATAAAACAAAAAAAAACAACAACCAAACCAATTAACCCAACCAATCATTTAAACTTCGAAAAGCTTTCGTGGACATGAAAGATGTTTCTAAAATATCAGCTGGCCATTTCTTTTTCTGAGAAATTTAAGAGAGTTATCACATCCCTCGAAGCCGAAAATTGTTCATCATATTTTTTATCTTTATTTAGTCACACTTTTTCTTATTCACACATTTTACTATTTGAGTCGCCACTTTTTTCTTTTCTTTCTTTTTTTTCCTATTACGCGTTGGTGTTGCTAAAATGTTGACCAATTCGTTCCCTCCGTCTGATCGGACAATCTTGAACACAAGAACAAAAATGATATGTCACTGTTCCCATTATGAAATTTGGATCAAATCCCAATTAAATAGCAGAGATGGGTCGTTTATTTGTCGGGTTTGTATGTGTCCAACTTTGGACAGAAAGCTTCTCCTTAATAATGTGTAATAAAGAAACAAGACATTATGCCGCTTATAGAAGTTTGCAAATGTTACCCGCAATGCTAAACAGTTAGAAAACACTTTCGAGACGGTTAGAAGAATTAATATTGTCTCCAAAATAGTCTTTGGCGTGGTAACGGAAATTCGACTCGAAAAACTAGGCGATGGTGTCTTGTGTTGATACCAGGGTTCCCTTCCGGTTGCGGTGAAAATTCTGTTCACTGATGACATAGGTGACGTGGCATTTTTTTTCAAAACAAAGATTCCCGATATAACGTACCAGTTGGCTACTATATATATATTGGATGCAGTAAGTAGATATTATTTGTGTATTATTAACTGTATAAAATAGAAAAGTAAATGATGTCCCTCCTTCTGTTTCTGAAGAAATTTATAGAATTTTCACGCACACACACACACACATATATATATATATATATATATATATATATATATATATTATATATATATATATAATATCTTCCCCAGTACATGACGCAAGAGTTTTATCGTTGGTGAAAATGTTAATTAGCGTCCACTTATCTACGTCAAATTCCATTTCCGGAAGCAGATGGTTAGTTACTATGATCTTGAAGAAAGGTGTTCACATTCGAGACTGCTTCCTGGTTTCAGGTTTTATTTAAATAAATCGCGGAAAAAAGGGTTCTCGTTGAAGGTTGAGGATCCGAATATTGTGTCCACGCAACCATATCAGTACCCATCTGGGCCCAGATCACTTTATCCAATGTGTTCCAAATTATTTTATGGACACAAATATGTGAATACCCAACTTGCCAATGATTTATCTATCCAATTAATCACCCAGCTTCATA
This sequence comes from Sepioteuthis lessoniana, assembly GCA_963585895.1. Classification (NCBI taxonomy): domain Eukaryota; kingdom Metazoa; phylum Mollusca; class Cephalopoda; order Myopsida; family Loliginidae; genus Sepioteuthis; species Sepioteuthis lessoniana. The sequence continues at coordinate 36,965,457 of OY757914.1, forward strand.
TTGGACAGTAGTGGATATAATGATATGAATGTACTTCTGATGGATGATTAATTTTCTCTTGCCAGTCTATTAAACTTCCTTACTTACCATCCGTCAGATTACCAGTGCGTTTGCATGAGTTTTGTCGCACTAAACTTCCATCGGCTCAGCTAAACCCAATCGTTCTATCTATCTACTTCATTTCTGGACGACTCTTGGTCTTCTTAGATCTTACCCTTCCGCTGATATGTAGTCGGCGTATTCCACAGCCTCAAGTGCTTTTTCTTTACTTCCTGATCCGCTGTCACCACTTTTTCATGGTACGAGTTGATGTCGCTAATATGTTGACAAGTTTGTTCCTTTCCCACCGGCTAAATCTCTCGTGACCATGTCTGTACTTGCTTTGCTCACTTTCAATCAATCTAGCTCAAACAATCTTTTTTTTATTTCAATATATGAAGATATAACTTCATATATTGACAGTGTTCACTAAATTTGCTTCCGTCAGCGTTCTCACTCGATAACTTCCCTCAATCGTCTTAGCTTAGCCTAGAAATGAGTCAGAAGTATTCTAGAAAACCGAATTCTTTTTATCTTACGCTCTGGTACAAGAATTCTTGGTACCCATATTCCAAACAGCTCAGCTCTCAAATGTGAGTAAAAAAACAGCCTGGATCCAACCAGAACTGCTAATGCCAATAGACTAATCTATCTGCTCAACAGTAAGATGTCTTTCATCAAAAAGCATCCGGGTGGGGTATCCTTGTGGTGTAATGGTTAAAGCGATGGAGTGCAAAATCGTAGTACGCGAGTTCGTACTCCAGTCGCGCTATTACGTTCACTTTCGGGCAAATACCCTTGGGAAAGGTATGAACCCCCTTATCCTCCCAGCTATCGGTTAAATAGTACCACTACTGTTCTTCTAGGAGAATGGCTTTGGCATTAAATAACATACAAAGGTTGATGTGCCATTAAACAAAGTGTTGCGTTCTGCTTAGTGAACGCTTGTAATATTAAATAAAGGACAAACCACGATATGAGAGGTAATAGAGATATATTCGCAAGAAAAAGTATATACAATAGAGAGACTATTAGTAGACAAGAACATAGGATTAGTGAATACAGAATAAAGATATAGTCCAACGATAGTATTGGCTTCCGTTATTACGGTAGCTAGTAAGGTGATCTAGTGCGATCTCCAGTCTCTAACGCTCTAATACTATTCCTATAAGAAGCTGCTTTTCGCCTTCTAGTTTGCCTTGGTATTAGTAGCTACTGCTATATATGGCAGATGGACTAGTTCATTGTGTGGGAAAAGGTGGGTGATACCCAACACAAAGGAACCAAACCAAACCAAAAAAGCATCCGGAAAATGTCATCAAATTCTTGATCAGTCATTGAGATGACCTAACAGATGGTCATTTTCTGCGCTTCCCTCCTTTGCTTGAATCCTACAATTCACTCTTTCACACTAACTTCGCAAAGAGAGTTCGCAGCTAATGGGTCACTCATAAACAGAAATTATGATTTAAATGAGGTTTTTTTTTCTATTTTTATAAGATATAGTTTGTTGCCACAACAACAATATTCTGTCATGATCTCCTTCCTGGTGGAGGTCCTTGTGGTGTAATGGTTCAAGCGATGGACTGCGGATTCGTAGTAAGCGAGTTCGTATTCCACTCGCGCTATTACGTTCATTTTCGGGCAAATACCTTTGGGAAATGTATGAACCCCCTTATCCTCCCAGCTATGGGTTAAATAGTACCACTACTGTCCTTCTAGGAGAATAGCTTTGGCATTAAATAACCTACAAAGGTTGATACGCCATTAAACAAAGAAACCAAACCATCCTTTTTGGTTGAGGTTTAGAACTTTTCCAACAACCCTCCTATGTGTGTGTATATATGTAAATATATGTATATATGCATGTGCAAACAAAACGGAATACATGAGCTCAAATCAAAATAAAAAAGAGACATCTCCACACAAAAAGTTGGGTCTCTGAAACTAGTGGACAAGATAACCTAACTCGGAAGCAGCGTCTCATCTACTGAAAACGACATCAATGTGCGACTAGCAAAGCCATGGACAGCTATCGATAGGCTATCGGTCATATGGAGGTCAGACCCGTCCGATAAGATAAAACGCAATTTTTTCCAGGCAGCAGTTGTGTCCATACTACAATATGGATACACCACATAGTCGTTGACAAATCGTATTGAGTAAAAGCTTGATGTCAATTGCACAAGAATGCTGCGAGTTGTAATGAAGAAATCTTGGAAGCAGCATCCCACAAAGCATATTCATGCATGGGAATGTTACATTTAGCTTCCGGGCTAGTTAGGTAGCCATTTAAGGTTCAACAATTTAATAATTTTCATGATGATTCTGTTTTATTCACTGCCTTATCAAAATTAATGAGATTATCTTGAATAAATTATATCGATAATTTATCTAAGTATTTGATTTAATCACCCGTCAGCCTTTGACACTAATCATAGTGTCATATTCCTCCTGTCATTTAACTAGTTGGTAAATGACAAATTGAAAGAATTAATATAATTATAATTTAACAGCAGTTTTATGATATAGATAGTTAAAAAAACAGTTCTAAGTTCTCGTGTTCTTTTGTTATCTCCTAATTATTTTTCAATACTATTCCTTTGTAAATTTTCCTTCTAAGTGTCTGAAATTCAAATTTTTTTACTTCGACTGCAAACAATCAGAGCGATCCTTCCGATGTATCAGGTGACGTTTGTCCCTCACCGACTGGCCCGACATTCGCTTGTTCTATTACCGGCTTCGTCTGTTGTTGGTTAGATACCTTTTTCTCATTCTCCATTACCTCTGTACAACAACAACAACAAATCATAATAACAATAATAATAATAATAATAATGCACCAAGTCATCTTCTTGAATGAAAAATGGAAAATTGTATTTTGATGGGGAGAAAAGGAAAATGTTAGAGAAAAAGTATGTAAATATATGTGATAACGCCCCCCCCTACACACACACAAACACAGAGGTTTACATATCAGAGAAAAAGAAGGCAATTACAGTTGGAAAGAAACGAAAGAAGAAAGAGAGAAGAATCAATAATGCCGTTGATGAGATACTTACCGTCTAGTCCAAATTAATAGAAAAGAAAGGTGGGAAAGGAAAGGGAATAAGATTGAGAAAAACAAACCTAAATGATAGATAGATAAATAGACAGGAACCAAATGAGATAGATATAAATAAAATGAGATATGAAAAGAATTAGATATATATGAATTGAATAAAATATAAATACAGACAGACAAATAGATAGATAGATAGATAGATAGATAGATAGATTTTTAAAAATTCATGAATGCATATCTAAAAAATTTATTCCATTTTATTGGGCTGATAAGGTATAATCTGTAAAAATAATAAAAAAGTTTTTTTATTCATATTATTCTCCCATAGCAACATGAAAATACTTCAGACCATTCTTGAAATGGACAAGAAAGGACAAAAAATTTGTGTGCTCTTCCTCTTCATGGTCCTTTTTCGAGTAACTGATGTCGCTAATTCGCTTTTCTTCTCAAAAAAAAATTATGGCACCCTCCAACTACAGATATTAACTCTCTCATGACTATGTATTGACCTTCACTCAACTTCCGTTATTTTAGCTTTTATTGACAGATTCCTGTGGATAACTACATCTACCCTACTGAGCAAGGGCATATTGAATTCATTTGAATTTACTCAGCTTCCTACACTATTATTATACCAATAAACATTTGCATTTAAGCACAAAAAAAATTCATATTATTAGAATATTTAGGATTTCAGAATGACTAGCATCCTTCTATATTCTATGAAGTCTGACTGACTCTTTCTAGGAATCCACATTTTTTGTTGATCTTTCTTCATTTTTCTTTATTTTTCTTTATTTTTCCTCTTTCCTTCTGCAAAAAAAACTATCTGCAAAGAATGTTTTTCAATTTTTCCTCTCAATGATTTTTTTCTTGTTCTTTTGTTTATATGAGATGAGTAATTATCTAAATATGTATTTATTCATTTAATTAAATTTGTAATATATATATATATATATATATATATATATATATATATATATATATATATATATATATATATATATTAGGGTATGTTGATTTTGGAACTGTATAAAATGGCATTCAAAGAAAGTTGCAAAATAATGTCAAAAGTTACCACAAGATATATATTTCTTCAAAAATTTGTATTTATTTGAGGAATCAAACTTAAAGACCAAATAAATTGGGATTTTTATCACGGTAAAGGTGTCACAGGCAAAACGCGTCGCTTAAATAAAACCCGAAATTTAACAAAAATAAAATAATGCAATACACTTAATAATGAATATATTTAAGTTTAGTATTCCCTTTCTCTTTGAATTAAATGAAAATATGAAAATTAAATAGGAATAAAAACACTGTAATATCTAATTTAGTATACGAATAACTATTTGCCTTTTTATTTAGTGCTAATTTTTTATGGTATTCACCTGTTGAAATTACACCCCCCCCTAAACAATTGTTGTCTTCTTCTTTACTGTTTACGATTTTAATTATCATGAATATCACTTGAATTTTTTCATTAGAATAGACTTAACTATTAAAAAATACAACTTATATAATTATTCTGATTTGTTTATATTTTTAAAGTTAGTGTTTATTCATTAAAAAACTGTCTACGAGCTAGATACGGTAGATAAAAGTGCTATAAAAAAAGTAAAAAGGAAAAAGAGGGCTCAAGAAAAAATTTACATTCATCACCAACAGCTTCAATATCAAATCTCCAGGGTAATGTTTCTTCCCCCTCCTACCCATCTTCTCCACGTGAAGAACTAGAAGATATTTGCAGCCAAAGAGTCATCCAAAAGCGCCTTATCATGTTTACCCAGCCCCTCCGCTCGGGCAGGATATAACACAAGGTCAATTTTTTAAGCGGAGTTTCACAGGTTTGAATTCAGAGTTTTTCCTTCTCCTAGACTAGTTGCCTCACCAAGGCTGAAGAACCTAGTCTGTCCTACTATTTACCCATAGCTGGAGGGAGAATAAGGCCTTATAGCTTATCAAATTTTCAAGTTATGCTCTCGAGTTATAGAATAATTTTTAAAGATTTTATCTAATTTCACCATAATTATTAAAGCAGTAAAGATTGGAATTTTTTAATAATTCAATTAATTCTTATATTCTTTCTGGAGTGAGGAGTCAACCAGGAAAAGGTTTTAAAAAATACCAACTATTAATTTTAATGCCACACATTCGACACAATTAATAGATTTAATATTATGTGGCATTTTTGAACCACTAATGACGGAAGATTTTTCAGAATCTGAACTTCGCGAATCATTGTTAAATGGAACCAAGCTTGACTTGCCAGATTTGCCCTCACATTCTCAGGCAATGGAACGGACAGTTAAGTTAACAACGGAAGCTTCACAAACTGTATATGGTTTTGAAGCAAGGCGTCAACACATAACAGCCAAAGTTTTGAGTCAGAAATTTAGAACAGCATTTTTGTCTAAGGGCTCTTATATGGAGCAATTTGACTCTATTAAAATAGTGTTTGTTTTTCCTTATTTTTTTGTTTTATATATTTTCACTTATAACAGAAAAAAATCAATTTTTAAGGCATTCAAATATTACTGCTTAATTCATAACGGTAAAAGGCAGTTTATAGAAGCAGATACTGAAAATGGAGGTGGGGGCAAATTTTCAATTTGAAGATTAGTCGTCATTTCTTTAATATCATTTTTATGAAGTAAAAGGACATTCCCTGATTTAAATACTAACATTATCAGGTTTTCACACTAATATTCAAGCCAAATGTTGCAAAAACGAGGAATTTTCAGTCCGTTTTTGTCTACGATATTTGATACCAAACGCTCAAAAAACCGTTGAACTATTTGATCTAATTTTTTGTATGAGTACTTACAAAGGTCCATACACAACTTTCGGTAAGTGAGATTTTTAATATTTCAAGAAAAGTGAAAAATCAACCTACCCCAATATATATATATATATATATATATATATATATATATATATATACGTGGTACCTTCAATAAGTTTCCAGACCTTTTTGTATAGGCATTTAAAATTGTCGTAGACTCTAGAAAATTCACTATGTTATTGCTATACATCTTATGAGATGTCTAACCAATTTTTATGATTTCAGGTTCAAATGCTACAAGCAGCAATTGGAATACACCCTACTAAAGCCTGATTGTCACAGCTGGTGAATTTTAAAACAGCAATCTAGACAGGAGGACACTTTAGAAGAACGATATGCAATAAAATTCTTTTTTAAACTTGGAAAAAATGCCACAGAAACCTATGGAATGCTTCAGACTGCTTATGGACCCTCTTGCATGAATCGAGCATCAGTTTTTGAGTGGCATAACAGATTCAAGGAAGGCAGGGAGTCTGTGAGGGATGATGAGAGGTGTTGGAGGAGTAAGGAAGTCAATACACCAGAGTTGATTAGCCAAATGCTTAGGGTTTGGGTCATGGTTACTATGCTGAGATTTTAAGGGAGTTTAGGAAGAGATTCCGTCGGAAGAGGCCAGCACTCTTCAAATCGGGTCAGTGGCATTTCCACCAGGACAATGCACCAGTCCACAACTCCATCCTTGTCACAGACTATTTGACCAAGATGGGCATCAAGACAGTTACTTACCCTCCCTATAATACAGACCTTGCTCCCTGTGACTTTTGGTTATTCCCTCAACTCAAGGAAAAACTTAGAGGCTGTCGTTATGAGACAATTGAGGAGATGAAAGAGTCTGTGACGAAGGTCATTGACACGCTCACACAAGAGGACTTCGATGGCGCCTTCCAGAATTTGTTGGAACGGTACAAGTGCATTGCAGTCAGAAGATTCTCATTGAGATAATCACATACTGTCCTATTCTAAATATAAAATCTTGATCTGTTTCTATACATTCTGTGAAAATTTGATGTTATTTCATCTAGAATTGCCAAAATTATTGGCCTGTGAAATTATACCACCCTCTTCGCCCCGTCCTCGATCACAGCGCTGATTATACCTATTATGGTAACTCTTTGCCACAACCTTGTCCGCCTCCCTCCAATCTCTCTGCTACAGCGTGGGAAAAAACAGATCAAAAGTTCCTTCCAGGGAAAGTGACCATGCACAGCCCTGCCCCACGTTGTGATTCTTTAAAAGTAAGGCCGATGGCCCTGTCTGAAAGGAAGAGGGGTTACTGGCAGCTGAAGACTGGACTCCAAAGGGGTACATATATTGCAGAACAAAGAAAAATAATAATAACTCCGATTTCTGCAGTAGATAAGAAAAGGGTTTATAAAACTTCAAAGTTACAGATTGCGACAAAAAATCTGCGGGTGTGACATATAATGGTCTAAGGCAGGGGCCCGACGAGGGTTAAGTTTTCTTAACAGCAGTTTATTTCAGCGGCGGTCTGGCGATATATGAGTTGGCCGCGCAAAGCACAATTCTAATTTGTTGGTCCCTGCCTGGTCTTCGGCGGCTACGTCTACTTCGTCTGGTACCAACTGCTTCGCCTCTCTCTGCCACCAACTTACAAAGGTCTAAGTTTTCTTAACGACAATGTATCTCAGCGGCGGACTGGTGATATATGAGCTGGTAGCGCAAAGCACAATTCCAATCTGTTGGTCCCTGCCTGGTCTTCGTCGGCGACGTCTACTTCGTCTGGTACCAACTGCTTCGCTCTCCTGCCACCAACTTACAAAGGTCTAAGTTTTCTTAACGACAGTGTATTCCAGCGGCGGACTGGCGATATATGAGTTGGCAGCGCGAAGCACAATTCCAATCTGTGGATCCCTGCCTGGTCTTCGTCGGCTTTACTTCGTCTGGGACCAAACTGCTTCGCTCTCTCTCTCTGCCACCAACTGCTGAGTTCGGAAATCAGCCTGTTTATATAATAATTGCCAATATTCTGGGGTAGGTTCTGACTGAGGCAGGGGTGATCTCCCTAACGTCATTTTCAACTCATTAGACATCCTTCATGTCTTTGTTTTAATTTTCGTCATCAGAAAGGGTCCAACCCTCTTTTCACTACTTCCACAGAGTTGTTCCTCTCACTACCCTCATAGTGAGGACTACAGGAGGATAGCTTTCCTCCTACCAACATAGTTTCTATCATTTTACGGCTCATGACGTCAGAAAGGGTCCAACCCCTTTTTGCCCAAATATGCTGGACTGTCACCGTTGATGGAACTGGTTTCAATTCCACGTAGGCGAAAAGACTGGCCTATCCCCAGGCTAATTAATAATCCCCTTTCAACACTGATAAGTAATTCTGGATAATTTTCTTAACCCTTAGCTGAGGTATTTCCCCAAATGCCAGGTGGCCTTCTTTATCTTGACAAAGACTTCTTTGTTTGCTCTGAGTCCCACCTTTTAACTGGAGTGCAAGTCACACCGTATCTGAATCTCTGTGCTGTCAAATCCTTTAAAAATTAACTTTTTCCAGGCTCGAAAATTATCTTAGTATCGTTACTCTTTTCACCTTTTTAATCACAATATTTTTCTTTCTCGATTTCTGCCTGAGTTCTGTAAACAACTTAATCTTCCGTACCTGTCAACTTCTTTGTTTCAATTTTGGCTATTGTCAACAAAAATTCGGTCACAGCATTTTCGATTCTTTTTCCCAGAATTTCAACTCCACACTTCTTGGCAATTATATTTGGCTGCTCAACTTTTTGGTTAACCCCTCACGTACCGCCACAGACGAATATTGTCACAAAATGATGTTAAATTTTTTAAAAGTATTTGAATAGCTGGCTGTTGATTGGTAGTATTTTGTGACATAACAATCCGTGTAAGTTAATAACAGCCAATTTTTACTCATATACGTATATATACCGCGTACACATGGTTTTTGAGCCAATAGATTATAGGTAACATAAATTTTTAGCGCACCAAATTTTCTTTGTTCTCTATTTGCATAGAGTTAAATGTTTTCAGGTATTTCTATATAGCACGAATAAATCTATTCCATAATATTCATTCAATTGCACACCGTTAAGTATTGCTTGTAATGTAGGTGTTTGGGCGTTCACAGACAGATAAGTGAATCAGCAAAGACAGAAGCTTGCAAAACAAAAATGTGTTCCCTGCAGTTTAATACTGAAATCTACTTATCTTATAGGAATTTCACACCTGTACTTTTTAAATCGTCGTCGATGGCCGCGTAGGGATAACTTTTTTTTAATAGGATCCATGATTCACAAGTTTCCGAAACAAAAGGTAGAGGACGTCAATAAATTAATTAGTTTTGGGAATCTATTGCACACAGAAATAACATGCTTTGTGCTCACAACTACGTCTACGCATTTAATTTTGTCCTGGGCAAAATAAATCGTGTGTTTAGAGCCAGTCACGTGACATTGTCCCTATATATTTTCTACACTTTCGATAGTTTGCTCTTTCACTCTCCTTTCCTCGCTTTCTCAGCTAGCGATACATAGCTCAAGACATGTAACATGGAGGCCTATATAGTCAATGACCTCTTTCGTCTTCTTTTCTACCTCTCGGCTGGACGTATTCTAGTCTCATGTACGCGCACGACCTAACACATTTCGTCACATTCCGAAAGAGACAAATAATCGTGAGAGAAAACACAGCCCTCAAAAATGCATTGCCATTCTTAGCGGGGAATACTAAGTCAACCTACACATATAGTCTCAAAAGACATTTTTTATGCTTTACTTTTTGCATATACCTACGTAAAGATTCTGACATTCTTACCCTTGCATAAACGAACATAAAGATTCTGACATTCTTACCCTTGCATAAACGAACATAAAGATTCTGGCATATAGTTTTTTTTAGATTGAACTTTGCCTCCCGTACTGGTCGCTTCCGGGTGGAAGGTGCGAGAGGAACTTTCGGCCTGAACACCGGCTGGCGCAAATTCGGTCTTTTTCAAATTGACCGGCATGCGAGACTGACGTTTTTCTTTGTGGATCTTTAGCAAGGCAAAAAGAGGTAAGCACGTGAATTCTCTTGATTGATTTTATTTAAATCATTACTTTCGAGGTGTGTTTCCTTTTTTGGAACATTTATGAGTGCATTTGTTTTGTGTCAGTTTTCACGTAAGGGAATGTATGCTTGCTTTATGCTGAACACGTGCGCAAATAAAGATATACATCTTCATCAGTTCGAGACTCGTGTCTTTGATTTTTGACCCCAGTTGCTGCTGTTACACATACTGTATTTGTAATGTTTCCTTTTTTTTACTTGTTGATACATGAATTTATTTTTGTTTATATTGCCTTATTGTGAATATTCTTTTGTCTACGTCGTTTATATCATTTGCATAAGAACAACATACCACCATAATCTGAAGCCCATATGAGCAAAAGGGCTATATGAACGGTAATAATCATTTAACATCTGAATAATGACGCCTTCCTTTCCTGTTCACTGCTAATATTGAAGTGATGTTAAAGAGACACCAATCAAATGAGGTGAATTGAATCTTCTGTTAACTGAGAAATGAATGAATGAGAAGAGTCCTCTGAAATATAGGTTTTTTTTTTATATAGAAATAAAAATAATCAATTTATCATTATTTAATTCGTTTTAAGTATTGAATGCATAATTAAATATTTTCATTTGATCCATTGAGTAGGGGCCCTAACAGGTATAACTACTCGATCTCAGATTCGACCTGAGACTGATAGCAATGTAGGAAGGAGTATTTCCTATTCCCCAAAAGATCCAGGACCAAAGCCTTACCAACTCGTCTGTGTCCCTCGTTTAGCATCGGGAACTGCAACCTTCTGAAGAGATTTAGTTGCCGAACTTAGCTGAGTTTGAGAATGAATACTAAGTTTCTACTCAATAAATTTACGTAAGCTTAGTAGTGGAAATGAAAATCTTTCTAAAATATCGTCCATTCTTTCCTGAAAAACTGAACAGAATTAGCACATCCCACGAAGCTGAAAATTGTTCATTTGTTATTCGCTCACACGTGGTGCTTTTTTGTTGATTCGAGTTGGTGTCGCTAATATGTTATTCAATGCGTCTCAACGGACATTTGTGGACACAATCAAAACCCTTTTCGCCTAACTCTCGTGACCCACTGGGCACTTTGCTTATCCTCCATTAAACTAGCTCAAACAATCCTTCAACGCTTGACTTTTATCGTTAGTCAAGAAGTCCATTAGCGTCCACTTATCTGCCTCGAGTTACATCGGTATGACCAAATACTTTGTTACACTAATCTTAAGGAAAGGCTTTCCCATTCAAGACAATGTTTACTTTTTTTCAATTTTTTTCTTGATAAGAAGTGGAAATATTACTGAGAGAAAAATCTATTAAAATTGATACTAGGAAAAATATCTACTAGGCACTCATCGTTCTCTTTGTTCCTTCATTTTCATTTTTCATTTTTCAAATGTTTTCCTTGATTAAAGAAAAATTACATCTTCTATTTCTCTAAGAAGAGCGACTACCGTCATATTAATACTGTACTCTATTTCAGAATAAAAACCACACTGTCCGTACTCAATCAGAGTACTCTTTCTACTGCTCCACACTGTCTGAGAATCATTGTCAGAAATTTATCCACTTTCAGATAAATTCGACTTTCAACCCACAACTAAAAGAAAACGGAGAGGGGAAAACAGGAGGAAAAAACACTAATGGTTTTGTTTGGTTTTAACTCGAAAGAATTTATTTACTCGGGCCACCCAGAAAGGTGACTCTATACAAAGTTGCATGTGTTTTCCATTTGCGGGCGTCATGATATTTCAAATTCTAGGCACTTAGTTATGTAAAAGAAAAATGAAAGAGCAACAGTTTGTTATTCTAACCATAAAGTAGTGGATTTTAAAGTATTTTTTCACCCACTTGGACGGTGGAAGAAAAGAGCAGGGCCCTTGTTATTGGCATCAGATTGGCCGGAACGTTGGGCTTGCTGCTGCTATTGTGGTAGGTAAGAATCAAGGGGTTCTTTTTTGGTTGTGGAAGAAGAAAGTAAAATTTCGTTCTCTTCCTCGATAACCCATCGTAGAATAAAATGTACTAGAGATAGCTCTACCACAACAAGGTCTTCCTATGGAGAAGAATAGTAAGAAATAAAAAGAATTTGGAAGCCGTTTGTTAGACTTATTTTACAAGTAAACATCGTCCACTGGAATTGCGCATTTGATGGGAAAATACAGCTTCTAATATAAAAATACAATTTTATATCCTAACAAGGAAAACCGTCGTCAACATACCTAATCGTATAAATTATCTAGTTCAAGTTTGTATCACTTGTTCGCCTCTTCTGTAATTCTGTGCAAATACTTGATTCATTCATTGATTTATTGATTCATTTTAACGCCAAGTCAATTATTTGAGGTCATTTTATGCCAGTATATCCAAAGTTACCTTGTGGACAGTAGTGGAGACAAAAATATAAAGGCCATTTTTCTTAACGATTTGCTTTCGTCTGCCAGAGTGTTAACCTCCTTTCCTTACCATCTGTCAGATTACCTGTGCCTTTTCACGAAATTTGTTGTACTAAACTTTCATCTGCTTAGTTAAATTCAGCTTTCTATTTGTTTATTTTATTTAATTTCTTGTAACATGGGCAAGAATATATAACAAATCAGTCAACACAAAAAGGTCTTCAAGTAAGTACACACTGGATTCGATATTTTCATAATCCTGTGATTTCTAGTTATTGTAATAACAGATTCTGAAAAGATATATATATATATATATATATATATATATGTGTGTGTGTGTGTGTGTGTGTGTGTGTGTGTGTGTGCATGCGTGTGTGCGCGGGGGTGTATCTGTGTAAGCGTGATTGTGTGTGTACGTTTGTACAGACGTACGTGGGGTGTATTTGTGTGTGTGCGTGCATGCACTGGAGTGTATCAGCGTAAGTATGAGTGTGTGTGTGTGTGCGCGCGCGCACGCGAGAGTATGCGTGTAGGTGTATCTCTGTGTGTGCATGTGTGAATGATAAAAATAATCTGAGCACATCAAATAAACGAATGAATTGAATACTGAATTTATTAAAAACTAACTGCCTCTGGTTGATTCCGAAATTAACTATTTAATGCTTCAGGAAGGTAAACCTTTGATTAAATTTATAACATATATAAAGAAAGAAAGAAAGAAAGAAAAGATATGATATGAGAAATGAGCTCAATTCATTAAATATACAAGGTTTTAGGTTTTAAATTGCTACGACCAGCATGCGAAAAAGTTAACAAAATTATCTGAACGCTAGTCACTCCATAAAGTACAATTCTACCTAAATTACCTGGTAGACTTTATCTCTGCCAAGCCCAAGAATATCAAGCCGTAACTCTCTGGCTAGAGGAAGGGGGTGAGAAATGTCTAGAAAATAAAGTTAACAAAGAAGGGGAATGGGAATGCTAACTTATGCTACCTGAAAGAGAAGTGTGTCTATATTTCTTATAAACAAAAACAACCATTTTCTATAACGTTATTTTTCCTTATGCTCGTCGAAAACAATGAATTTTAGGTAACAAAAATAACATACATTCAAGTAATGACAATATTATACCCCCCCCCCCAAAAAAAGAAGAGAGTATAAAAAACAACAACTGACTTGCACGAAGCAATGCCGTCAACCACCTACTTTTAGTTTACCTTTTAGAAGTTTTCTATTTCTTTAAGTAAACTTCGAGTAGACCACTGCTTCCTCCTGTAACACTATGTGGGTGGCCCGCCAAGCAGACGATACTTTTGTCTGTTTTGGCGCGAAACCAGACAAAGGGTTTATGGACCTGAAATCTCACCGTATCCGGAAGTGGTAAGGGGACACGAAAGAGAGTTGGGACAAAGGAGCTGGAGGAGTTGGCGACTGGACAAAACAGAGTTGGCGTGGAACCACGGACAGGGGCAGTCAACACCGGACTCCGGAGACAGTAGCAGAGAAGAGAGGGTCCAGCCATGGTGAAGAAGATCGACTCAAGATGTCTGCATTGGAGTTGCTTGTGGAATTTTCGCTTGTAACCCACGCTAGCGATAGTCCGCACATGCATGTACTGTTGCAATACCTCCTTCTGCTCTTGGTTAACCCCAAGCTTTGTTCGTGTTTGTTCGTCTGTTTTATTTTCTCCTGTCCCCCCGATCGTATTCTTGTGGTAGCAAGAAATGTGCGTTACCCGCCTCGAACCACTAGTGATCACTGGCCGGCCAAGAAGAAAAGGTTCGAGAAGAGGATGAATGCGTGTGGGGGTGAGGGCGTAACGTTACACTCCTCCTAGAGATGAATATCTTTCTGTCTCAACTCGAATTGTCTTCTTTTGAGTCAACGGAGGCATTAGCTGAATCTACTGACTCAGCCAACAGCTTCTCATGTCAGCAAAATCGCCCAATAATTCCGCCTCCAAATCTTAGACTCAACTTTCTTTTGAAGAGAACATCATACCAAAACCACAGTTTTAAAAACCCTGGAAGGAAAAGCGGTTACCCTAGCGACGAATAGGTGTTTTACTCAAGCCATCTTGCTTTAGAAAAACTGCCTAAAGTCGAAAGCGATTAACCAAGTGCTGACAAAGCAAAAAAAGCAAGCTTTGTAGAGCCTTCTGCTCGTGCTGAAAAAGAACAAAAAGAAGAGGGAGATCCCTGACGGGTCTCACGTAAATAACAGTAGGGACAGGGGATAACGGGAACCAGTTCAAAACAGCCAATCATATTCGAGTAGACATTAACTGCCGAATTATGGATATATATAGGCATATAGATATCATTGGAAAAAATAAATGAAATACTTCTAGTTATCGAATGGTTAGTTGCTTATGTCTTATGGCATATCCTCCCTTGTAGATTAATTAATGCCAAATTCTTTGCATGTATATATATATATATATAATTTATAAACAAATAAATTTTAGGTGTCAATTTTTAAACAAGGTAAAGCTCATTTGTTTGTACCCGCTTATATGATTTCAAGTATAACTCTCTAACATTGATAGTTATATATTCACACAGGTAAGTGGTTTCAATTATTGCTATTAATACAAATAAAAATATTCTATATTATTCATTTACTACTCAGTTAAATGGTTCCAAGAATTGCTTGAAGTGCTAAAATCTAATTTAATATCATTCATATATCTGCACTCAATTAAATAGTTTCAAGTATAATAAATGATTAAATATTTCTATTTTACCCATTGATTGTACCCTATTTGGTACTATCACTCGAACATAGGCAATGTGGGGATACTCTACATTCCCCAAAGCTCGAGGACTTAGGATAAATCTCATATCAAAAGCACTCGTTGCTAACATCATTTGAATTTCCATAACTTTGTGGACATGAAATGTTTACTAATTAAACATTCACTCGACCCTTTTCCGTGGAATTAAAAAGAATTCTCACATCCCACGAACCAGTACATAGTTTGATCTTTTTATTCCCTCAGACGTGCTTCATGGCGTTATTAAGAGTTGGTGTCGCTAATGTGTTGACCAATTCGCCCCCTTGTCTCTCAGCGGACAGTTGTAAACAAAATCAATCTGAATATACTCTTTACCAGCCTGCTACATTTTTCCTGACCCTCTATTCACCTACTTTGTTTACAATCCGTCAAATTAGCTCAAACAGTTAATTCTATTTCTTTTCCTATATGACGTTAAATTCCATTTGAGGGAACATATACTTACAATGATCTTAAGGAAAGACTTTCACGTTAGTAGGCAGTGGTTACCTGTTTATAATCTTATCAATTTAATCGTGTTCAAGAATGATATTAACATATTTTCTCATTGAAGATTAACAAGAATCATTGCAAATTTTGTGTCCAAACAACCAAGGGAATACCTTTCTAGCCCCAGAAATATTTTATCCGACGTGTCCCAAATTACTCAGAGAACATTAAAATTAAATTTTGCATCATTCATTTTAAGTGAGATTAGTGATGGTGATTATTATTATTATTATTATTATTATTATTATTATTATTATTTACTCATCAGAGTTTTTCACATCAGCATTAGCCGATAGTCTTTCTCTGGAGTCTCCTCAAGTCTCCAGGACTCTTCTCAGTATTCTGGCTTGTCTCAATAATGGTGTGGTTTGGATGGTGTCCACTTGTCTGCCCACTTCCAAGTCCTCCAATCCCTTTAATAACCCTTTAGTTACTGTACCAAAAACACCAATCACTATAAGTATAACGGTCACCTTCACGTTCCATAGTTTTTTCAATTCTCTGACAAGGTCGAGGTACTTGTCCTTCTTTTCACTTTTTTTCAGTTTTATTCTGTGGGCAGCCGGGAAAGCAAAGTTGAAAATTTTGCAAATTCTCATTTTTTTTTTTTTTTAATTATTATTTGGTCTGGTCTTCTAGCCGAGATTAAGTGATCCGCTTTTGTGTCAACGTCCCATCGGGGTTTATGTGTCATTCTCTTGGACAGATGCTAGGTTGTGCATATACCATTTATTCGTATGGTCAAATTTCAATTTCTTGCACATCTCCCAGTGGATCACCTTGCCGAACCTGTCGTATCTAGTCTTATATTCGTTCTGTGCTAATTTGCTGCTTCGATTATTATTATTATTATTATTATTATTATTATTATTGCCAGTAATAAATAGTGTTTTTTGCTGAAGCCATATTGACATTAATTCTCCTCTCAAAATATTCAAGCAAATCTCAACAATGTTGTGGTATGACAGATCTCATTTCTTCCATAGTTTCAATTTTTCTTGTATTTCTCATAATCTTTTGCCCAGTCGCCTAGGGTTGTAGAATACTCTGGCTGCTTCTCTACAGAGGGGTAAGACCCCCTTCCCCCAAGTAGTGTCGTCGATATGACATTAAATCATCTGATAGCGAGGCTCCAGCCTTGGAGAATTGGGAAATGTGGATTATCTCTTCATTGTCATCGCTCCCAGTTCCACACTGATCAGGAGTGGTAGCAGCTGATAGGGTCCTATCTATGGGTCAAATAGAACAACTAATATACAAACTAATGGCTGATGTTAAATTGTGACTGTTATATATCAATACTTGAAACCATTTAACTGTGTGCGAAAAACAGCCCAGGCTTGTTTAAAAATGTTATCTACAAAATATGTTTCCGAATTATACTATGTGTTTACAAATATTATATATATTCAGTATGTATGTATAAAGAGGATTTGGCATTAAATAACCTACAATGGTTGATATGCCATAAAACCAAAACAAAATCAAATTCTTTGAGATTATTATAAGAGTTCTTGTTATTACTACTCCTACCACAATCACAATCATTCTCTCTTGCTAGGTCTTGGTACTTATTCAGTTTTTCACTCTCCTTTACGTTTTTACTCTGTCTGGTTTGGTTTGGTTTGGTTTGGTTTGGTTTCTTTGTTTAATGGCATATCAACCTTTGTAGGTTATTTAATGCCATAGCCATTCTGCTAGAAGAACAGTAGTGGTACTATTTAACCCATAGCTGGGAGGATACGGGGGTTCATACCTTTCCCAAGGGTATTTGTTTTTTACTCTGTGATCTGCTTAAACGATGAAGTTTACCAGTTGACAAGTTCTTTTCTTCTTATCAATGTAAAATCTTCAAAAGTGGATAGGCAAATTAGGTTATCAATTTACAGATTAGGTGTCAGGTAGTTTCAGCCTACAGATTCATGGATCAACTAATCCGCTCCAATGTCATAATTGGTCAAATACCGGTGGCTTTCGGGCAGGTTTCTTATTACGGTTTAATTGCTTGATGTCAAAGGTCTCTGAACCGCTTCTCTACTCCATCTAATTATTTCAAAAACTGATGATCAAAGGAGAAGTGGAAAGGCTATTTCAGAGTTTGTTTTGTTTTGTTTCGTTTTGTTTTGTTTATTTATTTATTTATTTTTTTTATTTTTTTTTTTTTTTGTGGGGTATTTTTGGAGGTGACACATTTTGAAGAATCTTTTTAAAAATTGGATCACTATTTTATGACCAAAAATCTTTTTTAAACACACACATACATACACCTTCTCTCTCTCTCTCTCTCTCTCTCTCTCTCTCTCTCTCTCTCTTTCTTTTTCTCCAGTCTCTCTATCGAGCTCACTCACTCCCACACACACATTCATATACGCACCCTCTTATTCTCGACCGCTTTCACCCTCTCTCTCTTATTCTGATGAGATAGTTTGTAAGAAGAAAAAAGGGTTGAAGCTAATAGTTTCCCATGTGGACCCTTTCTCTGAAAAATGCTCTCGCCCAGAATATCAATAAAAATGTAGGGCCTGTCATGTAAAATGCTAACCTAACGGAAAGTAAACTAAGGTCAACACACGGTCACGAAAGAGTTAAAAAAAAGTTTTGGATTGGTCAACATATAAGTGACATCAATTACTAGAAAATATCAAACCTTGCTTTCTACATACTATCTGTACTGTGGGTCGAAGTTTGTGTAAAAAAACCCTGTTCATTCATTGACTCATCGCAGTTGTCTGGAGCTGAAGAACACACCGACAGCAACTGTGAAATGAGGTAAGATCCCCAATATTAATGAGTGCTTTCTTTCTTTCTTTCTTTCTTTCTTTCTTTCTTTCTTTCTTTTTTCTTTCTAATTGTAATTGATTCTTTTTCTTTGATGCATAAGCCTGTGTTCATGTGTCTAAATATGTGTGTGAGTTATTGGAGTTATAGCTTCTTGTATGTCTTGTTATTATTATTATTTACTCCTTTAGAGTTTTTCACATCAGTGTTAGCTGATGGTTTTCCACTGGAGTTTGAGTGACAACAAGTCTCCTTATTATTATTATTATTATTATTATTATTACTGCTGCTGCTGCTGCTTCACGAGCTTTTAATGCCAGTGATAAATGATGTTTTTCACAGACGACTGATTGACATCAACTCTCAAAAAAATGCTAGCAAAATCTCAATAGTGCTGCGATCTTGCCGATCTTAATTCTTTCAGAGATTCCAATTTCTCCAGTCTTTCTCGTATACTTCCGAATTGTTACAGGAGCTCCAATTATCATTATTATTATTATCACTGTCACCATTATTTTCTCAAGCAATGTCTTGATACTTACTTTTTTACTCTGCGATCTGCTTGAAAGATGAAGTCAGTCTGTTGACATATTCTTTTTTTCTTGCTAAAATCTTTGAAAGTGGAGAGGCAAATCAGGTAATCAACCTCGGATTTAGCACCAGAAAGCACCATCCTATAAATTCACGGACCTATTCCGGTTTTACTTTATCCACCTCAGTATCGAAAATTGATCAGATACTTGTTGCTTTCGGAGAGATTTCTTACTACAGATTTATCATTTGATGTCGGAGGCCCCGGAACCGCTTCTCTACACCACCAGATTAGTCGAAAAACTGATGGCCAAAGGAGAGGAAGAATGGCAGTTTCAAAAAGGTTTTTTTTTACATTCTTGGCGGCGGTACATTTTTAAGGTCACTATTTTATACACACACACACACACACACACTCTCTCTCTCTCTCTCTCTCTCTCTCTCTCTCTCTCTCTCTGACTCACGCACACACACATTCACATACCCACACATTTATTCCCGACCTCTTTCTCTTCCTTTCTAATTCACTCTCTCTCTCTCTCTCTCTCTCTTTCTTTCTCTCTCTCTCTCTCACTCTCTCTCTCTCTCTCACACACACACACACACACAGAGTTACCCACACACGCAGACAAAGAAAGTGAACATTGAATATCTAATAATATTCTCTGTATAATGATATTTCACCACAAATAAGGCTCTTTCCACATAAACCAACTCCAAATAACAAAACAGTTTAATTTGATCATAATAGTTATTATTCCATGAGAATAATTGTAAATATTCTGATTTAATTCCAATATATCGACTATACAGAATCGGAGATATTTATGATTTTAAAGTTCAATGATACAATTATTTCATGCAAAAAAAATCTTGATGGAGCTGTCGTTGTCTGACTGCTCAGTACCTGAAATACGAGCCCTCTAGCAGAATAAAAAAAACGTACATTAAGAAAAACAGATAATGGATAATAATGCACATATACTATATCTAATATATGTCACTGCATATAAAACACTTACAACAAGTCGTACTCATTGTTCTTTCTTCCCTACAGGAGGAGTCCCCTAGACAATCCAAGGAATATGACGCTCCCTCATTGGGGAAATATGTTCTGACTTTTGGCGGTTGGCGTTAGGAGCCGAGAATTCTAAATCTTGACGGTCAGAGATTTCGGTTCCAAGAGAGCGAATTCCCCAGCCTGTCAAAGGGAGTTCATCCTGAACTTCCTGAGATGCCCTAACACAGATGCTGTTCGTATTTAGGAATCGTACAATCTCCCAAAAATATACTAGAAATCTAATTTCAATACCATTTTCATCAGAAATTCAGATGAGATAGTTTGTTCGAAGAAAAAAGTTGGAGTTTACAGTTTCTGTACAGTTAAGACCTTTTCTCTTAAAAATACTCTCACCCAGAATAACAATAAAAATGTATAGCCGGTCACGTAAAATGTAAAAGGTAAGCTAAGGTCAGCACATGGTCAATAGAGAGTTGATATAGGGATCTGATAAATACAAGCATTTTCCGTTAAGAAGAATTTAAGAATTAGTCAACAAATTAGCGACATCAGTTACTTGAAGAAAGAGCAAGAATCACACACACTCTTTCCACCTACAAAGAGTCGGACGTTGAGAATGCTTCAGGTGGTGTAATGATTAGCAAGCTTGACTTTCATGAGTGAGTTCGAGACTCATTGGGTTCCCCATTTATACGATCTTGTGCCTTAAGCTTCGAGGACATGAAAAATGTATTGAAAATATCGAGAGAGAAATTTCATGGACGACGACATCACGGAAAAATTAGTTGTAAAATGCGAATCTTGTTTGCGAGGAACGCAAACAAGATTCATTTGTGAGGAAAACAAACCAGATTCTGTTCCAAAGAAAGCAGCGCTATGACGCTTTGTAGAAATGTGTTGGAAGAAATCTCCGTTTGCTTAATCAACTATTGATATGATCGATGACCCATTAAGTGCAGCCCTCTTCTTCGTTAGGTGTATGTTGACATCACTTTCAGTAGATGAGATATTCCTTACAAGATATGTGAACGGGTCAACTAATTTCAAAGGTTTGCCACTTAAAGTGGAGATGGCATATTCTTGTTTAAGGTAATTGAAAACTGTTTTCACATAGAAAGCAATGTTTCCTTCGGCTTGTTTTAGGCTTTGCAACGGGGATTCGGCTTCGGCTAGTGTATTTTTGAGAAGTGCTAGATCATCTGCGTGGTATTCGTCTGTCATAATTTTTGCGGGATATAGGTTCTTATAGCCCTTTTGTTTTTGTGTCAAACCATTTCCTTTTATCATATTTACCAACCCCTCCGCTTAGGCAGGATATGATACAACGTCAATTTTTAAGCGGAGTTTAACAGGTTTGAATTCTAAGTATTCCTTCTCCAAGGCTGAAGAACCAGTCTGTCCAACTATTTACCTATAGCTGGAGGGAGAATAACTGGATGCATACATTTCCCAAGGGTATTTGTGCTATGTGAAATGCAATCAATCTCGTCCAGGATTTGAACTCGTGTCGCCGTGTCCATTTCCTACGACGATAACCATTATACCACGGGAACCATTTCCTTTTATTAGATCTATTAACATTCTAATTATGTAATCTTGGTATATTATAAACATAGATTCTTCCAATGTATCTCCTCGCAAGACTCCAGCAATACTGTCGAAGAATCCAATGCCGACATCAGGTGAGCAAACCATTGCTTTCGTGTTTTCGTAAAGCTTCATTATATCGATGACAGTTTCTTTGCTGAGACAAGAAGCTTATAGTATTTGCTCCATTTTTCTCTCTGTATGGAATAAAATCCCTTCGAGAAATCTACAAACAATTGTTTCACCACGAGATTTTTGGCACAAAGACTTTTGATGATTCGACAGATAGTCAGAATCTATGGTTTTGTGAGTTGATTTTTCTAAAAGCCGTTCGGATTTTCTCAAAGACTTTTTTCACTTTCAGTTTGGATACAACTGTGGTACAAGGACATTATAAACCTTTGTAGCCATAGCAGTAAGCCTTTTTTTACGAGATGAGTAGTAAGCCAACTTTTTCTATTTCTCTTTTGTGCTTTATCGTTGTTGTTTTTCTGTATACGTAACAAAATCGAAGAAGTATGTCATACATTTCTTGTTTCCTATACTTCAAGAGGGATTTCGACGTGGCCTACAGCTTCTCAGCTTTTAATTTTCTTTTCACTACAGCCTCAATTTCTTCCTCCGTTAACTGGTATTGATCGAGCGACCTACGTATGCCCTAGTTTGGCGCAAGGCCTTTTTGTGGGTACCAGGCACAGGACCGTAGCCCCCCCCCAAATGCCTTGAGCTCTGTCGGCATTTCCCTAAAAAGGGGCGCCTCAGGCGCCAGGTGATAAACCTAAACCAACCGGAAAGGGTTAGAGTCTGGGGGTACACCCCCCCCCAGAGGTTCAACGACGCCGGTTTCAGCTGCAATACGCGGATGCTTGGTCTCTCCGGCACTCGCTTCAGGCAACCTTAGCCGACTACCACAAAGCCAAAACACACCCAACCTGATCCGTGTACTAGTAAAAACGGTTGACCGAAGTGTGCCCCAGGCCAGTGGGCTCGGACTGCAAGTCAAAAAGAAATGCAGACTTTGATGTCTACTTGGCTTTAAATGATTTTTTTTGTAGTTTTACCAGTGTTATCGATTTTAAGATTTCTTTCTCCCATGTAAAGAGAAAGAAAGAAAGAGAGAGAGAGAGAGAGAGAGAGAGGGAGAGAGACCGGGGTGCACTGTTTCGTCGGTAGAACCTTTCTCTTTACATTATATTCATTCACCCAGATTATAATTTGGCGCCATACTGTCAAATGGAATAAAAGAACTTGCTGAGCTAAACTGATGGAAGGAAAACATAACAGGTTAACACAGTCACGAGAGAAGTTACTAAGGGAAGTGGGTATTCTGATTAATCATTTTGTAAATTGTCCACAAGAGTCGAATTGGTCAGCATATAAGCGACACCAATTATTAACCTAAATACTTCAGAAAAGGGACGAGAGGGACATCCTTTTTTTATTTAATTATTTTTGAAATTTTCAAGATTTAGAATGTTTTGTTGAGTTTACATCTTCAAATAGAGTAATTTACTAAGCTTTTTGCTTAGATGTGGCACAAGGTCATGTGAATAGAGCACCATGTGAGACTCGAACTCACTCGTGTAGTAATTTACTAAGCTTTTTGTTTAGATGTGGCACAAGGCCTTATGAATAGGGCTCCCAATGAGATTCGAACTCACTCTCGTAGGTTTGCAAGTCTAGCTTATTAACCATAGGTGGACCTACGTAAACTGAGAGTAGGAAGCATAAAAGGCCAAAAAGACAAATTGAAATGAATGAAATATTTACTTTATCCGTCTACTCTATTTTGTTTTATCATACACACATACACACACACACACATAGATTATCAGGCAGGTCATGTATGAATATATTCGATATTTCTCATACAAAATGTGAAAGGATGAATTTTTATCATCGGCTACAAAAAACAAAACTTTGTGCAACACAAAAGATGAACTGAAGACAAAGATAACAGAAACATTAAGCAGTTTAAACAAGGAGATCGTCGGAATGACTTGCAGGATATTCTATGGTGGTGAAGGCTAAGGAGGATTTCTTTGAAAAAATTTCATCTATAGAATTGCTATATATTTTTATGCAATTTTAGTACAAATGTCCGTCCGTATACTGTCTTTTTTTTATAAGTAAAAATTTAATAAGGTTTTCGATAAGAACGTGTTTTTTTTAAATATTCATATAATTTGAATCCTTTTAAAAATGCGACCAAGACGAATACATAAAAATATCTTGGCAGCTTTATTGAAACAAAAATGTCTTAAGAATTCATTATTTCCTTCTTTTGATATCTATCTATCTATCTATCTATCTCATTTCCGTTTGTTTCTTTCAATTTTCCCTTTTCCAACTTCCTTTCTTCAATCTTTTTCCATTAATTTGGAGTAGACGATAAGCGTCTGATACATAGCCTTATAGCTTCTTCTTTCTTTCTACCTTTGTTTGTTTCTTATAATAACTTTCTTTTTATTTTGTGTGCATTCGTTCTTTCTTCTTATATTTACATCCTTTTTTCGCTAACATATAACATGTTAATTTTTTTTTCTTCCCCCTCACCGTTATAGAATTTTCCATTTAAAGTGATGAGCGGGCTTAACTACATAATTATTTTTATCATTATTGTTACATGAGCTTTTCATGTCAGTAATAAATGATGTTTTCACTGAAGTCTGATTGACATCAAGTCTCCTCAGTTCGCCAAATATTCTGGCAAATCTAAACACTGCAGTGATTCAGCAGATCTCATTTCTTCTCGGAAATTCAATGTTTTTCAGTATTTCTCATATTCTTCCAGATTGTTATAAGGGTTCTGATTATTACTAGTATCACTGTCACCATCATTTTCTCTTGCCAGATTTAGGTACGTATACAGTTTTTCACGCTCTTTTACGTTTTTACTCTGAGATCTACTTGAACAATGAAGTCTACCAGTTGACAAGTTCTTTTCTTGTTAACTTAAAATCTTTGAAAGTGAAGAGGCAAATCAAGTCATCAACCTACGGATTAGGCACCTGGTAGCACCAATCTACAGTTTCACTGATCTACTTACATGTTACCTAATAAATTAATCTTCAGCCATTAATGGATTCATATAAATGTGTTCACTATTTTCCACTAAGTATCTTGGGACACATTGAATACAATATTTCTGGGCCAGAAAGGTATTCATTTTTCTGGATGAGAAACTAAATAGATAACTTTCTTGCACACGGTTTGTTTAATTAAAATGGAAACGGGAGAACACTGTTTCTAATGTGAAATTCTTTCCTTAAGATTATCGTTACTAAATATCCGCTCCTGCTTACGTGGACGCAAATGGATATTTTCAACTCTATCGTTATATAGTTAAAGAAATAAAAAGAATTGGCTGAGCAAGTTTGACGGATGGTAAGCAAAGTAGGTCAAGACAGGGTCTTGAGGTATTTTCCCGGTGGGTAAAGAAAGTTATCAGATAGAAGATATTCACAGACGTCCGCTGAAACGCAGTAGTAAGCATGTTAGTGATCCCAGCTTGTACCATGTATTTGTCGCTGCCTCCCACCAGATACGACTTGACACAAGGTCAAAAGCCCGAAGGCCAATTAAAGTGGGGATAAAGGGGAGGGGAGGTCGGGAACGAATCGAGACTCGAACCCTGCTTGTCTGTGCTGCTCATCGGCTCACTTAGTGCAATGTGAGCCTGATGAGGCAAGCAGTTTCACGAACCCAAATGTGGGTCCGGGCACGTATGCCAGTTTGCGGCTTAATCTAGACGCAAGGTCTAGTGCCGTACAAGGGGGACAAAGGAGACAAAAATGCAGCTCGCCCACCAACTGATAATTCTCTACAATTCTTCAGAAAAGGATCAAGAAGACGATATTTTAGTAAAACTTTTTCTTTTCCAAAGCTTATGGAAATTCAAACAAGAAAAATCCTTTTCCTTCGTTTACTTAGCATTATTGACTGGCGATGAAGATTATGCCGACAGCAATTTTGCGGAGTGGTAATATATATATATATATATATATATATATAGAAAGAGAGAGAGAGAGAAGGGGAATGAGAGAGAGAGAGGGGGGAGAGAGAAAGAGAGAAACTGATAACAAGGAAATATATATATATATATATATTGAGAGAGAGAGAGTGAGAGAAGAATGAGAGAGAGAGGGGGGAAAAAGAGAGAGAAACTGATAGCAAGGTAATATATATATATATATATATATGTATTGAGAGAGAGAGAGAAGAATGAGAGAGAGGGGGGAAAGAGAGAGAGAGAGAAAGTGATAACAAGGTAATATATATATATATATATTGAGAGAGAGAAGGGGAGAGAAAAAGGAGACATAGATAGATAGATAGATAGATAGATAGATAGATAGATAGATAGATGAGGGCTGTTAAAAAGCCTCACAAAGAAAAATGGATCAGAGCATAAGACTTTTATTACAGCAGCATATTACATCTGATAGTAGAAAAACTCATCCCAATTTCCGTTATTAATCCTGTAAGGACCACCCAAAGGCAAGATGTGTGTCAAATATCTGAAAGTGGACAAAACAGAAGCCCGAGCAGTCGAAGTATCTGCAAAAAATGTACGTCAGCCAATGAAATATATGACGATATGGTATAGATACTTTCTGATATTCGTCTTTGTTCCTTGAGAATGATTGGATATGTTCTGATATAAAACTGATATAATTATTTATATAGACAATATAAATCGGTGATATTTTTGTTTTAAAATTTGTTTACACCATATAAAAACGTTGATGTAATAAATTTCTTGAGAAAAGTTTGAGGGGAAAAAAAAAACTCCTCCAAATCAACAGAAATTCAGATGAGATATTTGTAAGAAGAAACAAGATTGGAGATGATGGTTACTCATGTTGTTACGACCAGGGTTTCACTGGGACTGCAATCGCTGGCACGTAATGAGAATAATAATAAAAAATATAAAATAGCGAGAATGCCCCAAGCTTCGATAAAAAAAAAAAAAAAAAGAAAAAGGCGAACTATGGGAATGGAATTTCTCCAATCGAAGACTCTCGGTAAATCACTGCGGAATGAGCGACAAAACCAACATAACACAATTTGAAGATTTAACAGCAAAATTTATTACTAAATTAACAATGTAATTATGGGAAAATAAGAATAAAAAAGGTTTAAGAACAAAAGGGGATGGAAAAATAACGATACTATTTATTTATAAAATCCGAAACGAATCACAACTCAAATAGATATTTGCAAGGTAGATACATAAAGGCAAAAGAAATATGAAACTTACTGAGGGTTTAGGGCTTGTTAACAATCTTATTTTCTTTCGTTCTTTTTTCTTTTTTTTAAGAGGCTTGAATTTAAGTGCCACGAGGAGTTGTTCGGTTTCTGTTATCTATTTCTTGGTCACATTTCTGGTGGACTGTAACGAAGATCCTGAATGGATGTTAACGCCTCGAAGTCAGGACTCCTACTACCGTTGTCACCTTGCGAGTGCCAAAAACAAGAAGAGTCTCTCCACTGGCTCTTAGAGCTGGACACGTGGCTGGTAAGGTCACCCAAAGTTCACTCCAAGAGTTCAAGGCTAGCTGCGATGGGTAAATAGTGGAAAGGGTTTGACTTGCAATTCCATTTCTTGCCGTCTTCTTTTTTTTTTTTCTTTTCTCTTCCTCTTTTAGACTCGTGAACTGCCGAGCAAATCACGCGTGAGGAGAAATGGTAGGCTTAGCGCCTCTCCTTCTCAACTTTATTTTTCGTCTCGGAAAAATAAGGACAAATAAAACACATTTGTAATATACATAAAAATATATTTCTCCGTATTAATCTATTTTTTACCCCACGTAACAATGTGGAATCTTTCTCTGAAAAGTGCTCTCAATCGGAAAAAAATTGTAGGGCTACTTATGTGAAATGCTAACCTAAGGGAAAGTGGGTGCTTCGGGTGGTGGTGTAATAATTAGTAAGCTAGAACTAGCAAACGTATACGGGTTTTTTCGAGTCTTACTAGGAGCACCATTCATACGGCCTTGAGCCACATCTTATCAAAAAGCTTAGTAAATTACTAACCTAAACGAAAGTAAGCAAAGTAGGTCAACACATGGTCAGGGGAGAGTAAACATGGGAAGCTTGTGGGTACTATCATTGTCCAAAAAAAAGTAAGGTAAAAATTACTGAACATATTAGCGACATCAGTTACAACAAAGAGAAGCTTTCGTTCGACCAACAAACACAACACTATCAACCATCAATATTTTCAAAAGAACCATTTAAAATAAAAAGATTTCAAAAGAAGAAGGTGACTAGAAAAAATAATTGCATTCAATGACTCCCCGAATATTTCTAATTTTTATTTTTGCTCTCCCTGGACGTTGTGTATTTATCACATCAACCTCTAAGCAGTTAATGAGGTGCCTAGTCCGAGCCCTTTGCAGAAGAGTAAAAGACTTTTCTAAATAATTGACTCTGTATAAATGTGTATTAAAAAGTGCTCTTCAATAGAAAACCGATGCGCGTATCCGAAGGCTGGCCCCAGTAATATCATCTTGGCATTCACAGATGTTGCATATTGACCTACGACCCGGCCGGGCTGTCAAAATAGGAAATGCACCTGTGTAAATAACAGGTGCATCCGGTCGAGGAATAATCAGGATATTATAGCCTTGACTGTGGACAGGTTGAATGAGTGCAAAATTGTGACTCAGGGAAGACAGGAAGTCAGTTAGTTTGAAGACCAGACCAGTTAGAGATAAGGTGCGGTAGAGAAAACCAGCACCCAGATAGACTGGGCCTCCAGGCCCCCGGTTGAGCAGCCCAGGAGAACGGGAAAGAAACGCGGTTATGGCCAATAGAGTGGGGGTCTGTTCGGTCTCCAACTCCCTCTCACACACAACCCTTTCAAATAAAGTGAGAGGTATATTTTTCTATGAACTGTGTCGCTCGTCTTTATTGTGTCGTCGTTATGATTCTGCATGCATCTGCATATGAGTATACAACACAGACGCATAAAGTCTATCAATTACTTCCATAAACTATGGGCTCAGACACTAGTTTAACAAGAGAAGAGAGATAAAAAGGACAAAACTCCGAAACAAGCGAAAGAAGATCTCACAGCAAAAAGAAAGCTCTGAAGATGGAATTAAGGATTTTCCAGGCTGTATTTTTCTGCTTTTTCGTAACTTTACTGTAAGGATTTTAACACGCAGAATTTTAGGTGTTCCCTTTTCCTAGTTTAGCACCGTAGAAAAGTCATTGAGATTTTCGGCAAACCTTTTACAAGCATCGATTCATAGGCTGTCCATTATAATTTCTCCTTGCCAAGTCGGCTGGGGCTGTAGAATACACTGACTGCTTCTCTGCAGAGGAGTAAGCCCACCCCCCTAATGACTACCCAAGATATGACACTAAACAATCTGAGGGTGAGGTTCCAGCAATGCTGGAGCTTTGAGGAATGCGGAGTACCCCTTTATTGCCATCGCTCTCAGGTCCACTCTGGCCCGGAGTGGTGGCACCTGATAAGGTCCTATCTATGCGTTAAATAGAACTAAACGGTGGTTGGCGTTTAGTGTTTTTATGCATTTAAACTGCGTATTTATGCTGAACTGAATTGTTTAAAATAGAACTGTTTTCACATTAAAACTGAGTTCTAATGCTACATTGAATTGCTCGAAATAGAACAGTTTTGACTTCTAAAACGTGTACTTATGTTAATCTAAATCATCTGAAATAAAACTGTTTTGACATTAACTCTGCATATTGCCCAGTCGGCTGTAGAATTTACAGACTGCACCTCTGCAATGAGTGTCCTAGATATAACACTAAACAGCCTGATGGTGAGGATCCAGTAATGCTGGGGCCTTGGGGAATACGGAGCACCCCTTCTTTGCCATTGCTCCCAGGTCCACTAAGGCCCGGCGTGGTAGCACCTGATTGGGCCCAATTTATGGGTTAAATAGAACTAACGGCATACTTTTGCTAAACTCAATTGTTTGATTAAACTGACTAGCTTGAAATAGAAATATATTTGACAATTAAACTGTACTTACATATAAACTGAGTGCTTATGCTAAACTGAATTATTTCGAATAGAACTGTTTTTTGACATTGAAACTGTATTTACACTTAACTGAATTGTTTAACATATAACTGTTTTGACATGTAATTGTGTGTAAACAAAATCTGTACTTATACTAAACCGAATTAGCTGAATTAGAACTGCTTGACTAAACTGCATAGCTCCAAATAGAAATGTTTTTCACAATTAAACTGTACTTACATTTCAACTACGTGCTTATGCTAAACTGAATTATTTGAAATTTAACTTATTATTTCAAGCGAAAAACAGAAAATTCTATTTTGATGGGAAGGAAAGAAAAATATATATATATATCAATGAAAAAGTATGTACGTATTAGAAAGAAAGAAAGAAAGAAAGAAAGAAAGAAAGAAAGAAAAATGGAAGAGATACTGAAATCGATTATGGCTTATACACTTGCATACACATTAGAGAAAAAAATCAATTCTAATAAAAAGAAACGAGGGAAATGAAAACGGTGGGTGGGGGGAGAAAGAAAGAAGTGATGACACCTATTATCTATTCTAATGTTATCAAAAAAAGAATGTAAGAATGAAAGTATGGAAATGTTTGGATGGGAAGATAAAGAGAAAAACACACAAACGATTTGTAGATAGATAGATAGATAGATAGATAGATAGATAGATAGATAGATAGATAGAATAAATGAAGAACGCTTATTTTTAGAAACACTCACATGAATAATGGCAGTTTGATTATCTGCCTAGTAGGCTAGGGCTATAGAATATACCGACTGTGTCTCTGTAGAGAAGTAAGACACCGCGGATTTTATCCTACATATGACTTTAAACCATCTGATGGCGAGGCTCCTATCAGCGGAGCTCAGGGGAACACTGGGTACCCCTTCATTGCCATTGCTCACAGGTCTACTCTGACCTCGAGTAGTAGCACCTGATAGGATGCTATCAATGCGTTAAAATAACTGACATTTAAACTATGCGCAAATAAGCGACTTACGTTAAACCAAATTGTTAGAAGTAGAACTGTTTGACAATATAACAGCGTGTAAACAAATGACTGTTTAATTGAATCGTTAATTATACATAACATTACTTGAAACTCTTTAACTGCGTATCTAAATTGAATTATTGGTATTAGATGGCAACAGTTGGAGCGATTTGTGCAAATAAATGAATAGTTTTCAATAGAATACTTACTGTTAAACGGCAATACGTGTAAACACTTTACAGTGTGCAAAAAAAGGATTAATATAGAATAGAATTATTAGAATTGTATAACAATGATTGAAACCGTTTAACAGTTGAAACAATAGCAATACAAGTGTACGAAGAAATTCTATATGTGTAAACAAATGACCGATGTTAAATTGTGACAGTTATATAGCAATACTTGAAACCATTTCACTATGTGCAAATAAAATGAGCTTTGCCTTGTGTAAGTAAATTATCTGCAAAATATGTTTACTAATCCTATATATTTAATACATATGTACATAGAAGATTTGGCATTAAATAGCCCATAATGGTTGATATGCGATCAAACCCAACCAAACCAAACCCTATATATTTAATATATATTTATAAAGAGGATTTGGCATTAGGTAACCTACAATGGTTGATATGTCATAAAATCGTGCCCAACCAAATCAAAACATTTTGATTTTGACAAATGAAAAAATAAATACTCACTACGTCAGAGACAAAGGAAGATTCCTCATCATTTAATTTTAATAAATTTTTTACTTCTTTTGTTGTTCCTTGAAAAAATGATCGGATGATCTTACAAACGATTGACTTCTTTCTTTAATGACATATCAATTGGTCTTTATATATGTATGCAACTATTTAAGTATGTAAATATGTGGGGGGGAGCATAGAGAGTACAACGGGTGAGCTGTCATTTAAACTGATGTTTCTATTAACTTTGCCTTCAGTTTATTTTTTACTATTGATTATTATCTTTTTAATCTTCAAATAATGAAGGACTGGTCACTTATTTAGTTCTGACTGGTTTAACTATGACTCACAAGGCCTGATTTTACAAAATGGTCACGTATTCTATGAGTGAACAAGTGTGGGTAATGTTTGTGGTGTAGTATAATGTCAAAACATCAGAAGGGATGATGATAATGATGACAATTCACAAGAGGCCACAGGACGAAGAAGATCAACAAGGATTAGAAAACCTCCAGATCAGTACGGTGAATGGGTCTGAAGAGGTCTGACAGCAAGTGAGGAAGATTGTTTCAATCATCACTCAAGTCAGTACTTGTGAGTACTTCTGATAATAGAAGTTGTTGGGTCAAAATTATCTTCCCCGAATCATACATTGAATAAGGGTTATCTGCCACGAGTTTTTTTTACACCCTCTGTAAAAAAAAAACAAAAAAAACAAAAACAAAAAAAAAACACCGCACGTGTTTTAAATGTCATCCTCGTGTTTTGCTTTGTTGATTGAATTACAGTATTCTGCCTGGAATATATAAAGATGAATACATCCACTTAAAATGGCATGTCTTATTTTTATGTGGAATTTGTGAGAAAACATTGAATTAGATAATTTTGTCAATTAGTTAAAGCTGAAAGAATCTAAATTAATGTCAATATTGCTTTTCCCTTCAATCCGGACAATGAATAATGAGAGAAACTTAAAAAAAAAACCAAAAAACACTAGATTAACCGAATAATTAAAATAATACGTTAAAAATTTTTGAAATAGAGCAATAAGAAAAATTTTCGTTTAATCAAATAAATCTAACGTTAAAGGAATACGAAATAACCCATTCAAAATATATAATAGAGAGTTTTAGAAAAATGAATGATAAAGTTAGTTTCATGGCTTTTCAGTCTATTCTTAAATTGATTATCGGGGTGAGCGCGTACGCAGACCCCACACTTAGAAATAGCGACTCCGAGTCGTCCGCATTTGGGACGATCGCAGAGGTCAACCCAACCGGAGTGCAATGGTCGGGTCTCACTCTGGGAGAACAGCCTAACTGATCACTGTTTCTCCTAGTCCAGGTAAGTATAAAATCAGGATAAAGAGTACTCTATATATACTGCAAATGCAAGGCTACCGAATTGATGGTGTAATGTGAGCTAAAAAAAAATTATTCCAATGCACAAAATAACATTCTTATGAGGTTTTCAAAAATCAAAATCTATTCAATAAAGTTTTGTCAATAGTCATTTGTAAAATATCTAAATCAATGAGCGAATTTGTTGAAAGTTTTTACTCGATTGGAATGTTGCAATGTCAAGGTCATCGTCATAATACGTATCACTGATTACATGGGAAAAATTGCTCGAAGTGAAAGTAGAAAGTGAGGTTTTCATTCAACAAACATAAGATCTTCTCTTTTTTTTTTCCTTTAATTTGTTTTGTTTATTGATTTATTCACTCTGATAATTTGTCGTGAAGAAAGTTCGAAAAAAAAAGAAGCCCCACGCTTACCCTTGGGAAAGATATAATTATCTCCCCTTTTCTATTTGCCCACTAAACAGTCACGCTTTTTGAATTGTCCCCCTCACACTTATGTAAATAGGAGATCAGCTTAGTGATACATTGAGTGACTGACTTCTTTTGCTGACTGTAGTATGAAAATGTATTTTACTAATAATTTTTTTATTATGGTGAATGTTTATTGAAATTCATATTGGTTTAGTGATTGGAACTAGTAAAGTTCAAAGTGAGGATAGTGATAAACAGCTTTCCCCAACACCATTTTTACGGCCTTGTGCTGAAAGTACTGATTCATGCCAGATCAGTGAAATTAAGTAAAGATAATCCTCTTCAGTATTTAAGTTGATGGCCTTTTGGTAAAAGCAGACCTTATGAGCAAGACAGCCACTTAGAGCTTAGAAAGTGACCAGTCATTCATTAATCTATGGTTGCCACTTCAAGATTAAAAAGAAAATCATAATCATTTATAATCATTAAAGCAAAATTCAAAATGAAATATCAATAAATTACTTGGATAAAGTTACCTATTTTATGTTGAAATTGGATTAATTTAGAATTTCAGAGAATACGTAGTGCATTTTGGTGAGTGTAATTTGAATTTTTTTTTTTTTTTTTTGCGGGGTTGTTCGGGGTAGCGGGAGATTTTCGAAATACCCCGAATTTGTCACCTGTGGGTTCAAAAGTGAGAGTTGGGGAACAGTGGTAAACCAAGGCGTGGGGGTGTCCAAGACGGCACTTTATAAGGGCGGCATTTTGCATTTAGAAAAAAATTGAAAACACGATCATTCATTTTTATGTTATGCTGTTTCGAAAAAGAAGTCGAATATTTTGTTTTTGAATTCAAATTTTTTTACATTCATCGATTTTTGTGTGCAGGATCACAAAGCCATGACATGCTATCTTCTCGGCGACCATAGCTTTTAATAATCTTGGGCGACTGAGATGCCGGTATTTTGATTTGGCTCTGATGTGAGCGACCTCTTGCATAAATCACAAGATCACAGCGGGACATATCAAGAAACCTCACCATTATATACTTTATAATGTGTATGACTAATATATATATATATATATATATATATATATATATATATATATATATATATATATTGCCTAGATGTTGTTGTATTTCGATAATCGGTCTGAATAATTTTGGATCAATTTAAAAATATCTTAATTAAATTAAAATGTCCAAAGATGTATTTTTCAATGATTTCAAAATCAATTGTATGCATGTTGAAATTTTTATGAAATTGTTGCTATTTATTCATCAATCATTTAATTTTAGAATCATAGCTTCATTGATTTAAAATAAACCTGGAGAAAATATCTTTACCACTTAACAGGAGCGTTTAAACGTTTAGTCATTTGAATAAAGAAATTCCAATTGCCAATTTTTACATTTCTTGAAAGATTAAAAACGAAAAGATTCCATATAAAAAAAAGAATTCGATTTACAATATGAACACCCAGCAAAAATTAGTAGAAAATTTTGATTTTATTTTTGAATAAAGATAAATAGAAACATTATACAGTGTTTTTTTTTAGTGGAGTTTTAAAAACAATGTTTTTTTTTCTTTCCTTTGATGCAATTTCCCTATATTTTATTCACTTTAAAATTTTACATTCAATTTTGAAAGCTTTCGAACCCTTCAGCCTAAAATGAAGAACTTGTAATAAAAAGAAGATTTATTTAATCTATCAAATAATGTATGATTAAAACTTTCCAATGTAGAATCGCATATTTTCTCAAATTTTGATTGATTAAAAAAAATCACGAACGATTTTTCCTTCAGACTAAAGTTGCTTGAAGAAATAAAGAAAAGTCGTTTTGTTTCGTAAAGTGGAATCATTTTTTATATAGTTTTATGGCGAAATAAAATTAGTCCTTTTTTTAAAGTTGGGTTCCTTCCCAAAACAGAGGTCTTTTAGGCGGAAAATTAAAATTAAAAATAAAATAAGATATTGCATTTTTTCCAAAGTTTTTGTGACATTGTAATTTGTATTTTTCTTTTATTGCCTATGAAATCTGAAAAAAAATTACATTATTATTAGTATATTTAATTAATAATATGATTAATTGAAATTTCCGATATTTTTTTTTTATGTATCACGGAATATGGATTAGATTTAAGTGCAAAATCATTGAATCCAAATAAGAATTATAGTTGATTTTCATAATAAATGATAACGCACATGGTCTTTAAGAAAAAAATAGGTTTTAAAGTTTTATTGTTCTCATCAATTTTATAAATGATATATTTTATGAGTCTGTGGTGCCAATCCTGAAACAGACAACTACATACAGATCAAAATAAGCATATAAGCATTAAAGATAAAACCTGTTAACTTCAAATTTTTATTTATCTATTTATTTTTTTTATTTTTTTAATTTTTTTATTATTGAAATATTTTTGAATAAAACGGCCTTCATTTATATTTAGAAATTAGGAAAAGGCCAATTGAATTTAAGAAGAGATTTTCAATATTGGTTATATAAGATAAACAAGTGTAATTATTTACTTCTATTTTTAAACAACATTTCCGTATGACGTTATAAGATATGAATGGTCGATGAATGTATTTAGTTAAGGTTAAAAGATTATCACTCGTTTTTTACTATCCCAATCTCTGCCTTGTTCCAAATTGTATTAAAGTAGAATGAATAAAAAAAAATTCCTATGCCAATGCTCTTCTCCTATTAGATTCTTTTTTTCTTTTTTCATCGATTACAATGAGTAAACGGCAAAAACTGACTGATGCGGCTTACCGGAAGTTGAAAGCTACCAGAGAACGAGAGGAAAGAACATGTGCTGCATCTTTAAAAGTTTTCTTACAAAAGAAATATTTAGCTAAAGTAAAATGAAAAGACGAGGATGCTGAATGTACATCAAAACTAGGATGGGAGAAAAATCAAGAAAATGCCAATATGGAGGAGACAAATACAGAAAGAAGATTTGAAGAGGAATTTTCTGCAAGAATTGACGTTGTTAAAGATGCTAAATAGGACAATGGTGATAAGCCAAAGCTTCAGCGCATGCAGTAAGGACTGATATGAATATGAAGAAGAAACTGATGAAGTTACTAAAAGTTAAAAAAAAAATAGAACAGGCAAACACAGAGATTGTTTTGTACGAAGACATCGCATTTTGGTCACGAAACGTTTACTCTGACTGTAAGACCGTGGAAAAATAGCCCGAGGTTAATGCTACAACACAGGATTTACAAAACTATGGAGAATGGAGAGACTTTATTGAAAAAATTGTTGCGGTATTTAAAGGCGAACATATCTCTTTATTTTTACTGCTGTCCTGTCTTCCAGAATACGGAGAAAGGCAAATCAGCCTCTCCCTGTTTAAGTTAAAGAAAATTTGGGCCGCATGCATGTGGATTACAAATAGATCACTCCTCTAAATAAGCTTTTCACTGCACGAATAGTTTCATAACGTGCACTCCAACGGGTGGTTACCAAACCTCCACATTCGAAAATAAAACCTCCCACAGATGATTTGAAGGGGAGAAAAAAATACAGAATATCTCAATCACTCCAAATTTAATGGCACTTGCCTTTCCATCTGAGGCATGAACACCACATAAATTCAGACTATGATTAGAACATGGCACAAATTTAGCTTTCCAATTTACGTTTCGCCGAAGATTTTGAATATCACCATGAACTCCAGACATAACTTCATTTCTTAGTCTTCAACAACGATCTCTAGACAAATGAAACTCCAATATATTTTCCTTTATGTGGTTTACCAAGACATCAATGGATTCATTAGGGATTATCGGTGACAAGTACCGCCGTATATCATTTACTCGTTTCAAATAATTCCTTCCAAAAACAGGATCATACTTACTCATTAGTTGAACAAGTTATATAAATTTACCTTTATTCAAACTATATACATCTTGTTGATGACTTATAAAAAGTAGGTTCTGTTACATCAGAAAATTCACTAATTAAAGTAACCGAGTAAAAACCTGTCTCCAAATCTGTCTTTTATAGGTTTTTTCTTTTAATTTACTCTCAATGGTTTTACCAAATGTATCTAGCCACATTTTTAACACATTCGAACATTATAATGGCACAGGGAGGCGTTGATTAAAAATAGAAAAAGTAAATAATGACAGTTTATCCTATACAGCCAATTAAACGTCTGTTGCTTCTATGTGCTTGACCTTAATGTAAACTCAGGTGAATATATATAAACTCATGTTTGTAAGAAGATAATATTAACGTTTTAATCTGCCAACTTTTAATATATATATATATATATATATATATACTAACACTTATAGACGATTGTATATATATATTTACACACACACACACACACACACACACATATATATATATATATATATATATATATATATATATAATGATCATTTATAACAGTGAGAGTGAACGAGAGTTTTTAGCAGTGACAGAGGCGAGAGTGTTAGTAACACACGGACAAAAGATTGTAGCAATAAGACGGATAAAATAAGCATAAAAAGTTGTGGCAAAGAAAACAGGAGACTAAACGTCAACAAAATGATGTTTTCATAACAATATCTAGTACAAGCGAAATGCAAAGAGCAATGAGTAAAATGTAATGAAAAGCGAGAGTTGTTAAGTGGACTTAGTTGGTTGCAAAATAATAGGCCTGCGAATTCATCTCGTCAATTGGATTGTTAAATTTTCCGTGTTTGTATTTGTACCCTAAAACGGAACTTAATGTCGTTTGTTTTGTGTACTCTGATTGGTTCTTTACCATGGCTCTTTACCAATCACACGAACGATGTCAGAAGGGTTGTAAATATGAGGTTTCATTTTGTTATTTCTTTTAAGGTAATAATTCTACTCAGTTTGTCACATCTTTGTAACCTGTTGTAAATTGAATAATATATATATATATATATATATATATATATATATGTCTAAGTGAAATTAATCAAAAGTGGTGAATTCATTTAAACTTGTGGGAGTGTCTGTGTGTACGCTGCACTGATCTCCCGCTCCGGGAGTTTCGTAGCTATCTGGCCGACTTCCCCCGTCTTGGGGCGGCTGAAGCGGCTAGCTGCGAGGGTGTGGTTACTGAATGCGAAGTCCGTGATGCGTTGAAGCAGGTCGGCCTCAACAAGTCGCCGGGACTAGATGGTTTGCCGTACGAAGTGTACTTGAGGATGTCGCACATGTTTGTGCCTATTCTGACGGATATGTTCAACCATTGGTTCGCCCAGGGAGCCATCCCTGGTAGCGTTACCAAGAGCGTGATCACATTGCTGAAGAAAGGTGGCAGGCATGTTTGGGAGGGTTTAGACGATTACAGGCTCATAACTCTGCTTAACACAGAGTTAAAGATTTTGGCCCGGGTCTTAGCGAATCGTTTACAGCTTGTCATTAGTGATCTGATCGGCCCCGAACAGACCTTTGCTGTGAAGGGTAGATCGATCCAGGACAACCTGCACTTGATTCGCGAGGTCCTAGAGGGGATAAAAGACGACACCGAATCCGCGCTGATCAGTTTAGATCAGTCCAAGGCCTTCGATAGGGTAGACCATCGGTTCTTGGCGTCTGTTTTGGAGACTGCCGGATTCCAACCGGAGTTCCGCAGATGGATTAGCATGATGTACCACAACCCTCAGGCAGTGGTGCAGGTGAACGGAAGGCGTTCGGGGGTGATCGCGATCGAGCGATCGGTCCGGCAGGGCTGCCCCCTGTCTCCTCTTCTCTATGTCCTCGCGTTGGAGCCTCTCCTGCGCAGGCTTAGGGATGAGGGGACAAGTCCGGAACTGCGCGGTATCCCATTCGTTGGCCGCCTTGCGGCTAGGGTTTCCGCGTTCGCTGATGACGTCACAGTTTTCGTATCCCGCCTCCGGGATATACAGGCTGTGGAAGAGGCGGTTGTCGAGTATGAGCGGATTGCAGGGGCCAAGGTCAATTTTGACAAAAGCGAAGGTTTGCGGCTTGGTGCTTGGAGGGGTAGCAATACTCTTCCAGGGCCCTTCCGCTGGAGTGACGGACCCATCCGCATCCTCTGGGTGTGGTTTGGGCCCGACCTCCAACTGGAGCGAAATTGGTCGGAAGTACATGCTAAGGTGAATGCTCAGGTGGGAACCTGGCTTTCAAGGAGGTTGTCCTTAAAGGGCAGGGCGGAGGCGTGCGCCGCGTACGTCTTCCCCTTGATCCTTTACCGATTGGCTGTACTCCCTCTGCCTAAGGCACATCGGTTGGCACTGCAACGATCCCTCTCCAGACTTGTCTGGGGAGGTGCAAGGCCGATGGTCCGTAGGCAGGTCTGTATCCAACGTACACGCAACGGGGGTCTAGGTATGCCTGATCTGGAGAGCCACTGGTTTGCTGAAAGACTTGCATATCTGGGCCGTGTCTTGACGGGGGACTCAGTGTGGAGACGAAAGGCGAGTCCGACTTTTCCTCGTCTCAAGTCAGACCCAAGGGCTGAAGGTCGACGTAGGCCTTTGGGCGAAGCACTGTTTTTTAGCGAGTGCCGAAAGGCCCTTCGTAACCTTCTTGGGTCCAGTGACCTTTCATGGCCTCGGAAGGAGCTGTATCGGGAATTAGTGGTGGGTTCCGCTTCTGATCCTCTCAGCGTGCGGCACGGCTGGACGGCGGAGGAGATCCGCTCTCACTGGAACTGGGCGCCAGGATCGAGCTTCTTGAACAACTCCGAGTTCTCGCTCACCTGGCGACTTGTTCGGAATGCGTTATCCCTTCGCGGCTTGAACTTCAAAGCGGGCCTGGCAGACATGCCTGATTGCCCTCGCTGCAGCAGTGGCTTAGAAGAAACGGCTGAGCACCCCTTCTACTACTGCGAGCGAGTCCGCCCGTTTTGGGATCACGTCGGGGAGTGGAAGGCTCGCATCGAACCCAAACAGCTCGTGCTGCTCGACGTTGGTTACGTCGTAGACAACGTTCTTCCTCCGTTTCACGGTGAGAAGCGTGTGGTGTTTCTCGCGATCCTAGCTGTAGCCCGAATGGTGATTTGGACGACGCGAAACAAGGGATTGTATGACAATGCAAACTTTTCTTATCGTGATCTGGTTTTGTATTTTCGGCATCAGCTGAGGGTCAAAATCAGATGCGATAGAAAACGCTTGGATCGCATAACATTCAGCAAAAGGTGGGTGACTGCAGCGAGCTTGGTCGTACGAAAGGGGACAATGTTGGAGTCATCCTTCCCGCCTCTGCCGACCCATGGCGTCTATGGTACGGGTCCTTAGGGACCCACCCTTGGTAAGTAGGATTTTGCTTTGCTTTGTTTTGTTTTTTCCCTTGCAACCTAGTTAGCAGTATGTTGTGAGTCATTGTCCCCGTCATTTAGTCGCTAGCACTCAAGATCTTCCCCAACCCCATTATTTTTGTACCTCATCCAGTATCCCAGTCCGCTTTTTGAAGATCTTGAACATTCATATGTAAAAAATCAAATTACCCACTTCTATCGACCCATGCCGAGCCCGACCCTTTTAATTCTTTTATCCCTGTAGAGTAGAAACCCCGCCCCACCTAGGGTAGGTCCGGCTTGTTTCCGCTATTTACGACCCGGAAAACAGTCGGCCTCCAATTTTATAGTCGGGGGGATGGGAGGGAAACCAAACGGGGAATTTTTTCCTTGTTTTTCGTATATATATATGTTTTTTCGGGTTTTTTTCTCCCATTCCCAGCATATCCATCAAAATCATACATTGTAAATAAAACCATGCATAAGTTTCGGGTTTTAAGTAGGAATTTTTCATTGAGCAAATGCGGTATTTTGGTGGTTGCTGCGTACATGGCGATGGACGAGTGATTATATATTGTATTGTTGAATGGGTCGGCGAATGTGGCTAGCTAGGTTCCCCATAGAAAATATAGTTAAAGCATGACCGCTCCCTTCCCCTCCCCCAAAACCACAAGGCCTTGTGCCTTCTTGTATTCGTTACAAGAAATAAAAAAGGGAGTGTCTGTGTGTACATGCCAGCTTCTTTTCTGGTAATTGATAACACGTGGACTAATTCTTACGTTTTATCTTAACGGAAAATGATTTTACCCTCGAGCTTTCCATATTAACACATTGGCGGTAGTGTGTTAACCTACCTTCGTTTAGATTCGGATTTTATCGAACTGGGCGGACATTTTTTTCCTTTTTCTAAGCAAAATCATGTATATAATTGATATGATTTTCAGAGAAAAGGTCCACATGATAAGCTTCAAATATTTTTATCGGTACAAACTATCTCGTCTGAATTTCAGATTTAATTAACACATGCACACAAACGCACCACCATATATATATATATATATATATATATATATATATATACATTACCAACACTTAAAATTGTATTGATTTAAATTCTTTGTAGATTTTTACAAGATTTTTTTCTAGGACCTTTCCAGGATTTTTTAAACTCTATTAGGATCCCCATTACTCTGAACGACAAGAAGGACAGGAGTGCCTGGAGTCCGAAAGGGACCTACTTCATGGTCAATAATAATCATATTAATAATATTAAGTGTGTTATCAAGAAAAAAGAACCGTTGACTCTTCCCCAACTGCGATAGCAGCAGCAAGCCCGCAAAGTTTCGGCCAGAGAGCAGCTCTGTCCCTTTTTTTAAAAAACTCCTTCCCTTGATTTGGAAACACCTATAATTGTCTTTTAAAGTCTTAAATTCATCCTAAGTGTCCAATAATTATCTCTCTTTCTCTCTCTCTCTCTCTTCCCCTCCCTCCCACCTTTAGTGTATGTGTGCGTGTGTGTTTGATTAATGTAGACGTAAATTTCATCTCTTCCTGGTTCTTTTTCGAGTAAGTGATGTCGCTAATATTGACTAATTCTCTTTTTTTTTTATCAGAGAGTTAATATGTGTTGTTGGGTGGAAGGCACCCAACAACACATATTAACTCTCTGCTGACCATGTGTTGATCTTCCTCCAACTTCTCTTAACCTGTACGTGTAAGGTTTCTCTGGGTGACTACGTCTACGTCCTGGAGCATATTGATAGTGTGTTTAAGAGAACACATGTAAACAAAATCATCATGTATATATCTACATGTTAACATATATATATATATATATATATTTATCTGTGTGTTTGTGCGTGTGTGTGCCGTGGGAAGAAATCAACTGATGTTTATCCGAAAAAACAAGAGTTTATTTTCATACAAAAATTAGACTTGAGACGCTGAAATTTTCTCTCTATTTTTGTATTGCTGACTAATCGACACTTTCACACTCTTTTTTAAAATGTCTTTAAGATTAGAATTATCATAATTATTCAAAGTACATTATATATATATATATATATATATATATATATATATATATATATATATATATATATAATGAAAATTTTCCCTATATATATACATATATGCCTATTTTTGATAATTACTTAGAGTTTCACGAACATGTGTTTGGCTACAACTCGTTGTCGCTAATATGGTAATATATTACACCCTAGAAGTCCCCGGACACTCAGGGAATAAGAGATATGAACATGTTTTGACCGTCAAGTATCCACAGTAACTCTCTTTGGATGGCTTTTTGTCTTTCTTCCCTGCCCTCCTGTCAGATCAGTTCAACACGTCCTATTTAAAATGATGATACAGAATTTTTACTGTTGGTGAACACATTTACTTTCCAATAACCTTCGTCGATTTCTCTCCAGCGGAGCAGCTTGATATATGTGCTGATAAAAGTATGCAAATTAAATCTGTTTAAAAATTTAAGTACGTGACGATTTTTTAAAACTAGATATATCTCAGTTTCATCTGGAATTTTTAACATTTTTCACGTTGGCACTGGCTAAAGATATAAGCATAACAATTAATTTTTAAGATAAGGTCTTAAAAGAGAATTTTGTCTCGTAGAAAAAGGATTGAAATCTTTATAACATGTTTAGGATTCTTTGTAACAATACAATAAAAAAATAACATCTATACAAATATGTTTTTTATTATTGAAATCTGCTATCAAATACTTTACTCTTGCGAAGCAAAATTGAAGATATATAACATCTCGTTTAAGCGTGCATAACAATTTGCATGATTCCTCTGATATTCGTGCTTTAAGATTGTGGATCCATCTTCACACATATTAGTTAAATGCCTGCACAAAACCACGGTCGCTCGTGCGCGCGCACACACACACACGTATGCACAAACACTCATACACACATTCAGATTGATACACATACGTACAAAAGCACGTGCCCAAACACTCACACACGCACAAACACTCATTACCTCAGAACAACCAGAAAATGACACAATGATATATAATCGTGTGTGTGTGTGTGTGTCTGTAAATGTGGTTGTGTGCTGACAATTAGGCAATTTGCGTGACGATGGACCCACACGAATTTCAAACTAATTTTATGTGTCGGACGTTTTGTATTAATCACGTCAGCTCCCCGGC
The DNA here is from genome assembly GCA_963585895.1 of Sepioteuthis lessoniana. Lineage (NCBI taxonomy): Eukaryota > Metazoa > Mollusca > Cephalopoda > Myopsida > Loliginidae > Sepioteuthis > Sepioteuthis lessoniana. The sequence continues at coordinate 37,008,963 of OY757914.1, forward strand.
AGTTGATGAGGTGCCTCGTCCGAGCCCTTTGCAGAAGAGAAAAAGACTCTTCTAAATAATTGACTCTCTACAAATTTGTATTAAAAAGTGCTTTCCAGTGGAGAATCGATGCGGGAATCCGTGGGCTGGACCCAGTAATATTATCTAGACATTTACAGACGCATAAAGTCTATCATTTACTTCCATAAACTATGGGCTCAGACACTAGTTTAACAAGAGAAGAAAGATAAAAAAGACAAAACTCCGAAACAAGCCAAAGAAGATCTCACAGCAAGAAGAAAGCTCTGAAGATGGTAATAAGGATTTTCCAGGCTGCATTTTTCTGCTTTTTCGTAACTTGGCTGTAAGGATTTTAACACACAGAATTTTAGTTGCTCACTTTTTCTTGGTTAGCACCGTAGAAAAGTCATTAAAATTTTCGGCTAGACTCTTTACAAGCGTCAATTCATAGGCTGTCCATTATAAGTTCGCCAGCGATTAGCGTTTCATTCAATGGTAATTGATCATTTTTGTAAGCGGCGAATATATGAGAAAGACATTTTATTTCCGAACAATCATATTTTTCTTCATCTACACCAGTGGTTCTCAACCGATTTTGGACCATGCCTCTCTTTGGTATTTCTAAAATTCTGATTTCCCACCACCCAGTATTATTCAATTCTTACATATTAAAATTCTTTACGGCAATTCACGTGAAGGAAGTTAAAATATTGCATACCCCCCAAAATATTGCATGCCCTACACAAAATATTACCATGTCCCACCGGTAGGGCATGTAACCCACGTTGGGAATTTCTGCTCTATACCAAGGTGTAGTTAGTTTTCCATCGTGCCAAAACCTGTTGCTTTAAATGTTAAAGGTCGGTTCATAGAATCGCTATTGGAATAAAAGCAGACACAACTCACATAGATAAATAATGTATTACATGTCTTTATCGTTTATGCTCAAAGAACTCACAGATAAGCTTAGATAGAAGATAAGGTGTATTATTGTGCGTAAATACACACTTCAATTTGAAATTGCAAGACTGGGACTTGTACCATGTTAATGGGGAATTAAAAGTGAAAAAAAAAAAAAATAAATAAATAAAAGAATGATAATCAGAAAATATGGAGCCATAAAAAAGATGAAATCCTAAAACGTTCAGTCATTTGGAAAGAGAATACAGTATCATTATTTTGGTAGATGCCCTTCTTACAGAATTAGAAGAAAAGGTAACTTTAGTTTAATCAAAAAAGGAAAAAGAAATAGAAAAATGAAAATAAATTTTTTAAAAAATTAACAATGTCTGCCTTGTATATATTTCTTCTAGTATCAATGTTAATATATATTTATTTCATGAATATTTCGAGTTCCTTCCACGAAATAATTTAAAACGAGTTTAGCAAAAAGGCAAATTGTGGTCTGCCCTGTTACATTAAGAAGAAAGGAAAATACTGGAATGTGGACGAGAAAATATTGATGAGTTTCAACAACTTTAATGACAGCCAGAAAGATAATCCTTGTACTGTGAGTCATACAAAATGGAAGTAAACAGTTGCGAATGTGAGAACAGGAATTAAGCATTCAACCTGAAGTTTTGAAAACCAGATGGTCTAAGAGGAATGAATAGACAACAAATGAATAGTCTCCAAAAGGAACAATGGCCCATGGTTGAATGCGTTCTCCTCATGTTGAATGTTGTTCTGTTCTGCTGCTTGAATGAGTGAGGAAGAGAGTCGGTCTGTCCTGCTCGAAAATATGAGGAAGAGGCTGAGAGAGCGTTTCCACGGCCTTTTATACTACCCGGGAAATTCATCCGAGTCGAATGGCTTAAATCATCCTCATTGGACGAAAATACAAAATCGAAACCACAACAAATTCCTGCACTAAATAATAATTTGAAAATCTTTCTTTCTGCTACACAAAGAACTCTGGCTCTAATGTGGAATCCTCACCGTCTTTTTTGCTGGACTCCATATATTTTCCAACATAAACAGATAAGCTTTCAGTTCGGATGAAGAACTCAAAACAATATTATTACACGAATATATATTTAAAAAAAAACTAAGAGTGAATCGCAAACTTAAAGGTTTTGCAGCCAGATTTATCTGCTAAGTCTAATCTAAAGAACAGGAATAATTTGACACCTGCATGGTTTTACTGCCAGCACTATAAGTAATGAAAATCTAAAAGGGTTTCAAATGCGCACCAATCCACGAGCGTACGCTGTTTGGCCCATTTACCGGCAAGGGCAGATAATCAATCCTATATTTTCCATTATCCTTCCTTAAGTAAATAGTAACTAAACTCATCATAGACCGGAAAACATTCGATACTGTTGTGTCATCACTGTCCACTGAGGAAGCTGAGGTACATTAGATGAAATAATCCCTGGCCAGAGGGATATTAATGTGGCTGAGTGGACATATCATCCGCAGTGAATCTTCTCAATCTTCAATACACTTTGACCACGATTAATCAAATTAATTTAGATAGAAACAAGTGAACATTTTTTCTTATGTGAACGTCTTTCATTAAGGTTATATTTACGAACTCTCAACTCCCGCATATGGAACATGACGTAGATAAGTAGACGCTAATGGATATCTCTAGCGTCAAAGAGTTAGAAAATAAAAATAATTGGTTGAGTTAGACTGAGGGATTGTTAGTAAATATGATTAAGACAAATTTTGCCTGTGTGTGAAGAGGACATTCAGATTGATTGCATTCAAAATTGACAACTGAATAACGAGGGGTGAAATAGTCAACATATTAACGACACCAAACTTTACTAACAGGAAGTGGCATATCAATTAGAAGGATTTAAACAAAGAAACACATGTGAGCGAATAAAGCTCAAACTATTTTCAGTTTCATAGTAATTGATAATTGACTTCAATTCTTCAAAATAGAATTTAGACGACGACATTTCATAAAAATTTTCATATCCAAGAGAGTTATGAAAACTGAAATTTGTAAAAGTCCTCGTTATTCGTTTCTTTGCTAACATTCAAGCTCAAAGTGGACGTGGGAGTAATGGCTCTGTAGCGTTCCTCCACATTCCCTAAAAGCTTGTGAACTGGAACAGAACAATTATATGAAAGATACACGCTGATAGAAGAGGGGATATCAATCACCCCTCTGCAGAGATCCAATCGCCAATTCTTCAACCTCACCCTCAGTTCCTAGAAAATAAATGGTAATTTTTACTCATTTAAATTTCTAGGAGCTTCACTGAAATTTCACTGAAATTTCCTCTCGATCCTACTTTTCTATGGAATCAAAAAGAATTAATCATTATTCTACGGAACAGAAAATAATATTCAATCTCATTTTTTGTATTGTTCAAGCTGATGTCGCTCATATGTTTACAATTGTGTCTCTATAGACATATGTGAACACATTCAATCTGAGTACCCGCTTTATCCACCGTCTAATTCTCTCGTGACCCTGTCTTCACCTACTTTGCTTGAGTAGCTCGACCAATTCTTTTTATTTCTTTAACTATTTGACGCAAGAATTTTATCGTAGATGAAAATGTCCATTAGAGTCTACTTCTTTAAGCAATAGAAGAGAGTTACGAGGATCATTAAATAAGTTTCCAGACTTTTTTCGTATGGGCACTTTTATTGATAGTGCACACAAGAAACTCTAGTCCCCTTCGAAGTAATCTCTTCCGACTGCAATGCACTTGTTGCACCGTTCCAACAACTTCTGGAAGACCCCCATGGAAGTCCTCTTGTGTGAGCGTGTCAATGGCCTTCGTCACAGCGTCTTTCATCTTCTCAATTGTCTCATAACGACAGCCTCTGAGCCTAGGGAATAACCAAAAGTCACGGGGAGCAAGGTCTGGACTATAGGGAGGCTGAGGAACTGTCTCGATGCCCATCTTGGTGAAATAGTCTGTGACAAGGATAGAGTTGTGGACTGGTGCATTGTCCTGGTGGGAATGCCACTGACCCGATTTGAAGAGTGCTGGCCTCTTCCCTATGAATCTCTTCCTGAACTCCCTTAAAACCTCAACATAGTAACCCTAACCCTAACCCTTTGGCCTATCAACTCTGGTGTATTGACTTCCTTACTCCTCCCACACCTCTCATCATCTCTCACAGACTCCCTGCCTTCCTTGAATCTCTTATACCACTCAAAAACTGATGCTCGACTCATGCAAGATGCTCCAAAAGCAGTCTGAAGCATTCCATACGTTTCTGGGTCATTTTTTCCAAGTTTAAAACAGAATTTTATTGCATATCGTTCTTCTAAAGTGTCCTCACGTCCAGATTGCATTTTTGAAATTCACTAGCTATGACAATCAGGCTTTAGTAGGGTGTATTCAAATTGCTGCTGTAGCTGTTCATTTAAACCTAAAATTATAAAAATTGGTCAGTCATCTGATAAGATGTGTAGCAATAACATACTGAATTTTCAAGAGTCTACAACAATTTGAAATGCCTGTACAAAAAGGTCTGGAAACATTGAAAGCACCACGTACTTCTATAAGTTAAGGAAAGTCATTTACAAAAGAGACCAGTTTCAGTTTTTAATAAAGTTAATTAATCATGAGCAAGGAGAGTATCAATTTAGTCTCTCATTCAACAATATGAATTTTTTTTCTGGTCCATGAATATTTTATCAAATGGGTTTCAACTTTTTTTCAATAACAGCCGTGAACACAACTATATAAATACACTTCTGACTATCGATGTATTTATCCAAAGTGTCCCAAGTTACTTAGTGGGCAGTGGGGTACATAACTACATGAATACACTTCTGGCTAACGATTACTTTAGCCAATGAGCTCCCCACCTTCCTCAATGGACGGTGGTGGACACAACTATATGAATACACTTCTAGTTACCGATTAATTCATCCAATTTGTTCCACGTTTCTTTGTGGATAGTGGTGGACACAACTACATGAATACACTTCTCCCTGACGATTAATTCATCCAACCTGTCCTATATTCCTCAGTGGACTGTGGTGGACACAAGATAAAGAGAAAAACAAACAATTAGTAGATAGATAGATAGATAGATAGATAGATAGATAGATAGATAGATAGATAGATAGAATGATAGATAGAATAAATGAAGAACGCTTATTTTTAGAATTATGAAGAATGGCAAATTCCAGTTTGATTGTCAGCCCAGTCGGCTGCAGCTACAGAATTCACCGACTGTGTCTCTTCAGAGGGGTAATACTCCCCGAGGTGTATCCTAGATATGACTTTAAACCATCTAATAGTAACTCTGTGTTTCCCTGAGCTCCCCTAATCTATCAGAGTTCCTCTTCATTGCTGTTGCTCCCAGGTAAACTGTGACCCCGAGTAGTAGAACTTTATAGGGTCCTATCGATGTGTCAAAAGAAATGTTTTCCATTTAAACAATGCCCAAATAAGCGACTTAAGTTAAACTGAATTGTTTGAAATAGAACTGTTTGACCATTTAACTGTGTGTAAATAAATGACTGTTTAATTGAATAGTTAGTCATACATAGCAATACTTGAAGATCTTTAAATGTGTACCTGAATTACTGGTATTAAATAGCAATACTTGGAACGATTCGTGCAAATAAATGAATAGTCTTGAATAGAATAATTACAGTTAAACAGCAATACGTGTAAACACTTTACTGTGTGCAAACAAAGGATTAATATTGAATTGAATTATTAGTATTTGATAACAATAATTGAAACCGTTTAACAGTTGAAACAATAGCAATACTAGTGTACGAAGAAATTCTATCTGTGTAAACAAATGACTGATGTTAAATTGTGACAGTTATATAGCAATACTTGAAACCATTTAACTGTAGGCAAATAAAATGAGCTTCGCTTTGTGTGAATAAATGATCAACAAAATATGTTTACTTATATTTAATATATATGTATATTGGGGATTTGGCATTAAATAACCCATAATGGTTGATATGCCATCAAACCCAACCAAACGAAATTCTACATATTTAATATATGTTTATAAAGAGGATTTGGCATTAAATAACCTACAATGATTGATATGTTATAAAACCCAACCCAACCAAATCAAACCATTTTGATTTTGACAAAAGAAAAAATAAATACTCACTACTTCAGAGACAAAGGAAGATTCATCATTTAATTTTAATACATTTCTGACTTCCTTTCTTGTTCCTCTAAAAAATGATCGGATGATCTTACAAACGATTGATCTGGTTTGACTTCTTTCTTTAATGACATATCCATTGGTCTTCATATATGTATGCAACCAACAAGTATGTAAGTATGTGTGTCTGGGGGGGGAGCATACAGAGTACGAATGGTGAGCTGTCATTTAAACTACTAAATGTTTCTGTTAACTTTGCCTTGAGTTTATTTTTTTACTATTGATAATTATCTTTTTAATCTTCAAATAATGAAGGACAGGTCACTTATTTAGTTCTGACTGGTTTAACAAATAGTTACTTATACATAACGATACTTGAAACTCTTTAAAGGCGTGTCTAAACTGAATTACTGGTATTAGATAGCAATACTCGGAACCGTTTGTGCGAATAAATGAATAGTTTTGAATAGAATACTTAGTGTCAAACAGAAATACTTATAAATGCTTCACTGCGTGCAAACAAAGGATTAATATCGAATAGAATTATTAGTATTGGATAACAATAATTGAAACCGTTTAACTTTAGAAACAAGAGCAATATAAGTGTGCGAACAAAATCTAACTCATTTAAAAGTGAAAATACCAACGAACTATGTATGCAAACAAATGACTGATGTTAAATTGTGACAGTAATATACTAATACTCGAAAAAATTTAAATATGAGCAAATAAAATGAGCTCTGCTTTGTGTAAAATATTTTTTCTACAAAGTATGTTTACGAATCCTTTTATATGTATATAGAGGATTTGGCATTAAATGTTTGATATGCGATAAAGCCAACCAAACCAAATACTATATATATATATATATATATATATATATATATATATATATATATATATATATATATATATATATATATATATAAAGAGGATTTGGCATTAAATAGCCTACAATTGTTTTTATGTCACAAAAACCAACCCAACCCAACTAAATTATTTTGATTTTGACTAAAGAAAAAGTAAATACTCACTATGTCAGAGACAAAGGAAGATCCATCTTTGAATTTTAATACATTTTTGACTTCCTTTTTTTTTTGGAAATTTGATCGAACGATCTTACAAATGATTGATCTAGTTTGATTTATTTCTTTAATTACATACATGTTGGGGGACATGTTATTTGGTAGATATGTTTGATCCCCCAAAATTTATGTTTAGTTTGGTATATTATTCAGTGTTATGTTATTTTTGTTTATGTTTGAAAAAAGGCAAAATTGGCAAATGAAATAATGATATGAAAGATGTGTAAACGATATGAAACGGCGCGGACAAAAGTAACATTCAAAATGAGGATGCATAAACAATACAAATCTACATCTCAACAATACTTACAATGAAACATTTAAGCCATTACTATGGTTCTGTTACTGTTCGTGAAATATTTCTGTGTGTGTGTGTGTGTGTGTGTGTGTGTGTGTGTGTGTGTGTGTGTGTGTGTGTGTGTGTGTGTGTGTGTGTGTGTGTGTGTGTGTGTGTGTGAATGTGTAACTAACACAACTAAAACTAAAAAAATGACTAAATAACAAAGGTTTCCTATGCATGTTGACTACGTATTTCTACTGTTTGTTTCTTTCTGTGGTTCGACGAAATTTCAGTTATTTTTGAAGTCGAAAAAAATCTCACCGAAAAGGTGTAAGAATCAAGAGAATGGTTGCGTGACATATACATTTTGTCGCGGTCGACAGCAGTTAGTTGAAATGACAGTGTGATAATATTCACTCTGGAAGTCACAATGGAGAGAGTGTGTTGGCTCTGTAAGTGAAATGCGAAAAAAAAAAAAGGAAGAGTGTTGGAAGACGAAGTATTCATAGAAAATACGTATCATGGAGTAGGCTCCAAAAACGCAGGATAAAATGGCAATATGAACGTAGTTTTAAGCACTGACCACATGGTTCTCCTGGTCAATGGGTTCTCGAGACTGAATGTTTACGTGCGTCCGCCATCTTTGTTTTGGGGACAAGTGGCATAACGGCGTTTTTTAACTATAGGAGTGTAAGTCTTATATACCAACCGGTCTTCATACATGTATGCAACTATCTAAGTATGTAAATATGTGGGGGGGGCGGAGCATACGGGGTACGATGGGTCAGTTGTCATCTAAGTTCCCCAAAAATATAATAATACTAACAAGTATATTTACCAAAATTACATAAAAATATATTGAAATACTATCAATTAAATTTATTGGGAAAGCGCCATTAGCCTTAACCCTCATGGAATTTCCTACAAGCCATTGAGACGATCTCCTGGATTAAACAGATAAAAGTTTCAGTTAACTTTGCCTTCAGTTTATTTTTTACTATTGATTATTATCTTTTTAATCTTCAAATAATGAAGGACTGGTCACTTATTTAGTTCTGACTGGTTTAACTATGACTCACAAGGCCTGCTTTTACAAAATGGTCACGTATTCTATGACTGAACAAGTGTGGGAAATGTTTGTGGTGTAGTATAATGTCAAAACACCAGAAGGGATGATGATAATGATGACAATTCACAAGAGGCAACAGGACGAAGAAGATCAACAAGGATTAGAAAATCTCCCGATCAGTACGGTGAATGGGTCTACGTTGTTTACAGATTAAGTGACCCATTAACAGTGAAAGAAGCATTTTTCTGTCCTGAGAAAAATGAATGGATGAAAGCAATGGAAAGTGAAAATGATTCACTACACTCTAATAAAATATGGGACGTTGCTGAATTACCTAGTGGATGAAAAGTAAGTGGATGTTCAAACGAAAATATTTTGACAGGAACATGAAAGAACAGAAAGCTCAGAAAACTGTTGGATGTTAGAGAAATGATAGAAGAAGTCTGACAGCAAGTGATAAAGATTGTTTCAGTCATCACTCAAGTCAGTACTTGTGAGAACTTCTGATAATAGAAGTTGTTGGGTCGAAATTATCTTCCCCGAATCCTGTATTGAATAAGGGTTATCTGCCACGAGTTTTCTTTACACCGTCTGTAAATAAAAAACAAAACAAATCATCACTCAGGTCAGTACTCGTTAGAACTTAGGATAATAGAAGTTGTTGGGTCAAAATTATCTTCCCCGAATCTGGCATTGAATTTAGGGTCGGGTTATCTGCCCCTAGTTTTCTTTACACCCTCTGTAAATAAAATAAAAACACCGCAAGAGTTTTAAAAAGTCGTCCTCATGTTTTTGCCTTGTTGATTGAATAAAAGTATTCTGCCTGGAATATATGAACATGAATACATTCACTTAGTATGTCTTATTTTTATGTGGAATTTGTGAGAAAACATTGAATTAGATAATTTTGTCAATTAGTTAAAGCTGAAAGAATCTAAATTAATGTCAATATTGCTTTTCCTTTCAATCCGGACAATGAATAATGAGAGAAAATAAAAAAAACTCTAGATTAACCGAATAATTAAAATAATAGGCTAAACCTTTTTGAATTTCAGCATTTAGAGAACTTTCCATTCAAAATATATATTAAAGAATATTTAATAAGAAAGTCTTAGAAAAATGAATGATGGAATTACTGAGATGGCTTTTCAGATTAACCGAATAATCAAAATAATACGATAAAGATATTTTTAATTTGAGCATCGGGAGAACTTTCGTTTAATCAAATAAAACTGACGTCAAAATATTTAATAAAGAAGATTTCCTTATAGAGTGTCAGAAAAACGAATAATGGAATTAGTGTTTTGGCTCTTCAGTCTATTCTTAAATTGATTATCGGGGTGAGACCTCCTGACTCCCTAGTTAGTTATGTGAGAGATGACATCTTCCGCTTCAGTTAGTTTTTAGACTTGCAAGATCCTCCCCATTCCCTATTCTTTTTCCTCCCTAACCACCTGCCTGCCCTTTTCTGAGGATCTTGAACCCACACTGCTGTATTCCATCTTGTCTTATCTCTCAACCGCGCCCTTCCCCTTTCTGTTTCTTTTATCCCAATTAGGATAGGTCCCCCCCCCCAATAGGGACAGCCCGGCTTGTTTTCGGTCACCTCTTAAGGCCGGAAAACAGTCGGCTCTCCACACCATTGAGGGAGGATGGGAGAGAAACCAAACGGGTTTTTTTTTTGTTTCCTCGGAGCTTTTTTCTTCAATCCCCCATCATGCTCTGTTCAATTGTATATATATCATTTCATCTCATCGGGGTTTTTTAGTAGGTCTTTTTCATTGAGCAAATTAGGTATTGTGGTGACTGTTGTGCGCAAGGAGATGCAAGAATGAATTTATTGTAAAGAGTGGCTGATGATGATTATGGCTAACTAGGGCTCCCTAGAACAGCTATGAATTTTTTCTGAATAACACAGTTTTCTCTCCTTCCCCTCTATACATTTCAGGCCTTGTGCCCACTTTTTAAGAAATGTGCAAATTTTTTAAAAGGAAATAAAATCGCTTCTCGGCCTTTTGGCTAAGATCAAAGTGTAGTATCTGTTCTTATCAGCTTAGTATCTGATACGTCCCCGATATGGGGACTACAATATTAAACTGATTTTTGGAACAAGGCGAAGAGCTAAGAGCTTGCTCTGCCTTTGCCACGGGTTGGCCTGGTATTGCAGTACCTCCAGGAATCAGCCCAGTCTCCTGCAAGAGAGAAAAAGTTTAAACCAAAATCAGACTCTTCACTTCCTGAGTCCCTTTGTTATATTTTGACCTTCGGCCCATTCAAGGTGATGCACTGGAAGGAAGTGACACACTCCAATGGCAGTTATGGAGGTGCCCGTGGTGTAATGGTTATCGTCGTAGGAATTGGACACGGCGACATGAGTTCAAATCCTGGACGAGACTGATTGCATTTCACATTGCACTAATACCCTTGGGAAAGGTATGAATCCAATAATTCTCCCTCTAGCTATGGGTAAATAGTAGGGTTCTTCAGCCTTGGTGAGGCAACTAGTCTAGGAGAAGGAAAAACTCTGAATTCAAACCTGTTAAACTCCGCTTAAAAATTGACCTTGTGTCATATCCTGCCCGAGCGGAGGGGTTGGTAAATATGGTTAGGAGAGGAAATCGCATGGGCAGAAATTGGCTAACAAAATGGGACAAGCTAAAAAATCCCATGATACTCTCATAGACTGACGCACCGGAAGAGAGTAACCTCTGAACTGCATGACAGTTATTTCCGCTTGATGACGATCAAACATGTGATTTCAAAGATCAAGTGGGCGTTGAACTATTATATAACTCAGTTGAATTTCGAGTGACAGTTGCAGACAGCTGAAGACGGAGTTATAGACGAGATGAGGTAGGGAAAGCCACATCAGGCCGAAGGGGCCTTTGGGCCCTGATGAGTTGAGGTCCAGAGAAGATGCTGATAAGATGCCGTATAGAAAGCCATCACCCAGCAGAGTGGCCTCTGGACCTCCGGTTGAGCCCAGGAGAACGAGAAAGACACAAAATTGACGGCCATAAAAGTGGGGACAAAAATTTTTAGTTCTGTTCGGTCTCCAGCTCCCTCTCACATGCAAACCCTGAGTAATCCTTTTCGAACCCTTGCAATAAAGTTAGAGGTACATATATTTGTTAAAGAAGACTTCCTTCGTGTGTCTGTTTATTTATTGTGTCGTTATGATACGGCACATGAGAATATAACACCTTAATTTGAATGCATCTTACCTTTAAATTATACTGATTAGATGTATATTTCTTTAGTAAGCTTTTATTGAGCTCTCAGCTTGACATGTGAAAGACTCCAAAGTTTTCAGGAGGGGTATTTATTTGTTTCCTTATGTTACACTTGGTTTTATAAATGTCAGTTGTCAGCATGTGATCCTTTTTATTTGATATATATAATGAGTGGCTTCACTAAAATGGTATATTATCCCTCAAAATAGATTGGTTTTCAGAATTAAAAAGAAAATCTTTTTAGTTCTTAAGTATTTGCATAGGGTCCCATCTAAAGATCAAATAGATCTGTTTGCTAATTATTTGTAATGGATAAGAATACTTGATTATCATTAAACTGTACACTTCCTTAACCTCTGGGCATAGAATTACCTCTACTCGTAGCATAAATTTTTATTTTTTATTTTTTTTATTTTTTTTAGAAGAACTCTTTGACATTACTCTGAAATTAAAAATTTTAAAGGAAGAACTGACATTGTCTGAAAACATTTTTCTTTCTTTTTGTTTGACCGGAAGTACAGAGAGAGAGAGAAAGATATCAAGTTATGACCCTGCTATTTTAGATGAAGAGGAGCTACCATCCATCATCCAGAGAGGATAGTAACAGTCAGCAGATATGATCAAAGATGGTACGATGACTGAAGAAGATATCTTTCATCCAACTTTTCATTCTCTGTCTAACCAAAGTAAAAAATAAAATGAAAACTTAACAACCAAGAACTAAAAGGTTTAATTTTGTCATTTTTGTTAGAGGCATGACAAAAATCCTATCACTAGCTTATCGTTAAGCAGTTTATTACATTGATATTTTTTGTTAAAAAAGTGGGTAGCATGTGGGTTTTTTTGTTTTTGTTTTTTTTGTTTGTTGGGGTTTTTTTTAGGTATTTTTAAAAGGTGCAAATTCCACAAAATGAAAAAAGTTCATGAGGAGCAATTTATGCAAGAGAGGGTGATTTTCAGTTTTAGTATATATTAATCTGTGAATGGATGTTACCTGCCATATCTAGATTTATAATGAGTAGGGAAAAAACAAAGAATTGTGAGTAGCAAAAGTGGCTATGTAAATCAATGGCAGAATCAGTTGTTGACCATTTTTGGTCAAGTGTCGAGCAAGCATATTGAATGAAGGAATGAACAAATTGAGGAAAGTAAGAAAAAGAGGTGAGTAGTTATCATTCATGCAATACTTTGCAACCTCCTTACACCAAAATACCTCCAAACTTTCTATGATGTACTTTACTTTAAACCCAATAGAAAAACAAAAAACAAAAAAAAACAATGAATGAGTGATATTTATAATAAGGGAGTGGACTGGAAAGAAAAAATAAACATAAAACCTATAAAAGAAAATAGAAACTAAATAAAATATGGCTAATTTAGTTGACTCCTTATCCCTTTTTCTAAGAAAGATCAATACCTCCAACTATTTTATCAAAATCACCATTTGAGTTAAGGCTGGGATCATGAGAAACATGATCTGTTTCTCACCATGGAAAATCAGACATATGTCGCATCAAACGGCACTAAATGAATACTGGGAGAACTACTGACCAAGTTTGGTTTTGAAGCTGAGTGCAGTGTTGATGCCTTCAGAAAGAAATAAAGCAGATTCACTGACATGGATAAAAAGAGAGTTGGCTGACCATCCAAGAAGAGGGAGCAGTTGCAGTGTGATGTATAGGAAGCACAGAACTGAAGGAATTGCACTGTATGCCCCATATGGGAGTGGACAGAACATTGTATCTGATATGAAAAGTTGCCCCATAGGCCTAAAGAGAGGAGGTCAAAAGGGTGGTCAAAAGCTGTGTTAGATGCCAGGTGATTGATCCTGACCCCAGTGAGCACAACCCCTTCTCCCTGGTGAAATTGGAACTAGACAAAGTTGGCCATCAACATAATACACTATTGTGGAGGGACATACTTAACAATGGCTGACTGTGGACCTGGACAACTTACAGTATGGAAGGAGTTGTCAGTGGAGACAGTGGCTGTAGTTTTAGGAGAGTTTGAAGTATTTCTTGAACAAGGACAAGTAGAAGAGGTTATGATGGACATGGTGTTTCAATCAGAATTCCTCTAAATCAGGCTAGAGAAGTGGAATATTAGAAGATATTTCAGGGCTGTATACAGGCCAAGGTGAAAATGGGATTGTGTATTGAAAGTATCGGATCAAAAAGGCTATAGCAGCGAAAGCAAGATCCCCCCCCAATGAGTGTCCTGGATATGACACTAAACAATCTGATGGTGAGGTTCCAGTGCTACTGGAGCTTTGGGGAATGCAGAGCACCCCTTCATTGCCATTGCTCCCAGGTCCACTCTGGCCTGGTGTGGTAGCACCTAATAGGACCCTATCTATGGGTTAAATAGAACTAACAGCATACTTATGCTAAACTGAATTGTTCGACTAAACTAAATAGCTTGAAATTGCAATGTTTTTGACAATTAAATTGTACTTACATTTAAACTGCGTGCTTATGCTAAACTAAATTATTTGAAATGGATATGTTTTTTGACATTGAAACTATACTTACACTAAACTGAATTGTTTAATATATAACTGTTTTGACATTTAACTGTGTGTAAACAAAATCTGTACTTATACTAAACTGAATTAGCTGAATTAGAACTGCTTGACTAAACCAAATAGCTTGAAATAGAAATGTTTTTTACAATTAAACTGTACTTACATTTAAACTACATACTTATGCTAAACTGAATGGTTTGAAATAGAACTATTTTCATAAAAATGGATTTGACGTTAAATAACCTACAAAGGTTGATATGACATAAAACCCAACCAACCAAACCGAGGTTGAACAGATGAAAGAGACAGTGCCCCAAAGGTCTCTCCTTACTAATGGAGACATCTGAGAGATAAATTGCCAAATAATAAAGAGGGAGTGGGCCACAGCTGTACAAATTGGTTAAAAAGTTTTGGTGAAACTACCAAAAGCATATCCAACACAATGGTGGATAGGAATTGTGATTTGTGTGCAATCACCAAATTTATGGCTCATAGAATGCCCCAACATATTGTGGACATAAAGTGCATTCATCTAATGAAGATAAGCCGTGAAAACTTAGATGGAAATGTATTAACATCAATACCAAAATCCCAAAGAGACAGACTAAGCATGGACACATGATTACATCATGTGGAAGTGGTCTTAAATATGAGTGGGGAGTTTGGGGGGGTTGGTGGGGGGTTATGAAAGAAAAGAAAATTCTCAATCATTTATAATTGATGTAACCTGTAGTTACAGAATGGACCTTTCGTAGTTTATAGAGTTAGATATGTTAGTTGACCTTGTGGTTGTGTATGTGTGTGTATATATATATATATATTAAAAAAAAGCATCTAAGTTAACTGTGTGTGTGTGTGTGTATATATATATATATACACACAAGCATATTTGTGAGCATCTGTGTAAGCTTATGTTGAGTATGTACTATGGATGGATGTGTGTGCATGTATATGAATATCACAGTACACATGAGTAGGTGTAGGTACGTATTTGTGTGTACATGTGTATAATTATGTATCTACATAAGTTTAAGCATATGTTGAGTATGTGTGTTTTGGGCATGGGTGAGTGTTTCTGTGGAGATGGTCAGATAAGGTTGAGAAGACTGCTCAAGCTGCAACTTGAGAATTCAATTTTACATTCTTTTTTCTTTTTATTAAGGGTGTTCTGGTGAAATACAGTCTGGCTATGTTTTTTATATCAAATCTATGGGTGGCCTAGGTCAGGAAGCAAGGAAAGATTTACTCCCATATATATATATATATATATATATTGTGACGGCAAATTAAAATAAAAAGATCCCCAGATGAGCAACCATTTAAACGCATGTGGGAACTGGTACATTTAAATATTATTATCACCAAACGGGGGTTTATTTTTTTGCACATGTGAGGACAGGGCGGCCTGGCACTTGATCCCTCATAGAATAAGTCCTCGTTCAGAGTCCTTTCTCGGGCATGTAGGAACTGGCATATTATGTGGGGGTTAATTTATGGCTAGACTGACCGCCGTTGGCAAGGGGTTTCCAAATTTCACACTATACACACACCCACCAAGGCCACTATTTCTTCCTCCCCTAGAACAATAGAAGATATGGACCTCTAGGTTTAGATGTAATAATATTAATTATAGTAGTTGACAACTCCGGTTTCCTGTGTAATATTTTTTAAAGGAATTCATATAGGACAATTTAAGCGAGGATAACATAAGGCGAATAGAAGCTGAAAAGGAAACAAGCATGAAACAATTTGGTAGCAGATGATATAAATGAACAACTTCAACATGTGGAAACATTAAAATATATCAATCTTTTTACTACACACGCTGATACACATATTCAACGCGTCGGCTATATTATTAACAGATAGTACATAAACATAAATGTCTTTCTTTTCTTTTCTTTCTTCTTTAGTCTTTCTTAAAATTGAGAGAGAGAGAGAGAAAATATAATTGGGTATAGGGAGGAACAGTCTTAAAGTTTACTTATCTTTACGATGACTTTCCTTTGGAGAGTATTTTCCTTTTTTTTTTCTTTATTCTCAGGTTGACAGCATTTATTTTATTTTTTAGGTCTGGCTTGAAGGTATGGCTACTTCTCCTTCTTGTCGAAGATACTTTTTGTCTTTCTTTACCCAGTGTCTTGGCATGGGCCTCGCCCCATCTGTTCATGACGACATCTGTTCCAAAAACTGATTTTCTTATTCCCTATTTCCGCTGACAGAAGGAGCTCCCACTTCCACCTTAGGGTTTTAGCCAATCATTTGGCTTCTATCTTCTTCCTTCCCCTGTCAGGTGATTCGTTAGGGCTACTATATGTTCCTACACCCCATTCTTTACCCATCCGGTCACAAAGTACAAACATCTGTTGGTTTCCATCCTGACCTGGATTTGTTACTTCTGGATGGACCTACATTATCTCTCTTAACGGTCATTCTTTGTTGGCTTGCTACTGTTAATTCAAATACGGAGGAATAGTAGTAATCTTATTTCTCTTCTCTCAATGGGAGACCACATGACAATATATATATATATATATACACACACACACACACACACAGGTGTAGTCAGTTGGTTTGAGAGATCCAACTAGGAAAAAAGGGACACTAGGATCCATGTCATGTCAAGTCTGAAAACTGAGCAGTGGCAAGTTAGAATTAGCACTGCACATGTGGGGGTGGGAGAAGAACTAAAAAATGGTTTCAAATTGACATACATTCCCATTTGTGAGCAAATCCAGTTCTTTGTTTTCTCTTGTGACACAGTCTCAGGTTTTGTACACCTTGATTGGAATCTGCAATGATCTCAGCATGGGGTTACATAATAAACAATTGCACGTGGTAGTCAAGGTGCCTCCATTACACTGCCTTACTCAGAGTTATAATGGGTGGGGAAAAAACAAAGAATTGTGGGTAATGAAAATGGTTATATAAATTAATGGCAGAATCAGTTGGTGACTGCTTTTAGTCAAGTGTCCAGCAAGCATATTGATTGACATAATGAACAAATAATAGAAAGGAAGTATTGCCTGAAGGACAGAGAGGAGAAAAGAAAGAAAAAAGGAAGAAATGTGTGAACATCACAAAATCTGCTTTTATTCTCATAGACTACAATCCTATTGTTGCTTTTGCAATAGATAATACAAAAATATGCAATAGAATCCTTGGATCTCATCAGATCTTTTATTGATGTCATCCATGATGATGATGTGAGGGGTGACGTCCTGAAGGGTGGCCCTGTAGGCTGACAGAAACCCTGGAGGTAGCTAAAATAATGAGAGGATCTGGGAAAGGATAAGTAACAACAGAGACCAAGGAGCCCAAAGATCCAGGGGTTGGAAGGGTACAGAGAAAAGCTCCAGAAATAGGATAGTGAACATAAAACCCCATAAAGATGCGAAAGAAGAAGATTGGGAAGCTGAGGAGGATCTCAACTAGAGGAAGTTTTGGCCACAAGGAAAAGTGGTGCACAAATGCGGGAGATAGGAAACAAAGGAATAAGAAAATAGACATCCTAGTATCCCCCCCTCCGAAAAGAATAAGCAATCAGGAAACGACAGTGGGACCCCCGTTGAGAAGTAAGAGGCAGGGTGGCCCCAATAAAAACAAGACCTCTGAAGTGCTGGTCCTGTGGTGTGGCTGGATATTTTGCAGTCAGCTGTAAATGGTGTAAGTGCTGGCTATGTAAGCCAGCTGGACACTTAAGAAGGAATTGTCCAGGAAGAGAAGGTGCTGAGAGGAAGGGAAGAAATAAGGGGAACAAGAAGACCAGTACCCACTCTACCCAAGAGACGCTGCCTAGGGTAGCAAACGATGAGTTGCTATTGCCTGCACCCATGTCGAGATTGAGAAATAGGGATAGCCAACAGGGTAATAAAAATAAGGGAAAGCTGAGGAATAGGAACAGAGCCCAGATATTTCAGCTATTTAAAGAGAGGCCAGACTTTACAAGTAATGTGTTGATGGGGCATAAGACAGTAAAAACATTAGTAGATACTTGAGCGTCAGTCTCTGTGATATTATGTATGTGTTGGGTAGAAACGAGGAACGCACGAGATAAGTTCTTACTTGTATATTTATTAAGCAACGAATGATATGATACAGGATTAGTGCAAGGGAGGCAACTCTTATACGTTAGAGAGCTCTACCTTGTCACATCTCTCTTGTCAATTAAAGCTTGTTCTTTTTTTTTTTTTTTATATAATGAAGTCCTTATATTTTGCTGGGGGGTTTCTTGTTCTCACAGGCCGGTTTGTTGGTGTTGGTGGTTGCTCTTGTATTTTGTCGGGTTGTGTCTGCTGTTGTATGGGCTGGGAGTGTTGTGTTATTGTATTGGTGTTATCTATTTCTGTGGGGTCATTGCTCTGTTGGGATGGTGATGTTGGCTCATCCTGACTAGTCCTCTGGGCTGGTAGATTGAAGGTTACTCTTCTTAGTGGACTAAATATCTCTTGTAAGTGTCTTCTGTTGCGTCTGAAGAGTTTTCATCGCTGTGCATTTTGATGATGTAGCTACACGGTTCAGTACATTTGTCTACCACCGTCGCTGTCTGCCACGCGTCGTTTTCCTGAAGGACAGACGCTTTGCTACCTATCATCAATTCAGGAAGGTCTTTTGCATTTCTGTTGAAATATTGTTGTTGCTTCCTACTTTTGGTGCTCATCCGTTTACGGATTTGGTTGTCTCTTACTGTGTTTTTATCCAACAAGGTTGGGATCATTGTTCTTATTTTCCTGTTGTACAGGATCTCGGCTGGTGATGGCAAGTGATTATCAAGCGGAGTTGTTCTTAAACATAGGAGAGCCATTTGGTAATCCATTTTTGACTGTTTTGCCTTTTTTAATGTATTTTTTATTATTTGGACCATTTGTTCAATGAATCCATTTGACTGTGGGTACCTCGGACTTGATGTGATATGTGTAAATTCCCATTCTATCGTGAAATTATGGAACTCATTTGATACGAAGTACTTGGCATTATCTGTATATAGACGCTCTGGTATACCATGTACAGTGAAGATTGCTTTCAAGTATTCGATTCAGCTTGTACTCATGACACTCTTCATTGTCTTTACGAATGGCATTTTGCTGTATTGATCAGCAACGAGTAAAATTTGTTGGCCATTAAATTCAAAGATGTTGGCTGCAATATTCTGAAATGGCCTGGTTGAGTGTTCTTTAATAATCATAGTCTCTTTAATATTCTTTCTTTGGTGTTCCCTGCATATTTCACATGACCTTACCATCATTTCTATGTCTTTGTTTATTCCTCTCCAATAAACCCTATTTCTTGGTTTTAGCTGACATTTTTCTATCCCTTGATGTGCATCATGAATTCTTTTCAGGACTGTGTTTTGCATACTTTTTGGTATGACTATACATTCACCTTTAGTCACTAATCCATTTTGTACTGATAAACAATCTTTCATTGACCAGTAATTTCTTATAAGTTTAGGTGTATCCTTTATATTCTCTGGCCATCCATTTACTATTACTTGTTTTAGTATTTTCAATTCTTCATCTTCTTCTGTAGCTTCTTGTAGTTCTATTTGTTTCTGTACTGTTATGTCAACAGTATGTATTGTTAGGTCAAGTCCAATTTTTTCACCTTGTGTTGGCTGTGTTCTCAACAAATAATCTGGTATTCTCATCTCTTTACCTGGTTTGTATAAGATCTGAGCATCATATGGTTGTAATCTTAATAGCATTCTTTGCAGTCTTGAGGGTGCTTGTGCAATGTTTTTATTTTGTATGTTTTCTAGTGGTTTGTGATCTGATTCTATTTGGAATTCTTTTCCGTATACATATGTATGAACTCTTTCACAACCAAATACCACTGTTTGTAGCTCTCTTTCAATATTTGCATATCGTAAATCAGTGTCAGTAAATCTTTTACTGGCAAATGCAACAATTTTGTTATCGTTGATTAACGTTGCACCTAGTCCTGATATGCTTGCATCTACCTGAATCGTTGTTTTTGCATTTGGCTTGAAGTAGGCTAGACATATATTTTCATGGATATGGTCTTCCAAATTTTGGAAAGCTATATTTACGGTTTCGTTCCATTGGTATTCAGTATTGCGTAATGACCTCAGTGGGGCTATTTTGGAACTGAGTTTTGGTATGAAAGGGCTTAGGTATTGGATCATACCTAAGAACTGTTGTAGTTCTTCTCGGTTGGCAGGTATTGGCTTTGATTTAATTTTGTCACATTTTTCTGGGTCTGGGTGTGAACCATTTTCATCCCAAATAAGACCATAGAATTTTATCTGTTTTTGTCTTATTTTGCATTTTTCTTTATTAAAAACAAGTCCATACTTTCGGGCTGTATCCATTGTCTTTCTCAATCTTCTATCATGCTCTTCAATTGTTTTGCCATATGCAGACATCATCAGATATTCCGATGGCTCCGTCACAATCTTCCAGGATTTGATCCATTTTTTGTTGGTATATGTCCTGTGACATCTTTAGACCAAATGGACATCTTAAATATCTGTATCTACCAAACGGAGTATTAAAACATGTGAGCAGACTCGATTCTTCATCTAGATGTATAGCCCAGTATCCATGTTTTGCATCTAGTTTTGTGAAATGTTTAGCACCTGCCAGTTTATGGGAAATTTCTTCCAGAGTTGGGGTTTTGTGGTGTGTTCTTTTGATGCATTTGTTCAGTGGTTTTGGGTCTAAGCATATTCATAATGCACCATTTTTCTTCCTGCAACATGCAATTGCATTCACCCAGTCTGTTGGTTCATTTACCTTCTTTATCACACCTATGTCTTCCATTTTTTCAAGTTCTCTCTTTAATTCTTCTCTTATGTGAACAGGGTATTTTCTTGGAGGTTGGATGACTGGTGTTGCATTATCAATAATGTGTATTTTTTGTTTCCCTGGGAAGCTTCCAATACCTTGAAATCTGTCCAGGTATTCATTTGCCAGGTCTTCTATATTTTTTATTTCTCTTTTTGTATCGACTGTTGTTATACTACAATTGATCTGCATCAATCTCAGCTGTATGGATGGTCTTAAACCCAATATTGCTGTTTCATTTTCACATATAAAGAATTTTGCCTTTATAATAGGTGAATTTTTATGTTTAATTTTCAGTATTATGGAACCATATTGTTCTATTTTGGTACCGTTTACTGCCCATAGAGTGGTTATCTCACTTTTTACATTGCTTGGTATTTCTATGCGGCCATAGTTGTTTTGGGGGTACATTTTTTTATAAATCCTGTACGGTATTATATTTCCGTTTGCCCCAGTGTCCACTTTCATTTTTATTTTATATTCTCTTTTTTCTGCATCCTCGTAGTCTATATTGGCGAATATCTCTTCTCTGTTGTCACCATTCTCTTTATTTATGGTGTATAGGCATAAATCATCCTCTTTGTTATATTCGTTTTCTACTTTATAAGTGGCATTCACATTTCTCCTAGCGATATTCTGCTTAAAAGTCTCCTTAATAAATTCTAAGGTGTTAGGAGGTATGAAAGATTTTGCTATGGTTTACCTGGATGATATTATGTTTTCTAAGACACCTGTGGAGCACTCTGAACACTTACAGAAGGTGTTTGATCAGCCGAGGAAGCATGAATTGAAGGTAAAATTGTCAAAATGCCAATTTGTGAAGGACAAAACCAAGCATTTGGGTTTTATTTTAAACAAAATGGGAATAAAACCTGATTTATATAAGGTAGAAGTGTCAGAGCCCAAGACAGTGAGAGAGGTTCGTAGCTTTACAGGAGCCAGTTAATATTACAGGCACTTTGTTCTTGCGTTTAGCACATTAGCAGCACTCTTGATAGCGTTGACAAAAAAGTATACTAGATTTAAGTGGATGGAGTATTGTCACCAAGCCTTTGATATCCTTAAGGGCCAGTTGACAGCAGTACCATTTCTAACCAACCCAAACTTGAATAAGCCAATTGTGATTTACACAGATGCCAGTGACAAATGTATTAGTGCAGTACTTACCCAGCCTTGTCTGGATAAGAATGGACTAGTCCCAGATATACCTGAGGAAGGACCTATATATTTTCTGTCTCATAGACTATCAGAAACCCAGCAGAGATGGCCAGTGATAGAAAAAGAAGTGTTTGCTATTTTATCATCATCATCATCATGTCGCGCCGCCTGCGCGGATATCCCTGACCGTCTCTCGCCATTTCTCCCTATCATTCATCGCCTCCGGCAGGTCTTCAGGGTTACATCCCGTGTCCTCACATAGCTGCTGTATGTAAGTTCGTGCTGGTCGTCCCACTCTTGCACATCCATGTGTGGGGGTCCACAGGAGTACATCGCTTATGAGCTCGTCCTTGCTTCTCCAGCAGTGTCCCGCGTGTCTGGTTCGTCGAACTTGTATAGTTTTTGTGATGGGGGGCAAGTGTCCGTATAGTTGGAGTCTCGTGGGGTGTTGTCGCCAGGACTTGTTTAATACTGCTCTCAACATTCTTGTATAATTTCCGTCCAGCCTCCTCTGCAGCCGCTTTGTAAGCGTCCATGTGGTGCATCCATATAGCAGTATCGACACAACCGCTGCCTGGAAGAAACTGCGTTTCATTTTATCAGCTAGGTCCGACTTCCATATGATCGAGAGCCTATCGATAGCTGTCCATGCCTTCGTCAGTCGTGTGTCGATGTCTTTCTCGGTTGATGAGACGCTGCTTCCTAGGTAGGTGAATTTGTCGACTAGTTTCAGAGAGGCTCCGTCTAGTGTGGCAATGTTGCCCGTTTGGTTGTAACACATATATTCGGTTTTGTTTGCATTGACATGGAGGCCAATGCCAGCTGCGGCTCGTTCCAGACTATGCAGTAGTGTCTCTGCTTGATTAGGCGTATTCGCTAGTAACGCCAAGTCATCAGCGTAGTCGGCGTCCGTGATTGTTTTTGCGGGGTACCTTTTGCTTCTTCTCTTAGTCAGCTGGAAGCCATTTTCTCTGATTTTGTCGATCGAAGTCCTAAGCACATAGTCTAGACAGATGATAAAGAGGTACGGGGCTAGTGTGTCTCCTTGTAGTACTCCTGCAACTATGTCGAAGTATTCCGTGTCTCCATCTGGTGAACGTACTTTCACTTTGGTGTTTCTGTAGAGAATCATTATCGCTGCTACGGTTTCTTTTGGTAGGCCGTATGCTAGTAGGATTTGCTCCATCTTCCCTCTGTGTATGGAATCGAATGCCTTGGTAAAGTCGACAAATAGTAATGTCGCCTGTAAGTTTTTGGCCCGAACGCCTTCCAGGATTCTACGGATGGTCAGTATTTGTGAGGTTGTGGATCTATTTCTCCGGAAGCCATTTTGGTTTTTCCTAAGGATGTTGTCTATTTTGGGTTCTATGCGGTTTCGTAGTAGGGCATTGTAGATTTTGGCTGCTATGGATGTAAGTGTTATCCCTCGGTAGTTCTTGGCTAGTCCGAGGTCGCCTTTTTTAGGGAATGGAAGGATGCATCCCTTCGTCCATCGTTCTATCCTATTTTGACTATAGACTGCGTTGCATTGCCGGAGTAGTATATCGTCGAATTGTCTCGTCTTCCACACTTCTGGGGGGATCTCGTCTAGCCCCGCCGCTTTCCTATTTTTAATTCTTCTGAGAACCGAGTCTAGTTCTTCTTTGGTGAAAGGACCTAGTTTTACGTCTAATTGCTTACTAATAATTCTGGTGATGGGTTCATCCGTTATTTCCGGTGGGTTTCCTAGTAGATTTTTGAAATGCTGTTCCCACAGTTTTACTCTTTCTTGTTGGCTTGCAGCTTTCAATTTTGCTTTGGCTGTGCTCTTCCTTCCACTTACTTCGTTTATTGTTTGCCAGGCTATCCTGGATTGCCTATCTTCCACCGAGTCTCTAATCTTATCTATCTGATTTTGTACGTATTCTGCCTGTTCTTTTAGGTATATTCCTGTTAATTGATGTTGTGCCTTTTCTAGTTTTCGTGCATTTGTGTTTGTTGGGTTCTTTCGATAGCTTTTGGAAGCAGTCTTCACAAGTGCACGTTTTTCTCTAGCCGCTAGCGTTTCCCAAGGGACTCTATATTTAGTTCTAGGTTTTGTTGGAATACACTTTTCTGCCGCCTCCAGGTGTGCTTCTACAAAATTTTCATATTCGTCATTTGGGGTGCCTATTTCTGCCTTCTCTTGTAGTGCTTCGAATCTGTTTCTTAATTCTAATGCATACTTATCTCTAATATCTCTGTTGTTGAGTAGGGCCCAGTCATAGTGCTTGGTCGTCGCTTTACGTGTGGCGTTTTTTCTTAGGCTTAGTCGTACTTTGGCCGTAACTATTCGATGATCGGAGGACACACCCTCGAAAGAGGAGTATGCCTCGCAATTCATCGCACTGTTTTTCCATTTCCTGTTTATAAGGACGTAGTCTATCTGTGCTTTACTCTTATTCGCGTATGTGTAGGTCCATAATTTCCCCTCCCTTTTTTGAAAGTTTGTATTGAGGCATGTTAATCTATTTTCTATCATGAAATCTATTAAATGCTGTCCATTCCTGTTAGACGCGCAGTGTAGGCTGTATTTGTTGTGTCTGTTTTTCCCGATTTGTGCATTCATATCTCCGCCAATGACTAGCAGGTTGTGTTTCGGAATGCTACGTACTAGGGAGGATAGATCTTCGTAGAAGGTGGCTATTTCGTTTTCTTCGCTAACATTGGTAGGGCTGTAGCAGGAGATAATTGTTGCTTTGGGGTTGCCATTAAACGTTGCAGTCATCATCCTAGGTTGTATTCTCTCAATGCTGTTCAGTGTTTTTAACGCTCTTGGTCCTAGAAGTATTCCCACCCCTCCTACCGATGCATTGACAGAGTTTTTCCATGCCGATACAGTCACCAGCATCCATCCATTACCAGTTTCGTGATACTTGATATCTTCGGTGTGCATGTATCGGTGCTCTTGTATGCAAATTATATCTATCTTATGTTCTACGGCTGATGCAGTTAGCTCTGATAGTTGACCTATTCTATTTAGGGTTCTCACGTTAAATGTCGCTATCTGTATTGTTTGTTTGCATTTTAGTAGTTTTTGTTTGAGTTTGAGCTCTGTAGCTGATTTTTCGAACACTGAGGCCAGGGCTCCAACCTCAGCAGGACGCGCCCCTTTTTTACCCGCGCGAAGAGCGATGCGGTTTATGGATCTGGTTTGAGTACGAGTCATGGTTATCTTTCGATGGCTGTTTTTGTTCTCATCTATAGAAGCCACTCTTATAGATGAGCAGCAGTAGTTCCCCGATCGAACTGACAATCTTGAGCGTTAAGCCGCAAGACTCACACGTACATCATGCTGCTTCCCATGTGTACGCGGTAGTAAAAAAAAAAAAAAAAAAAAAAAAATTTCTTTTTTATCTTAAGTTTTAACTTAGTTAAAGTCCAGGACTGCTGGATGTTAAAATTCAAAGAAATTTTGGGGTATATAACATGGTCATCTAGTGGTGGACAGAGAGAGAGAGAAAGAAAGAGAGAGGAGGAGTCAACTCTTTTATCGCTTTCGTCTTTAGCACGTGTTAGACTACATTTGAGGTGTTTTGGATTTTTTTTTTTTCTTTCTTTTTCCTTTCTTTTCAGGGGGGGGCCATTTTGGGGGTTTTCTTTAGCAAATTTAGAAGTTCGTCTTCCAAAAGTAAAGTTTTTCCTGAAAATTAAGTCGCATAAGTCTTCATTCTTCATTTAAACAACACATAATACAGCTGAGATTCAAGACATTACTATTTTAAATCAAATGTGCATTTTTAAATGAATAGTTTAGTAGAATAAATTTACTGACCTCTGTGAAAAATCTTCTGGAAACGGAATCACTTCCAAACGTACGCATACTATTTCAACAAATGAAGGATTAAATTATTACTAATTTTAATAGTATTTATATTAAAGGTTCCACTCCTATATCATGGTCATCTAGTGGTGGACAGAGAGAGGGAGAGAGAGAGACACAGAGAGAGAGAGAGAGAGAGAGAGAAAGAAAGAGAGAGGAGGAGTCAACTCTTTTATGGCTTTCGTCTTTAGCACGTGTTAGACTACATTTGAGGTGTTTTGGATTTTTTTTTTTCTTTCTTTTTCCTTTCTTTTCAGGGGGGGGGCATTTTGGGGGTTTTCTTTAGCAAATTTAGAAGTTCGTCTTCCAAAAGTAAAGTTTTTCCTGAAAATTAAGTCGCATAAGTCTTCATTCTTCATTTAAACAACACATAATACAGCTGAGATTCAAGACATTACTATTTTAAATCAAATGTGCATTTTTAAATGAATAGTTTAGTAGAATAAATTTACTGACCTCTGTGAAAAATCTTCTGGAAACGGAATCACTTCCAAACGTACGCATTGGACTATTACTTGAATGGAGCTGTGTTTACAATTAAAACTGACCATAAACCCCTCAAACATTTATTTGAGGTGAAATGGACAAATAAGGAGATTCAATAGAAGGCATTGAAGCTTAGTGGCTATCAGTGCAAAATAGAGTATCTAGCTGGAAAGGATAATACCTGCACAGATCTGTTATCTAAGATCCCAGAAAAATTAGGGTCTGAATCTGTTACTTTTGAACCAAGTGTGGATGATAGCTTATCAAGTGAACGTGATAAATTCTCTCACCCTAAGTAACGTCCAGTTTGGGAAGCAGAGGATGAGGAAGAAGAGGTTATTAAGGACCCTTATTGGGAAGCTCTCATTGTGTGACAGAGAGAACTCCCCACCCAGGTGGATTAATTAATAAACAATTCTAAGGGATTAGAATGAATTTATTAATTAAATGGATAGAAGGATAAATTTAGAAATAAGTTAGTTTTTCTATAATACAGACAATAGGTAAAGGAATTTCCCATTATTTTTTAATCATTTTATTTTCTATTTTTTTTTTTTTTCTTCCTATTGGAATAAAGTTCCTGGTTGAGTAAGTAAGGTGATGGTTCGGGGAGTGGAGAGATGGATTCGTTGATTGAATCCTGTGATAAAAAGGTTAATGAAATTTTGTGTAGTCTAATGAAGTCCAGGCATAAAAGACCAAGACAGGATGCAGCAAGGCATCCAGAATTCATTTTTAGTACCTATTGAGGACAGCCATCTGGAAGTTTTTAAGAGATATACAAGATATCGGTGGTCCAGGCAATTTAAATATCATTATTCATAGGCATAAACAAAAATTGTCGATACCACGCCCCAATCCATATCAGCAGTGTGCGGAGTCCAGTTAGTAGTTCAGTTGAGTTCGCAGTTGAAGTTAGGAATTAGTTCAGAGTTTGGAGTTGAGAGTTTGTAGCCACGATCGGTCAGAAATAAACATTTTCTTTTTGGCAGAGTCCGGAGGAAACAGATTTTTTTGAGCAAGAAGCACCGAACACAGACGAAATGACTCTGTGAATCATGCTGGCCTGATCAGAACCAATAGCTGAACATAGAAACTTTGCGAATCCAGATAATTTTGTCAACAAAAGCCAAGAAAAACAAACTTTTAAAAGTAACCAAGAACCATTAGTTGTTCCCCTTACACCCTCTCTACTTCTCTCTGTAGCCTCCTAAAATGAGCGAATAAGTCTTGCGTGACCTTTTTTTTTCTTTTGTACTCTACATATTTGTGTAATTTCTTCTATAGTGAGATAAAGGAATAGCTTTGAGAAAGTTCTATTATACGAGAATTGAAAGTGTTGCTTTTTTTTTGCTTTTTTTTTTTTTTGTGTGTGTTCTTGTGAATCGCAACTGGAACTATTTTCTCCATAAACAGCAATTTTTCTTCAGCATAAATTCCAGCCAAAATTAGATTGACTCCCACAGTTTAAACAATCTGAGGTAACTAAAACCCCGCTATTCACATAAAAAATTCACAACATGGCAAATGGGGGTAGTTACTTCAGCTCAACAAAGAGAGCCATGTGATTTGATTTCAGTGAAAATTCCCAGGCTAAGCTAGACATACCGGCCAGTGCTGAATACTATGTCAGAATTGATGCCTTGTGCCAGGATTTTGACCCGTGGAGTTGCCAAAGACAGAGAAAGAGGAGCAAAACTCCTTGCCCTGAAGGAAAAAGGAGAGAGGAAGTTTAAAGAAAAGAAAAGAACTTAAAGCTGTAATAACAAACTCTTGGTCAGAAAAGTTTTGGAAAGAAAAAAAAAGAGAGAGAGAAGTAAAGAAAGCGTGGAGCAGAGAAAGGTAAGTAACCTTTTTGGCCCTCAATTCGCTTGTCACAAGCAAATTTGCCAGTGTACAGTGTTGTGTTTGATTTCTTCAACTTTGCATGCTGTTGAAGTATCAATATTGTGTGAAGTGAGTTTTTCTTTTTTGTTGTCTCTTGTAATTAAGGGGAAGGTTGTAACAACTAGGCATTAGAATGAGTGTAGTGGGCTCAAATATCACAGTCGACCAGGCATGAGATTGTCCTCGTTTAAGGACAACCCAACAGAGCTGCAGGAATGGATACAATCGATCCAAAAGAAGCAAGTAATATGTCTTGTCAGACCAGGAGATGGTCCTCCTCGTGTATGAAGCCGACCCAGTCTCCAAATATGTCAGTGGGTTATATAGAGAGAACACTGCCCTAACTTGGACAGAGCTGAAGTCTGCCCTGGTCCAACAGTACGCCAGTGAACACACAGCCATTAAGGCAGTCAGGAAGTTATTCAAATTCCGGCAGGGAGACAGTGAGGCCATGGAGGATCTGAGTGAAAGAATAGCAGGCCTAGCGGCACTGGCATTCCTCAAGCTGGCGACCTGAAACAGTGGTCTAATACAGGCCCTGACAGCTGACGTGTATATGGATGCTTTGAGCAATTGGGAACTGTGGGGTGACGTCCTAAGAGAAGGGCCAAGCACCCTGGCAGTGGCCATTGAAGCAGCTTGCAATAGGGAATAACTTAGGGACAGAATAAGGGGGAGTATGGCCAGGGGGACCAACATAATGAAAAAGAAGGAGCAGGTCAAGGAACAGGACCTGAAAGAAGAAGTAGAAGAAAATTGGGAATCAGAAGCAGATCCGAATAGACAAGAATGGGACCCACGGTATGGATTTTATAGGCCCATGCCAGACTGGTATGGGCTGGTGTATGGGACATGTAAATATGGTGGGCACAGGTCTCAGGATTGTCTAACCAAGTGAGGAGGGGACCCCAAGTCTCTGGGACCCAACTGTACGATCAATAGCAAATACGGGCACAAAGCTCAGTGGCATATGGTGGCAGGAGACCGTAAATTAGGTATTGGGCAGATCAATGCACTGTTACCACCTACCAGGAAAGCAAAGAACCCGGGAAACACCACTAAGTCATCCGTGAAGAAGTAGGAGGCTGGGTGGCCCCAGCTCAAACAAGACCTCTGAAGTTTTGGACATGTGGGGTGGTTGGTCATTTTTTGACAGACTGTCAGCAGAGATGCTAGCACTGTGGGGGTGCAGGCCACATAAGACAAACCTACCCTCACAAGGGAAACCTCCAAGACAAACTGATCAGGATAGAAATAAACCACAGGGACAGAGAGGTAGAAAAGAAAGGCGCTATCATCCAACCCCCATCCCAACTAGAGGACCCCCCCACAAACAAGAAATGAGACCTCAAAGAAATAAGGAACCCTCATGGCTGGCCCGTGCCCCATGGTGGTCCAGAGAGGGGGGTGCAAATAGAAAAGAATTTGGGAATGGAAGAGAGGCCTGAGTGTACCAAGTGCTAAAGGAGGGGCCAGATTTCACCTGTAGTGTCTTACTGGGAGGCAAGAAGATTAGGGCCCTGATTGATGCTGGAGCATCAGTATCACTGGTTAGTTCTAAGACCTATAGACAGTTAGGAAGAAGGGAAAGGTTGAGGCCAGTAGATTTACATTTAACCCAGGCCAATAGCAGTAAAATATGTGTGTAGCACCTGACTTGTGTGGCGAGTTGATTCTGGGTATTGACTGTCTTAAGCAGCACAAGGCCCAGATCCGTTTCAACCCAGCCACATTGACCTTGGACAGGGAAGAGATACTGCTAGGTGAAGGCAATTATAAGCGACTACCTGTGGTAGCCCAGGCAGATATAAAGCTATCCCATGGAACCACTGTATCTGGGGAAGGCGAAATTATGGTAGAGGGAGCCCTGAATGGCAGTCTGTATCAGATAATCCCTATGGACGAGTATGATAATAATGAGGGAGAAGTGACAGTATGTAGTTCATTAGTGAAGGAATCAAGGACCATACCCCTGCTTCTGACTAATTCGGCTAACAAAATCAATAAAGTGAGGGGAAGAGTTAGCGCAGGCTTACCCCATAAGAGAAGTCGAACAGGTGAGGATAAGAAATGAAAATAGATCCAGGAACAGGACAGAGGTTAACGAATTAAGGGACGAGGACATAACAGTCCTTGAAAGATATAGATGAAAATTAAAGGGTTTGCTAAGTAATAACTGGGAGGTAATAGCAATGACCGATAAGGAGCTAGAACAGACAAAGATGATGGAGATGAGGATAGACACCGGTGACCACCCGCCTATCAAGTTAAGGCCATATAGCACCCCAATCCACAAAAGGAAATTAGTTGAGGAAGCACTGAATGAGATGATGGATTTGGGAATGATTGAGAGATCCAAATCTCACTGGAGCTTCCCTATAGTGATAGTTGAAAAGAAGGATGGAGGGCACAGGTTTTGCATGGATTTTCGCCAGCTGAATGCAATTACAAAACCACTAGCAGTGCCTCTCCCACTGATTGATGACATTTTCGCTCTCCTAGGAAAATCTAAGTGTTTTTCTACTTTGGATTTGAGATCAGGCTATTGGCATATAGCCCTGAACAAAGAGGACCAAGAAAAGACCACGTTCACCTGTCACATGGGTCTTTTTGATTTTAGGGTTATGCCGTTTGGGTTGGCAAATGCCCCGGGTGTGTTTAGTCAGCTCATGTCCATAGCGTTGAATAGAATGGAGATGTTTGCCATGGCATATCTGGATGATATTATGGTGTTTGAGATCACCTGAGGAGCATTTTGAACATCTTCAGTGGATGTTCGATTGCCTAAAAAGGCATGGCCTGAAGCTAAAACTGTCAAAATGTCAGTTTCTAAGAGAGGAGACAAAATACCTAGGGTTCATGATAAATAAGGACGGGATAAAGACCAACGTAGATAAGGTAGAGGTGATAAGGGCCATGCCCGCACTGAAAACTGCAAAGGAGATTAGGGGCTTTATAGGAGGATAATACCTGCATTTACTCAGTTGGTAGGTCCTCTGATATCCCTGACGGAGAAATATTCCCAGTTTAGGTGGACGGAGGATTGCCAGTGTGCATTTGAGGCCTTAAAGGACCAGCTGACTGCTGTGCCCTTGTTAGTGTACCCAAACTTGAGTAAGCCCATGGTGTTGTACACTGATGCTAGTAATAGGTGCATCAGAGCAGTACTCATGCAACCCTGTCCCGATAAGGATGATCTTGTGCCGGGGGTGTCTGAAGAGGTACCAATGTATTTCCTCTCACATTGGCTTTCTGAGACCCAACAAAGATGGCCGGTGATAGAGAAAGAGGTTTTTGCCATCCTGTACACTGTGCAGAAGTTGGACTACTATCTGAGTGGGGCAGTATTCACCATTAAGACAGACCACCAACCCCTCAAATACCTGTTGAAGGCAGAATGGACAAACAACAACAGTGGGTGCTGAAACTAGGTGGGTACAACTGTAAAATAGAGTACCTAGCTGGTAAGGATAACACCTGTGCTGACCTGTTATCGAGGATTCTGAAACAGTTGGAGACGAGGTCTATCAAATTGGAGCCAGGTGTGGACGATAAGGCCTTCAAGATTAATGTGATTAACTCACACAGGTTAGAAGGGAGACCTAGTTGGGAAGACCAGGAGGTGGGTGAAATAGAGACCATTACGGACCCCCACTGGACAGATATTGTTAGACAAAGTCAAGGAGATAGTGACATAACAACCTTTAGGTCTAGGGTAGAGGCAGGAAATACCTCCAAATATGTATTGCAGGGTGGTGTGTTGTATTACCTTTCAGGGAAAGATGAGGAGGTAAGCTTGAAGATGGTGATACCTGAAAAGTTGAGGTCTGAGATCTTAGATCAGTGTCATAGAAAGTTAGGACACATGGGGATTGAGAAGACGTGTGGGTTGATAATGAGGACCTACTATTGGCCCAAGTTGTTTAATGATGATGTAGATCATGTATCCTCTTCTTGTATGCATGTCCATTGGGACAATGATGGAGGTGAATAGAATAAAGCTGGAGATTTTTTTTTTTTTATCTTGTCTTGATCAAATCATTAACGGTGTTCATTATTGCCTTATTTGTAAGCATGAGCAGTCCATTTTGCAACAAAAGGCAGGGAGGAAAAGGAATGTTCACCACATTGCTCATGCTGTATGTACCGTGTGGGAAATTTTACTGCATAAATTAAAGGCGAATCTAGTCCTGTGTGGGGTTTAGCTAACTCATTCATCTCAGCAAGGTACTCTGCCTGACAATGTTAGTATGCTTGTGAAGAGCAATGCCAAGATTGACAAAGCAAAGAAATTGGATTGTATGAAGCAATGACAGGGACCAAAATTAACAGCAAAATGTTTGTTGGATTACGCTTGGGTTCATGGAAGATTTACCCCTTCAGTTAAATGGACAGACCAGGCAAGATACTCTGTATCTGGCTTGGTTCCTAACATCAGCTGGAGAAGAATTGGTCAGAATTGTTGGAAAAGGTTTTGGTTGCATCTAAGCTGGTCATGAAGAAACCTTTCCTTAAAGGGAAGGGTCATGGAGTGTCTTTTGCACTTCTCCCTTCCCCACATCCTTTGCCAACTTTTAGTGCTTCCTTTCCCGTCTACCATTCTACACAGTGTAGAAAAAGCTCTGTTCAGATTTACTTGGGTTCCTAGGGATCCTATGTTTGTGGGATCTGTTTTTGCTCCCAAAAGCCTCTTCTGTTTGCAGCAATGTTGTATTGTTGATGGACAGAATGAAATTTTCAATGCTTACTTGGCACTATGAGAGTCATATGGACAATAATGCGAAAGAAAGGAATTCACAAAGGTGAGTCTTTTTCATTTCAGCTCTTAATCCCATTCTTTTAGGCATGAACCTACTAGGACCAGTCAAAAGTTTTGCTATATTTGGGTAACATGAGGCACAATTTGGCATCTTTTGCCAAAGGTGATGAGACACACAAGACAGCGAGATGTCAAGCTTGCCTGATACTCTTCAAATGCTCCTTGCTGGTTTTACCTTGAAATCTATGATTTTTAGGCCTGCCTGACCTTGCTTTATTGTCAAGGTTCTAGCAGGCTGAGCAATATTTCTTCAACCATCCAGTTACTGTGCTTTAATCAACTGCTCTCTCTCATCTTTTCCACCATAAATGATTTTGGTTGTTTCTGTGGTGTTATGCTCTACAAGTCTGAACTAGACCATAAGTTCCCAAATTATGCTACATTACATGTTCAACTCTTTGGCTTTCAAATCATACACAAAGTAGAGAAATGCAAAAGTACCACACTGCTTCAGTGACCAAAACATTGTAAAACTTTTGATTCACCCTAGTAAAATACACAAATATTTTAGAATTAAAGCAAATGAATATGCTTCTGTTGCAGTCAACAATTATCAAATGACATTTATTAAATTCTTTTCTAACTATCTGTCATACATTCTCTTCAACTTCTTTCAAAGATATCTAAATCAGGTTATCATCTCAGGTTAAACCATTAATTGTGAACAGGAACAATAAAAGTAAAATAGAAAAGAAAATAGGAGTTGTGACATAATAGGAAGACCATTTTACATTTAGGCCACCAGCGGAGAATCAGTTTTCAAAGCCACTGGTGATGAGATGTCTGATTTTCAAGTGGACATAGACTTGTGTTGGTCAGCAAAACCATCCTAGGACATTTGAAAATACTTAAAGTGAATTTTTTGAGTCAGTTGAAAAGGCTATTATCCTTTTTGTGGAGAAATCAAAGTTACCTGTAAAAAAAACCCAGATCTAAGCCAGCATATATGATAATAATTATTCCAAAGGAAGTGATTTTTTTCCCATAAATGGAGTTCACACAGAAAAATAAAGGTAAAAATCAATAAAGACCTTTTTAAGGCTTTTGACTCTTTGGTTAAAAGTTTCTTGTGTGGTCTCAAAGAGGGGGGGGAAATGGATCAGATAATATTTCAAAAGGGAGCAGTAACAGCTTGATTCTAGGGAGGTAGAAGTGAAAATAGGAAGTGGCAGTTATGAGTGGGAGTCAGAGATGCTGAAGAAGGAAAGTTGGAGTTGATGGGTGGGTTAGCCCTCTTACTGCCACTAAGGGGCTGAACCATTGCCCATAATTGGAAATTCCAGTTGAAACAAAGGAATAGTTAATGTTTTTATGCCTGCTGGATCCTACCCAGTTCCAGGGGAAATATTATTTAAACTGGAGATTTTGGGGCTTTAGCAGAGGAGATCATAATGAGAACAGGGGAAAAGCAGAGTAGACAAGGGCCGAACAGACCAGCTGACTTGAGCCAAGTCCAGCAAAGAACTCTGAGAAAAAAGTCATCACTTAGATGTAATCAGAGTTGAAAAAATGGCCGAGAAATGTGCTAAGAATTGCCCGAGATATATTTTTGAATCCCTGATTGTGTTCCAGCAGAAAACCACCACTAATTAGACGTCCATCACTCCTGCAGTTATAAGTGAGATTAGTATCTGAATTTTTTGTTTTCTTTCCTGTTAAATAAATGATTTTGTTGAAGTTGGTAAGAATTGTTTCATTATATAACCATCAAAACCACTGTTAGCCATGGTACATATCGACTCCTGAAGCAGATTTCTGGTTGTTTGAGATCAGACATAACATGGGCATTTGACCGGACTTTTGACAACTGTAGAGGTCACTGCAAACCATGGTTGATGAAAGTAATCCAATATTGACAGCCATTATTGGATATTCAGTGAGCCCTTTAGCGCATCGGTGAACTAGTATTAAAATTAGTAATGACAATGCACCCTATAAGAAATTCAGATAACTTACTGCTGCTACTATTAGAGGTAAAGAAGCAAGAGAAAGAAAAACTAGTTAAAAATGAATAATGATTTCATCTAAGAAATTAAAACACTACTACTACTAATGTGACTAAGATATTAATATGGTGTAATGGTTAGTAAGTTCATTCCTCACTAGGTGCTCAATATTTATAGACTTGTCATGAATCTGGTTAATTTACATCTCAAGTTATGTGATAGTGAGTAAGGTTAGCAGACCATGATTAATGTGTTTGATTCTCACTGAGTGTCAAATAAAACTAAGATCAATAGATAACTATTATTATTACTAGGTGTAAAAAAAAAAGAAAAAAATGAGTCAAAAATGAATAAAAATGACAATGCTTCATTTAAGAAATTCAAACACTCTAAAACAAGTATTTCATCTGTTACTACTAGATGTATATGTTGTTACGTCTCTTCTCTTGTGTCCGGAGGATATTCTCAATATTTTAATATTCCTTGTCCTGGACATGTTAGCGAAGAAGAACATAAACAAACAAAAATTTATGATTTGTCCTATTTACCCAAATTGGCTCATAAGGGATTTGTCATTGGTGGTGATAATAATAATAATAATAATAATAATAATAATAATAATAGGTATCGACAGCAGGTTGAGGAATTATTGCCCGAAAACAATATATCAGAATGGCTAGCAAAATAAAATCAAACACAACGACGATTTCAACAACATATAAAATGCATTTATTATGTTAACATTCAACTAACAAAATAGTATAAACATATAATAAAGTTCAAGAGGTATATGGTGGGGACTTATCTGAGGAGTGACGGTTAACGTGAAGATTCGAAATGGGCATGATAGAAAATTATGTTCCATCAACTGTTCATACCACGTTTCTCTTTCCAACTGTCCCGTTTCAAGCTACCCTGCCCCGCATTCCAATTTATGCCGGCTAGGCAAAAGGGGTCTCATTCTTTCTACTCCAGGGTTTTCCGGTCAGCAACCTCCAACTACTCCTCTCCTAGTGTGTTTGCTGCTATGTGTATACGTCACAAGTACACTGTAGATCACAATGTATATGATCAACAGATATGAGAGAGAAAAATGAGTTAAAAATGACAATGTTTCAGTTAAGAAATTCAAACATTCTAAAACAAATATTTCATCTCAAACTACTAGATGTATATGAGCAACAGATATAAGAGGAAAAAAATGAGTCAAAAGTGAATGATAACAATGCAACATCTAAGTAATCTAGACTACATCTAGAAATCCTTTCAAATTGGGAACTAACTTTGGTAGCATTGTAAAGTACTGTTCCTATTCAACAAGAAACCACAATAAAAAAAAAATTAAAAAAAAAAAAAACATTTAAAAAAATCTACTGTTGTCATGTATGCTTTTAGCCCAAAGTCAATCACGTTTAAAAGGTCATATCTTCATCAATTCTCTGAATTAGTCAATGTTCAATGATGTAGCTTTCAAATCACATGAAGTGAAGCAATGCACCAACTACCATGATACTACCAACCACAATAGTTATCTACCATGGCTTGAACTGTCTCAGTCATATGATATGCATGCCACAAACTAGCAAGTACCAAAATATTGCAAAACATTTGACTCACTCTTGTAGATAGGTACATACTTTGGGAATTTCCGTATAACATTTCATTCTATCTCATGAATGAAAAATTTTTTGTATAGTGTTTGGTTTGGTTGCGTTTTAGGGCATAACAACCCTTGTGGGTTATTTAATGCCAAATCCTGTTTATACATACATATGTATTATATATGATTTGTGAGCAAATAGTTTTTAGGTAACATTATTTTCAAATGAGTTCATTTGTTTGTACACAGTTAAATGTTTTCAAGTATACCTGTTTGATATTAATTGTTGTGGAAATGTTATTGGTAAATGGGTTTATTGAATGGAATGCCAACATTTCTGAGTCAATTCCGGGCCTATTTTGTATTGTCTTTCTTTTACTGCTGGTTAGCTTTTGTGTTTGGTGAAAATCTGTGTGGCAGTGGAGCTTTGATCTGATTGGCTGGAGTCTCTGGAGTGTGTGTGTGTGGGGGGGCTGTTGCCCCTGGCATTATCTGCCGAAATCAACCATAGTCAGTTGGAAACAGTAGGCCTTAGAATTAGGCTGCATTTTTGTATGCTTTAACTCAAATGGAACTGAGTATAAAGAACTGAGTCCACTTGAAGGATTTAGTGTTTCTTTCAGAATTCCAGAATCAAAGAAGGCTTGAAAGCCAAAAAGAAAAGGGAAGAGATGAGAAGAATTTAAATCCACCTGAAGGATTTTGTATTACATTCAGAATTCCTAAAGGGAATTCAAACTTAGCACAAGCTGAAAAAGAAGAGAAAAGAAAGAAAGAAGTCGAAAAAAAGTAGGTTTCTACTACATGGATTTATATTTTAGAGGAATTGTTTCTCTAAGAAACAACTTCAGTCAACTCCAACAACTACAGAAGTCTCAGATGCCATTACTTGCTCTATTGAGAAGGAAGTTAACTGACAAAGAAAGAGAAAAAGAAAAAAGAACATTATTAGAGACATTGTCTCGCAGAAGAAAGAAAGACAGAGTGTGGCTGGCTATTTATTAAAAGAAAGAGAAAAAGGACATGTTTAGGGACATGGTCTCTAAGAGAAAAAAAAAAAAGAATGAAAAAAGGGCATTTTTAAAGACTTGATCTCTAAGAGAAAAAAAAAAAAAGATACATGTGTGAACCCTGGTTTAGCTGGAGGAATAAGTAGTGACTTCTTTCCCTGTTTTGTGAGTGTAGCTGCAGGTGAAAGATCTTTTATATCTTTTCTTTTACTTCTTTTTTGTATTTGAGTTACTTGTCATATCTGTA
The DNA here is from genome assembly GCA_963585895.1 of Sepioteuthis lessoniana. Lineage (NCBI taxonomy): Eukaryota > Metazoa > Mollusca > Cephalopoda > Myopsida > Loliginidae > Sepioteuthis > Sepioteuthis lessoniana. The sequence continues at coordinate 37,047,020 of OY757914.1, forward strand.
TTGGGACACATATGTAACTTACTGTAGTGACCTGCCTTTTGTCATAATAAACTACTTTGAATTGTAAATAAGGATCTCCTCCTTATTTTATTTTATTTTATTTTTGCGTTCATATTTTTTGTAATTTTATCATTATTGTTACCAGTGTCCAATTTTGTTGACAAAATAAAATTGTGATATAATCATTTGTTTGCATACAGTTTAAATGGTTTCAAGTATCACTATCTCAAGTACAATTGACTGCCTTCAAGCTTCTTTAAGATGAAATAAGATTGGGTACTTGTTTACCACAAGGGCAATCATATAGATGATAAGGTTTGATATGACCAGCCGATTGATCTGATTGAGCCTCTCTAACTGCTCATCTAGTCTAGTAAGGACCAAAGTGGAGTGCTGCAAGTCCTGTGACCACTTAGGTTGCCAGATTATGAACTGCTCTTGATGCTCTCATCTTTGCTGCATTACTTTTACTTGAGATTTGTTGAGGTGTTCCAGAAACTTTTATTGTTTTTAAGACATTATTAATAGATCATCTTTTTTTTTGAGTTTGGTAGACACTCCCAGATGTTCCTAATCTTCTTTTCCTTTCTGCATCAAGTGCTCTTTGCATTTGGGTTTGGTTAAAACTCTCTGGTGCCATTTAGCCCTGTCAGTAGGGCTTGCAGAGGGGTAAGACACCGTGGAAAAGGGGGTGTCTGGGTATGACTCTAAACTGAGTCTGATTGTTAGGCTCCTATTCTGGGGATCTGGGAAGGGTGGAGTACTCTTTCATTGCCCATACTCCTTGGTCCAAAGTGGTAGTACCTGTTAGAGTCACATCTTTAGGTCAAATAGATCATTTTAAGAATTATTTGTATTCACTAAAACTGTGTGTAAAAAAAACAAAACTCTTAAGAAACAACGACACAAAAATTATAAGTATGAATATAGAATGAATGCAATTCACTAACCATTAGGTATAAAATAACCCTATACAAGTCGACATGCCTTAAAATCACTCAAATGCTATTCAGCTGTTTTGGTTGAAACACTTCCTAGATTTTTTTTTTTTTATGGCATGTTTGAATTTCTACAAACTGGATTGAAAAACATAACACAGTACTACTACTACTACTACTACTACTACTACGACGACACCGAGTACAATTATATATATATATTATATATATATATTATTGTATATATTATTTCTATTTATTTATCTATTTATTTTTTAAAGGACCATAAATAACTTTTACATTAAAGCCAAAGTACTGTAAGTTTTCAAATATTGAGAAACTGATACTTTTTGTACATTAAAATCTACTATGGTAGATGTGTTGTATTAGTAGTAACAGCATTGTTTTTATTAGAAATAACCGTTTTTGTTGTTTCTTAGGATGGACGGAAAGTAAGGGTTTACTGTACTGAAGTAGTTACATTGTAAACTGAACCCCCGCTTTCAAAATATTTGCGAAACAAATTTCCAGTATGTTTATCGGTTGAAAACAAAACGCCTAAAGATTAATAAAAATAATTTATTTTTCTCAACGAGAATGACGAATCGGTCTAAAACTGAATTTAAAAAAAAATTTTTTTCCTTTAATTTTTTTTCACCGGAAATGAAATGAAAATCCTTCTTTTTGCTTTTATTTCCGGTTGGATAAATTTAAAAAATGTAAAGAATTAGTGTTTCGATTCGTTATATTGTTGGAAATCATTAGTAATTTTTTTTCTCTTTGTTTTGTGTGTGTGTGTGTGTGTGTGTGTGTGTGTGTGTGTGTGTGTGTGTGTGTGTGTGTGTTTTGAAAAAATATAGACGTTAAATTTTTGTAAGCAATGCAGTCGATAACCGGAAATATATTTATTTCAACCTTGACATTTGATTACTTCATTAAAAGTGATTTTAAATACAATTTATCTAAAGAAACCCGAGGAAAAACATTTGGTTAATAAATAGAACACGTTAAATAATAAAGAGATAAATTAATAAATAGATTTTCATCATGAAAACGTTTTTGATTATTTTTAGTTTTGCTTTAAATTATACTTTGTTAATAAGGGGAAGTAATTTTAGTATATAAATAAGCTGGGTTGCACGAAAATTTCATACTTACCTGGCACAGGAGTTAACGGTGATCAGCTAGGCCGTTCTCCCAGAGCGAGGCCCCTCCATTGCACTCCGGTTGGGTTGACCTTTGCGATCGCCCCAAATGTGGGCGACTCGGGTGCGCTATTTCTAAGTGTGGGGTCTGCGTCCGCGCTCACCCCGATAAGTAAACTAAAAATAGACAGTTTTTCTTCTAATAGGGAATGTTTATTTAAACTCCCTATTAAAATATGACAAATGGATTTTAAAAAAATGCCCATTTATTTATTGCAAACAATCCCTTAAGTACAAAATACTTTTTAAACTTTCAATTTTTACCCAAGACCTTCAAAATAAACAGTTTTTACTTTAATGATTATTTCATAAATTTACAATTGACATAGATTATTTTTTTTGTGGTAAACTCACAATATTATTTTTCCTAGCACAAAAATCTTTCAACAGAGTATTTGAAGAGCTCCAGACTTTCTATTTTTTTTTTAACAATACTTCCCAAAAGTTGAAGTATTCAAAAAATTCAAACAGAATTTGGTACCACAGCGTACATGGCAATGCAAGCCAAAAAATTAGTTAACAAGGAACCTTAGCTTGCCAAATACACAAAAATCTAGATTCCTGCAGAAGACAATTGATAAAGTTGTGCAATTCTATAAGAATGAAAAAAGTCAGTAGAGTAATGCCTGGAAAAAATAACTACAAAGCAGTCATAAAGAATGGTAAAAGGGTTCAAGAACAGAAATATCTTTTACTCTGCAACTTGAAAGAGGCATATGAGTTATTTAAATCTAAGAACCAAAACATTAAAATTAAATTTTCTAAATTTGCTGAGCTCAGACCAAAAGAATGTGTCTTAGCTGGTGGAGTTGGAACACACTGTGTTTGAATTTGTACAATATGAAACTAGTGATTGTGGGGGCTCAGCTTGGTACTCTGACTAATGGAGAAAAACATCATTTAATAGATTACCATCAATGCATAGATGTTGTTACATGCAATGAAGCATCACCTAGCTGCTACCTGGGTGACTGCTCATCTCGTAGCAATCTGATGGAAGATTTTATTTTATACCCTAACGGAAATCTTTGATAAAAATTCTATTGATTTGATATTTAAAAAGTGGTTATCAACTGATAGGGCCACTCTACAAACTGTACTACAAAATTCGGAGGAATTCACTAAATGCTTTCATGCTGTCCTTCAAACTTTAAAGAAGCATGATTTCATTGCCAAAGAACAGTCAAAATTTGTTCTGAAAAAAAAATAGTTCTTTGAAGGATGGGAAAAGGGTTGTTATTGCTGATTTTGCTGAAAATTATTCATTTATTTTGCAAGATGCTGCACAAGATTTCCACTGGAATAATGATCAAGCTACAATGCATCCATTTGTCTGTTATTCCAGAAGAGGCACTGAGCTGGAGCATATTTAATCTTGTTGTCATGTGTGATTATCTGAAACATGACACATTAGCTGTCCATTTCTTCCAGAGAAATCTTGTAAAAATGCTGAAAAATAAGATTAATTTTGATATCAAAAAGCTGATATATTTTTCCAATGGTACTGCATCACATCATAAGAATTATAAAACCTTTTTCAATTTGGGTAACCCCAAAGCTGACTTTGAAATTGATGCACAATGGCATTTTTTTACAACTTCTCATAGAAAAGGACCATGTGATGGGTTATGTAGTACTGTTAAAAGATTAGCAGCAAAAACAAGTCTGCAGCAACCATATAATGAATGAATAATGATACCACGACAACTGTTCGACTTTGTAAGAGAAAATATTTTAGGTATAAATACTGTATATTGCTCAATGGAAGAATGGAAAAATGAAGCAGACATCTTGGAAGATAGATTTTATAATTCTACCACAATTATAGGAACTCAAAAACTGCATTCTTTTATTCCTGTATCTCAGATAGAGGTGGGAATAAAAACTGTCAACCCAATATGAGGGAAAAATTGTTAGGATTACTAAACATGACAATATAGAGTTTAAAGACCTTAAGGGATTTGTCAGAGCAATGTAAGATAGGAATTTGTGGTTAGGATGTGTGCTGGACAAATATCCAGACAGTGAAGAAATAAAAATGACATTTTTAGGACCAAAAGGGTCATCTCCATCTTTATATTATCCATCACATCCAGATATTTTAGTTTCAAAATATCCTAATGTACTTAGTTGATCCAATAACAGACACTGGAAGAACTTATAAACTTTCAAAAATTGAGATGAAAAATGCATCAAATATTTTAACAAAGAAAATTAGTTGAAAATTTATATATATATATATATATATATATATATATATATATATATATATATATATATATATATACATATATATATATATACACACACACACACACACACACACACACACACACACACACACACACATCACAACTCTTTGGTATATATAAAACAATTTAATAAAAATGAAAATGATCATTTTGAGGATTTAATGTACTAAAAATCAACTGAATCATGTTGACCACTGACATACAGTGTTGCACATTCTTTCAATGTTAATGCCTGATAAAATGCTAATATGATTTTAAATCCCTTTTTAAATATTTATTTTCATTATATCACTTTTATCTATAATACAATCTGTTTTGTTGTATTAAAAAATGTAAACAAAAACCAAAAATGTCTGTTTTTTTTCCAAAAACCTATTCGATCATAATTTAACCATGAATAATAAAAAATCTGTAGATTTTATGACCATAGTATTTATGTAAATGTTATTCAGCATTAAAAGAGCTTTCTAAAGATATACAACTTAACCATCAAAATTTGGACATATAGTGACAGATGCCCAAATCCGCCAAATTGGATCATTATAGCAAAATTTCCACAGAGTTTCCCACCATGAATTTTTTGTACATATCATGACATAAGACAGACAAATTATTCAGCTAATTTAAAAAAAAAAAGTTTTTTGAGAAAATGAAGGTCAAAGTTTAAGGTCAAGGTCAGCTTGCCTCATTTTACCTCTAAGATAAAAAATACATATGGTACATTTTAGATACTTTAAAATAGTATACAAATAAGGTTTTTTGGTACAAAAACATTGGAGATATTAAATTTTGAACTTTTCAGTATTATTGAAAATTCATATTTTTGGTAAAGGTCAAAAAGTTAAAACTTAATAACCACTCAACCTTGAGAGGTAAGACTGGTGCCATTCAATTCATATCATGAAGATCTATAAGTGTAGCAAATTTGAAAAAACCCGTGTCGGTCAAGGTATTTTTGCCTAAAAAATTAGTTCATTTGACATGCAATCACTCTGCTATATCATCAAAAAAGCCAAAAAAGAAGCCTGGAGAAATTATATCTCTGAACTAAATAACAAAACTGCAATAAATAAAGCATGGGAAATAAGTGGGGAAAAACTCCAAACAACTATAACCTATCTAAATACACCAAACAGAGGAAAAACCACTGATAAAAAAGAAATAGCCAACCAAATAGCTGACGAATTCAGCCAAAACTCTTCATCGAACCGCTGCTCCACAAAATTCCAAAAATATAAAAATATTGCAAATAAGAAAAAAATTCAATTTCACATCAAACAACAAGGAAAACTACAACTCCTCTTTCTCTATCACAGAACTGAAAAAAACTCAATAAACAAAGAAATGCCCTATCAATTCCTGAAAAATCTGCCAGAAACATCCCTCACAATCCTTGTGCAAATTTTCTATGACATATGGTGGTCAAACAATTTCCCTAAACACTGGCTTGAGGCTATTATCATCCCAATCACCAAACCAAGAAAAGATCACTCTAACCCAACAAACTACCACTCCATTGCCTTAATAAGCTGCGTTTGTAAGACAATGGAAAGAATGGTCAACGCACGACTGATCTGGTATCTGGAAAAACAACACATCTTATTCAGATACCAAAGTGGATTCCGACAAAATCAAAGTGACAACGACCAACTCATAAGGTTTGAAACATACATCTGCAATGGCCTAATAAAAAACCGTCATGTAGTTTCAATCTTTTTTGACCTTGAAAAAGCATATGATACAACATGGAGGTACGGAATTGTAAAAGACCTTCACAAAACTGGAATCAAAGGAAACATGGCCGCATTCATAAAAAATTTCCTTTCACACCGAAACTTTACAGTACGACATGAAAACGCAAGTTCAGACATGCACAAACAAGAAACTGGAGTTCCTCAAGGCAGTATTCTATCTGTCACACTATTCATCCTCAAAATCAATAGCATCACAGAATCTATTAGCACAGGAATCGAAAAATTCCTGTAAGTAGATGACTTTGCCATAGTGTTATGGGGACATATCCTACCATACCCCAAAGATGGACTCATCCAACCTAAACATATTCTCGAAGCTTAGCTCGCTCGGGGGAGACAAGTTCTCATTCCTTATGAGACATTTGACAGACGGACTGCAAGCCGAGCACGGCTAGTACTTTCTTTGTATGACTTCCTTTTTCTGCTAATACAATAATGTTTACCTATCACCCGTTGTTTGAGTTGTTCTTCCACCGATCTTATCTGAAGACCACAACACATAGCATACTCATCACCAAATATGCCTACAGTTGAAAGACAACTACAAAACTGCCTTAACAAGATAGAGAAATGGACCAATAAAAACAGCTTCCAATTCTCAAAAACAAAAACTGTCTGCATACACTTCTGCAAAAGACACACATATCACTTTGATCCAGAAATAAATATAAATGGACATACAATACCTTTGGTTCAACAAACAAAGTTAAAAGTTGGCGACCATAGTCGAGGGTGACCCGAAGGCTCCCTTTTCGATAGCTACTACACCAAGGTGTAGGGGAGGGCGCAACTCCTTTCCCTGGATTGCTCTACTTTACCCTTGATCGGTACCTTATAATGCTGAGTGCTAAGCAAGGAGGCATCAAGTACCATTTTTTGAGTCTTTGGTATGACTCGTCCTGGGATTGAACCCAGGTCTCCCGGGCCATTGGCAAACACTCTAACCGCTAGGCCAATGTCCGGTTTAGAACAAACAAAGTACTTAGGTATAATATTTGATAAACTAAATTTCAAGGCAGATATAGAATATCTACTGCAGAAATGCCTAAAGGATATAAAACTGCTAAAAGTAATATAAAAAATTAACTGGGGTGCTGACCACAAGGTCATGCTTAGAATCTGCAGATCACATATTAGAATCAAACTTGATTACGGGTCTTCCATTGACAGTGCCATATTCAAATCTACCTAAAAAAATTGCAAACCATACATAACCAAGGCCTTAGATTAAGCCTAGGTGCTTTCCTTACCTCACCAATGCAAAGTCTATGTATCGAGGCCAATGAACCCCCATTAGCCCTCTCATGGGAAAAATTATCTCTCCAAAATGCATTAAAACTTCAATCCAGCCCAAACAATCCAACACATGAAAAAACAAATAACTCCCAATTTAACCATTTCCACAGCAGTAAACCTTTAGCTATTCCCTCCCCCCACCATTTAGCCTCCACATCAAAGAAGCAATACAACATATAAACCATAATGCCAACAATATTTCACCACTCACAATGAGCAATTTACCCCCATGGACAATCACCAAACCTGATGTAGATTTAACATTAATGCAACAGAAAAAAAAACACAACCAACAACCTTATATGCCAAAAACAGATTCAATGAACTTAGAGACAAATATTCAGACCATACTGCCTTTTACACCAATGGATCAAAAACCATAGATGGAACAGGAGCAGCAGCCACTAATATGAATAACTACCAACAAATCAGACTTCCAAATAATGCTTCCATCTATTCAGCTGAACTGCAAGCAATTAAAATGGCACTGGGCATGATCAAGAACTCAGAGATGGATAAATACATAATATTCTCCGACTCTCTATCCAGCCTGATAGCAATCCAAGAAGGAAACCAAAACCACCCATACATACAAGAGATACTAGAAAAATATCAATATGGCAAAATAGTGGTTTTGGCATGGGTTCCTAGCCATATGGGCATTAGGGGAAATCAAATGGCCAACACACTTGTGAAAGAAGCAACTAAAATGATGATAACAACTCTTAAACTTCCATTCACAGACTATGAAACCAAAATCAAACACTACATAAGAAGAAAATGGCAAACAATATAGGACATGTTCCCAAATAACAAACTTTATAAACATCAACTCGCAATTAAACTGGAAATCACAGAACCATTACCTAACCAAAGATAAGATATATTAAGCAGAATTAGAATTGAACACATATACTTAACACATGCCTACCTGCTCAAGGGAGAAAGAGCACCTTGGTGAGCTTGCTGCAATCAACTACTCACAGTCAGTCACATATTGGTTGACTGCAACAAATATAAGAACATTTGCAAGAAAAGCTACCATGCAAAGATGTACCTGCCTCTCAAATAATAGAGTACCTAAAAAAATAGACTACTTCCAACTCCTATAGAACAAACACTGCTTGAAATCGCTTTGACTGTATTATCACTAAGTGAGCTTTGCTGATCTAAACCTTGCTACTGTAATGTTATTATCTCCCAAGTTTCATAAACCTGGTTTGTCAGGGATAATTTCTGATGATAGGGACGTACCACCCAATCTTTATAAGTCGATTCTCTGTAGCTAGTTATACTTTGGTGATAAATATAAAAGTCCATACAACTAGTCAAGTGTAAAGATTGCGTATAGGTTTAGTTTTGTGGTGTGGACGAATGAGAATGTGTCAAAGGTTAAGATAACGACATTATATAAATGAAAGCGCAATGAATCCTGCATTAGATAAACAATATGACGCGTGGTTATTTTTTTAAAAATCTTTTTATTTTAAAGAAAATAAATCATGAAAGCAAAAACAAAATATATATATATATACGAAGATGTCAAGACAAAAATAAAGTTCACCTTTCCAAATGAAGTTAGAGTCATTGCCAATTTTGTTACATTATACTTTTGTTTAACTGTATCCGTCGTGAAACAACCTCCTAATTTCAATTTTTAAAGTTGAAATGTCATTATTTTGGTTTTCCTTTTTTTTTTTACAATTAAGGGGAGGGAACTTTTCTTCTTTTTTATCCATTTAGTAAATAATGCAATATTCTCGTTTCATCTTAGAAATGGCTGCAATTTTCAAACACAGAAAATGTTCTCCAACATAGCTTGTTCACAGCAAGCGACTTTCATAATATCTCTTCAGATATTTCCGATTAAATCCTTAATTATAAAGGATTTTCTTCAATATAATTTATTATTTGTGATAATAAATTCCCCATTATTATTTCTGCAGTCAGAAATAAGTTTAAGTAAACTTTCAGTTATATAAGATTTCTATTTGAATACAATTAGTATTCGCTACATTTGAATTCCTCACAATAACTTCTTTTAGCAAAGGAATTACAATAAATCTTAAAAATATTCAAGGTTTCTCTTAGGAACACAATTATCATTCACAAGAAACATTTTTCGACTAACCTTTTTCTTTTTTGTAAGGTTTTCTTCATACCATTAATTCCGTTTTTTTTTTTTTTGTTTTTTTTTTTTCTTTTAATCTCAGCCCAACGGCTAAATTAATGTCTGATTTATTTTTCTTCATTTGAATTTGCTCCTTTTTTATATTCGTTAAATTCCAATTAACGAATCTAAATACATCATTCTCCTTTTTTCTATGATGTCGCATCTTCTTCTTTTTCTTTATATCTTTACGTTGAATTTTTGTTTCTTATTCAACGGAGTTGACGAATTCCACAATGTCATTCTATCGCCAGAATTTCATAATCACTGGACTTCGTAAAAAGATGACTTTTCATATCCCTGGCGAAGCTCGCAGCTAACTTTTGGATTTTTTTTTTTTTTTTGACGGTAAAGAACATTCTATCTGTCTCAACTGGGTCGTGATCTTTATTTTTTTTTCCCCCAGTTTATTCAGTTTTTGTTTCTAAGGCCCCAAAACCCGCCAATCGTCTAGACATCATTTCCGGGCCTTATGTCGTGATTACTATTTTTAGATTATCACTATTATCCTCATTGACGCCGGATCGTCACACTACCTATGAACTATTTGTTTTCAAATTATATATATTGTATACATGTACAAATTGTGTTTGACATTGAATGACCCACTAGAATGTAAGTCTGTTGATTTCATCGTAGGCATGTGTTGTGATGATAATGTCTTCTACATAGCAGACGTATATCTTGGGTTTAGTTATTGTTGTTTTAAATGTTTTATTTTCGATGTGAGACATGTAGAACTCAGAAGTGGTGGGACCAAGGAGCGGCCCCATCAAAATACCGTCAATTTGTATATGTATGTTGCCGGAAGGATCATAGAATGGAACTTTTTTGGTACAGGTAAGGAGCTTTTTCAGAATTTTAGGTTGTATAGCTGGAGGAGAAATTGAGGCGTGATTATAGACGTTTTCTATTATTTTTATGGTTTCGTTAAATGGAACTGTAGTATAAAACACTCGCTTGAATATATATATATATATATATATATATATATATATATATACATATATATATATTCTTTACTGACTGTCGATATAAATTCAAATGAAAAATTACTTTATCAGAATACTTTGTAACATTCAAATTAAAATTTGAGTTTTCTATCAAAAAAGAGTCAATTTACAAATAACTTTTACTTTTACCAAAAATCGAAACAAAAAACTCTCTGAAAAATAAATATTTCTGCAAGTGAATTAGGTTCTTTAGATTTTTTTTATAACTTTGCACTAAAAGTGTTTCAAAATTTATAGTCATTTTCAGGAGTAGTATTTTTGGCTTTCATAGAGGCAGTTATTTTGATAGGGTTGTGATTTTTATTTCCTGGATCTATGATTGTCTTGTTGGAGTTAATTGGCCACGAAAACCATTTGCCCTCAGCATTTTTTCTTATATATGTTTACAAGAGTTGATTCTCTATAGGTATATACATTTTTTCTGGGTTATATTTTCCTTTCTTACTTTAATGTGTGGTAGTTTTTGTATGAAGTTTGGTTCTGCATGTGTTTGTGTGTGAAAGGTTAGGTTTTGATAAATATAGGTTTGAATTTATCTAAGGGTTTTCTTTTCGTTTTTGTAGAAGGCAACTATGAAGTCAAATGACTTGTTAAGCAAAGTTATAAAAATCTAAACTACCAAATTCCCTTGCGAACCTAATCATTTTATAATGTTTACTTTTCTTTCGGTGGCCCGACAACAACAACAAAAAAAAAAAATTATATATTCAAACTTTTAAAGATTATTGACAGGAGTGGGGGGTCAAAATATCTTTCTTTTGAGACATTTGTTCAAAGTGTCAATTAGTTTTGAGAGTGGAAAAAATGTTGGTATTTGGTTTTAAACTGATTTTGATTTTAAAATATTTCAAAACTCAAAGTTCATATAAATGCCCAATCAAAAATAAGTCTTAAAATTTTTCGGCTCACATTATTTTGTAAAATTCAATGTTATGCGCAAAAATCTAAATATTGCTGAATGGAGATATATCAAACTTATGAATGAACAGTTTAGTCAAAAAACATTTGGTGTATTGTATAGCACAGTTCTCTGGAGAAAGGCAGTAAAAATGTACACCACCCAAAGATTTGTCTTGTAAAAACCTTCCCTTCGACTAATATATTTTTGCTAAGTAAACAATTCCGTCTTCCAAAATTCTGCCTTTTAATATAGGTATTAAACCGACTTCTCACCAAACCAGAATACGGCACAAGGCTATTTTACAGTAGGGAGCTATGCACAAATCAAGACTGTTGTGCAGCTGGTCCAAGAAAGGCTTGACCCCGTCGGCATTATCCTTTTGGGACGCCAAGCAATCAACTGAACTCTGTAAAGAAAGTAAACCTAGGGAAGCAACGCCTCCCCTGATACCATGCTTTTAGTTTTTCACTCCCCACCCCACCCCGACATGATGCCAGAGAAGTATATTGCTATTTAATATGTTGTACTACAAATCTGATGTCTAAAAACCTTGAGAAAGGTAAGAACCCCTTTATCATTCCAGCTATGGGATAAATAGTATCACTGCTGATTTTATACAACTATGACTTTGGCATTAAACAACACATGAAAGTTGATATGCCATTAAACAAAGGTGAAAGGATTGTTTCTTACAAAAAAAAAAAAATAATAACATAAGAAACAAGTCCTTCAACGTAAAAAGAAAAAACAACCATACTGTAAGGAAGATAACTCACGGCCTTCTTCAACCACAAGATAACCACTCTCACGTGTCAATTTAAATTCCAATGTTAAACCAGGAATAAAAGTAACACGTGCATCCAATAAACTGTCTATTTATTTGCAGATAAAAAATATATAAGACATGCATATTATATTCACTTAGAAAGAAAGAACATACTGCTAAAATTATTGCACTTTAGTGTTCAGTCGAATGACCGAATAGTTAATTATAGACAGTAGTCTCCGAAAAAGATTTGGGCCGAAAACAACAAACAAAGCAGAGGTACGGATACAAATAGATAATAGAATTCATTAGAATTCAAAATTAAAACAGGTTCAAAAAAGTCCTTTGAAAAATGGAACTTTTCACAATAGTAGAATCTTCTGTTAAATAGCAGCAGCTACAGCAGCAGCAGCAATTGTAATTAAGAAAAAATATATTGAGACATATTTCAGCAATTTTTATGTAGAGTTTTGAAGGGGAAAACTTCAACAGCCTCGTGTTCATCATTCATAATTTTTGTGTTCATGGTATAGCAATTCCAAGGTAGAAAACTTGAAAGAATTTCCTCCATTCAGCAATTATAAATATCTCCTTTCGAATAGGTGACTCAGCTATTGAATTTGAAACTCAATAAAATTTCTTCAGGTCAGCAATTAAAAACATCTCCTTTCGACTCGACGATTCAGCAACTGATAAAGGATACCTGATAGAGCTCCATCCGACTCTCTGTCAGCCATTAGAAATTTTCCTATTCAGAGGAAAATTTCTTCACACCACATGGTTCTCAGTGGTCAAGCGTGGAGCTCTTTTTTTGTTTTTTTTTTAGCAGTCCGTTCCCACCAAAGTCTTTTCCCAAAAAGGCCAAGTTTCCTATTTCCCGCTTCAACGCCAAAAACAGTGTTAGTTCCGGTCACATCACTAATCCACTTCCTCTGGTGAAGGCGAAAAAAGTTCCATCAACAGAAACCTCCATCATTCAAAAAAATAATTTCGACAAAGGAATCAACCATTACATACAATGTGACTAACTATATCGCAAAGCATAATATAATTTATTTATTCCAACTTAACACAGCTCAGTCAGCTGGAGCTGTAGAACACACTGACTGCATATCCGTAGAGGGGTAAGACTCTCCCCACCCACAACGAATGTCCTGAAACTTATGGGAAATATGGAGTACCCTTTCCTTGCCATTTCTCTCGGGTCCATTCTGACCTGGAGTGGTAGTAGCTAATAGGATCCCATCTTTGGATCAAATAGAATGGTTTGACTATTTAACTGTGTGCTAATTGCTTAGTTGGCTGGGACTGTAGAATACACTGACTGCGCCTCTGGAGAAGAGTAAGATTTCCCTCCCCGACGAGTGTCCTGATATGACACTAACTCTGATGATGAGGCTCCATTAGTGCTGGAGCTTTGATGAATGCTGAATACCACTTCATTGCCATCACTCCTAGGACCACTATGGCCCGGAATGGACCACCTAATAATGGCCCTATCTATGAGTCAAATAGAACTGTTTGATCATTTAACTGTGTGTAAACAAATGATAGATTTTTAATTGATCGGTTAGTGATACATAACGATATTTGGAGCCATTAAACTGTATGCAAATGAATGAGTAATGTTGAATATAATAATTACTGTTAAATTGCATTACTGGTAACCACTTGAGTGCAAACAAATGATTAATATCAAATAGAATTATAAGTGTTAGATAGCAATAATTGAAACCATTTAACTATGTACGAACAATAGCAGTACTAGTGCGCAAATAAATTAGTTCTAACTCATTTAAAAATGAAATTAGTGACAAACTAATCTCTTACATATTATGTATATCTATTTAAATGTGTTCAAACAAATGACTGATATTACATTGTGATTTGTAGCAGAAAGAACCTTGTATTTTTGTTTGGCGCGTAATTTAATTTGACCGTTAGGATTGCCGAATATTTTCATCCAATCAGGATGACTTGTTCTATTCAGACCGAATCATCTTTCCTAGCAGCACCCAAAAATTGAAGAAAGCCCGCGAAACACTCTCATCCTCAGAAATCTTCAATAGGAAAAGACGTTTTACTGTCTGCTCTTGAATAGCGGCAGCAGCATCATACACTATGAGGAGAGCCATATAGTTTATGAACCCCTTGCATTTATTCTTCTAGACCAAGGGATCCTAGTTGAAAATAAATTAGATGATACACTATAACAACTTCCTACGTTCTTTCCTTCCAATGAGACTCGCAGCATACCAGCATAAACCCTTTACTTCATGCTGCCATTAAAGCCTTCATAAAAAACCTAACGACGTCTTCGTTCTTCTCCACCACCTTTATTTTCCATCAACATTTAGCGAGGGGATAACAACCAATGTAATACCAACGCAACCAACGTAATACCAACTTAAACCTAAAACTTAATAATAACATCTCAATCGCTAAAGATTGTTATATAGTAATACTTGAAACCATTTAACTGCAAAAAAAAAAAAAAAAAAAAAAAAAAAAAGCTCAGGCTTGTTTAAAAATGTTATCTAGAAAATGTTTAAAAAATATATTTGATACATATGGATAAACATGATTTGGCATTAAATAGCCTACATGGTTGATATGCCATAAAACCAAACCAAATCAAACCAGGCAGGTTGAATTTTTAAAATAATTTCTTCCGAAGGGAGAGGTTATTTTTATTTTTAAATACTTGTGTAATAAGGGAAATTTGGTTATCTGTTTTGTTTTATTTTATTTTATTTTTTGGTGGGGGTCTTAATTGAATCGAGAAAAGCTGTAGCTTTTATACATTAATCATAACCCTATCATATTGGTTAAATTTTATACACCAAAAAAGCACAATTTAATGTTTGTCGAGCAAGACTTTTACATAAAAAATAAAAATTCGTATAACAAATGAATCGACATAACCAACTGGAATGTTAATTTACTAATTAATTTTTAATCAGTTTTGGATCTTTAGTAATTATCAATTTGGTCAATTTCCGATCTCGCTCTCGAAAGCGTATCTTAGTTTTTTGTTAAAAGAAAATTCAAACAAACCTCAAATGACTCAGTTTCACTTATTTAACCCATTTCAGAAACCTATGTTAAGAAATGAACATTAAAAAGAAAATTTCCTAAAGTGATCTGTTTTCTACTTGAAATTAACTTTGTTAATATTATGAAAATTAAATGTTATAAATTTAATTTTCATTTGGCTTCTCATTGAAATATGTTTAATCTAATTGGATCGACTTAGTCATGAATTGTAATAAAACTCTGAAATTTACGTTAGACTTTTTTAAGCGAGGAGCTTTCATATATGTAAGCTGAAAACATCCTTATCAGATTAGCTATAAGACTGTTGCCTAAAGTACAAAACTGAGAGCAATAAACCTGAATTTTAAAAAAATTAGGTTGAGATTTTTTCTTTGTTTTTTTCTTTTTATATTAAATGAAATGTTAATTAACTAAACTGTAAAGACTACGGCTTAAATCTTTTTAAAATCCTGACGAGAATTGCTTTCAGAAATCGCTGTGATCAATCTGTTGCATGAGGAACTGAACCAGGGTTTTTACCGTTTAGAGTTATTGCCCTTGGGGGAAAACCCAGTGCGCGGGATATACAAAGATGCTTCGAAGTAGAAGCAAAGCGGTTATTGTGTTTTGGTTAATCCGTTGGAATCCTAAGTACATATATTGACACACAATCGTAGAAATACTACTTAATAGGAGTAAATAATTTATTATGATTATGTATCTGCCATCTCAATGACATATTGCACGGAAATTACAGATTGAATTAAAAACTGTAGTGGGTGCATGTTATTGTTTAGTGGATATGTTATTCTCCAATTTGTAACGAGTGAGAGTGAGTTCTCGTCCGTATTTTACGTGTATTACTTTCACGATTATTTCCACCACAAATACAACACAAATTTTACAAGCATGTAAAACAAATGGAATATGACAACAACGAACATTAAGAAACAAACAATTTAATATTCATAACAAAACAGGGATAAAAATTAATGAGAAACATAATGTGCGAGCGGCCTTTTGTAGAAATACAGTTATGGTCAGTTAAATGAAAATAAGATTGTTCACACGTATGTGTGTGTATTTACATGTTAATAAAGTCTATCAAATAAATGGTTCCATTGTTTGCCGAAGTAAGTAGGATAAAAATAATTGTCTTTACTTACATATATGGGTATGTGTGTGTGTATATGAACGATGGACCGTAAGTATGGGTCTTTGCTTTCATTAAGTCCGCACTGTGTTTTCTTAAGATTTAGGCGACAACGTGTCGCATTGATGAAAGGAAGTCGCAAGCCTTTCCCTTTGAATCTTAATCGAGGCTCCCTGCTGCTCGTTCATGACCTCTAGTGAAAAGTCTTTTTGGTAGTAGACGGAATGACTTTTTGGCCGTGGAAGAAATGAATTGAATGACCGACAACTGACCTGGTTGATTAAATTCTTCGTTATTTATACTTTAATAGTGGATCAAAAATAGTTTTATTGCGGGTCCTAAAATTTAAGCACGTAGACATTTCTTGACCAATCAGATTCGTATTTTTACTTATTTGCTTTAGAGCCTAAAAATTTTCTGTTAATTAGTTTCTGATCCGGATTTTCTAGAATGTTCTTATTCTATGTTTTTAGCTGATTGGTTGAAAAATATAACTTCAATGCTAATGCGGTTTTGATCCAAAATTTCTAGAATGTTCTTATGTATGTTTTTGTTGATTATTTTAAGGCTAAAAAATGTGTATTCTATAAAACTAACGTTTGGAAGTAACTTTTTTTTTATATATAACTTTCCTTTCTTGCAAAGAAAAATAAAACTTAAAAAACAATATTTTAATGAATATATTAAGTCTGTGCTCTCTGTAAAAATGATCTCTTTTCATTACAGTGTCTCTTGCACAGGCGAGGAAGAAGCTGAAGAAAAAAAAAATTTCGCTCCTTTTTCCTTTTAACTGTCTGATTTTCCGATCTCTAAACAAATCGTAATTTATTTACCACGTGGAATTGATTCACAAAACAACCAAAATATTAATAAAATCCGAATTTCAATGCTGTAGTACAAGTTAGTGTTTGATTTTAATAAAGTAATCCAGTCAAATAAGCAAAGATTAATAAATAAAATTATTTATTAATCTTTGCTTATTTGACTGGATTACTTTATTAGTTCTGTTTTGTTTTTGTTTTTTTCTTCTTTTTTTTTTTTTTCCTTCGGTAGTCAAACCAGAAATAAAGTTACGGGAATAAAAAATTCGACCTTGACCTTTTTCCTTGAGTCGGAAGGCGAAATAAACCAGAAAAATAATCCTTTTTAGATAAATATTTATCCATTATTTGAACACAAATATTTTACTCTGGTTGAGTGGTTATTTTGACAATTGAATATCAAGACTTGTAATGCTGCAGCATTGTTGGCTGGGACTATTTTGAATGCTATTATACGTACAATATGCAACAAACACGAAACTTTGTTTATTTTAAAGTATTTTTTTCTGATGTTTGAATCAATTACTTTAAAAATGACTTGCTTATTGTTGTTTTTTTTAATAGAAAGTAAAAATCTTTTAGATGAAATGTTGGCTCTTCAGTCTATTCTTAAATTGATTATCGGGGTGAGCGCGTACGCAGACCCCACACTTAGAAATAGCGACTCCGAGTCGTCCGCATTTGGGACGATCGCAGAGGTCAACCCAACCGGAGTGCAATGGTCGGGCCTCACTCTGGGAGAACAGCCTAACTGATCACTGTTTCTCCTAGTCCAGATATTTGTCGCTGCCTCCCACCAGACACGACTTGACACAAGGTCAAAAGCCCGAAGGCCGATTAAAGTGGGGATAAAGGGGAGGGGAAGGTCGGGAAGGAGTCGAGACTCGAACCCTGCTTGTCTGTGCTGCTCATCGGCTCACTTAGTGCAATGTGAGCCTGATGAGGCAAGCGGTTTCACGAACCCAAATGTGGGTCCGGGCACGTATGCCAGTTTACGGCTTAAACTAGACGCTTGGTCTAGTGCCGTACAAAGGGGACAAAAGTGCAGCTCGCCCACCCGAAGGTTGCCCAGCCGAAGCTGGGGGCCTATTCGGCCCCGAGTCTGCTCTTGGTTTCGAGCACCCATCCGGCACGAATGCCAGACGGCCCAGCTAAAAAGCCGGGGGCACTTCAAATGCAGGGCTTCCTAATTGACTGTGTAATGTGAGGTAAAAGAAAATATTCCAAGGCTTAAAATAAAATGTTCATGACGTTTTAGAAAAACAAAAAATTATTTCTCAACTTTTGTTTCTGGTCATTTGTAGAATATGAAACTTAATGAGCGAATTTGTTGAAAGTTTTTAACCGATTGGAATGTTGCAATGTCAAGGTCATCGTCATAATACGTATTGCTAACTTCATTGGAAAAGATGCTCGAAATGAAAGTAGAAAGTGAGATTTTCATTAAACAAACATAAATTCTTTTCTTTTTTTCCCTTTAATTTGTTTGGTTCATTGATTTATTTACTCTGATAATTTGTTGTGAAGAAAGTTCGAAAAAAAAAAAATTACCCTCGCTTACCCTTAGGAAAGATATAATTATCTCCCCTTTTATACTTGCCAACTAAATAGTCACGCTTTTTGAATTGTCCCCCTCACACTTATGTAAATAGGAGATTCGCTTAGTTATACATTGAGTGATTGACTTCTTTTGCTGACTGCAGTATGAAAATGTTTTCTACCAATATTTTTTTTTATTATGGAGAATGTTTATTTAAAAACGTTTTGGTTTAGTGATTACAACTAGTCAAGTTCAAAGTGAGGATAGTGATAAACAGCTTTCCCCAACACCATTTTTACGGCCTTGTGCTGAAAGTACTGATTCATGCCAGATCAGTGAAATTAAGTAAAGATAATCCTGTTCAGTATTTAAGTCGATGACCTTTTGGTAAAAGCAGACCTTATGAGCCACTTAGAGCTTAGAAAGTGACCAGTCATTCATTATTCAATAATCGTAACTTTAAGATTAAAAAAATAAATTATCATTTATAATAAGGAAAGCAAAATTAAAATTAAATATCAATAAATTACTTGGATAAACCTACCTACTTTTATGTACAAAAGGGATTAATTTAGGATTTCCGAAAGTAAGTGGTGTATTTTCGTGAGAGTAATTTGAATTTTTTTTTGGGGGGGGGGCGTGGTTGTTGTTGAGGGGGGATTTTCGAAATACCCCAAGTTTGTCACCTGTAGGTACAACAGTGAGAGTAGGGAAACAGTGGTTAACCAAGGCGTGAAGGTGACCAAGACGCCATTTTATAAGGGCAGCATTTTGCATTTAGAAAAAAATTGGAATTACAATCATTCATTTTTATGTTATGCTGTTTCGAAAAAAGAAGTCGAATATTTTGTTTTTGAATTCAAATTTTTTCACTTTCATCCATTTTTGTGAGAAGGATCACAAAACTATGACATGCTATCCTGTCGGCGACCATAGCTTTTAATAAGCTCGGGTGACTGAGATGCCGGTATTTTGATCTGGTTCTAATGTGAGCGACCTCTTGCATAAATTACAAGATCACAGTGGGACATTTCAAGAAACCTCACCATTATATATTTTATAATGTGTATAAATAATATATATATATATATTGCCTACATGTTGTTATATTTCGATAATCGGCCTAAATAATTTTGGATCAATTTAAAATTATCTTAATTAAATCAAAATGTCCGAAGATGTATTTTTCAATGATTTCAAAATCAATTGTGTGCATATTGAAATTTTTATGAAATTGTGACGATTTATTCATCAATCATTTAATTTTATAATCATAGCTTCTTTGATTTAAAATAAATCTGGAGAAAATATTTTTACCACTTAACAAGAGCTTTTAAACGTTTTGTGTGATTGTTTTCTTTGATTAACCGATTCAGACATCAGACTCTCCCTGTTTCAGTTAAAGAAAATTTGGGCCGTATGCATGTGGATTACAAATACATCACTCCTCTAAATAAGCTTTGCACTGCACGAATAGTTTCATAACGTGCACTCCAACGGGTGGTTACCAAACCTCCACATTCGAAGATAAAACTTCCCACAGATGATTTGAAGGGGAGAAAAAAATACAGGATATCTCAATCACTCCGAAATTAATGGCACTTGCTTTTCCATCTGAGGCATGAACACCATATGAATTCAGATTATGATTAGAACATGGCACAAATTTAGCTTTCCCATTTATGTTTCGCAGAAGATATTGAACATCACCATGAACTCCAGTCATAACTTCATTTCTTAGTCTTCAACAACGACCAATCGATAAATGAAACTCATCTGATCATTATGAGAGATGGCCGGAGTGCTGTCTAGTGAGATCACGAAATGATTGACTTTTTTAATTCAATCCAATATATTTTCTTTTATGCGGTTTCCCGAGACATGAATGGATTCATTAGGGATTTACTTCTTTCAAATAATTCCTTCCAAAAACAGGATCATACTTGCTCATTAGTTCAACAAGTTATATAAATTTACCTTTATTCAAACTCTATACATCTTCTTGATGACTTATAAAAAGTAGGTTCTATTTCATCAGAAAATTCACTAATTAAAGTAACCATGTAAAATCTGTCTTTTAAAGTTTCGTCTTTTAATTTACTCTCATTGGTTTTACCAAATGTATCTAGCCACCTTTGTGACCCATTCGAATATTATAACTGCATAGGGAAGCGTTGCTTAAAAGTAGAAAAACTAAATAATGACAGTTTATCCTATACAGTCAATTAAGTGTCTGTTGCTTCTGTGTGGTTGAACTTAATGTAAACTCAGGTGAATATATATAAACTCATGTTTGGAAGAACAGAATATTAACTTTTTTAATCTGCCTACTTTAATTATATATATATATATATACATGTATATATATATATATATATATATATATACTAACACTTATAGACGATCGTATACACACACACACACACACACACACACACACACACACACACTCTGGCCCAGCGGTTAGAGTGTTCGCCAATGGCCCGGGAGACATGGGTTCAATCCCAGGTCGAGTCATACCAAAGACTTTAAAAATGGTACTTGATACCACCTTGCTTAACACTCAGCATTATAAGGTACGGTTCAAGGGTAAAGTGGAGCAATCCTGGGAATGGAGTAGCGCCCTCCCCTACACCTTGGTGTAGTAGCTATCGAAAAGGGAGCCTTCGGGTCACCCTCGACTATGGTCGCTAACTTACTTTACTTATATATATATATATATGATCGTTTATAACAGTGAGAGCGAACGAGAGTTTTTAGCAGTGACAGAGGCGAGAGTGTTAGTAACACACGGACAAAAGATTGTAGCAATAAGACGGATAAAATAAGCATAAAAAGTTGTGGCAAAGAAAACAGGACTCAAAACGTCAACAAAATGATGTATTCATAACAATATCTCGTACAAGCGAAATGCAAAGAGCAATGTGTAAAATGTAATGAAAAGCGAAAGTTGTTAAGTGGACTTAATTCGTTGCAAAATAATAGACCTGCGAATTCATCTCGTCAATTGGATTGTTAAGTTCTCTGCGATTGTATTTGGACCCAAAAACGGAACTTAATGTGGTTTGTTTTGTGTACTCTGAAATGTTCTTTACCATGGCTCTTTACCAATCACACGAACACTTATCAGACGATGTCTGAAGGGTTGTAAATATGAGGTTTCATATGTTACTTCTTTTAAGGTAATAATCCTAATCAGTTTGTCACATCTTTGTAACCTGTTGTTAATTGAATTATACATACATACGTATATATATATATATATATATATATATATATGTGTGTGTGTGTGTGTGTGTGTGTGTGTGTGTGTGTGTGTGTGTGTGTGTGTGTGTGTGTCTAAGTGAAATTAATCAAACGTATAAACAAGGGGTGAATTCATTTAAATTTGTGGGAGTGTCTGTGTGTACATGCCAGCTTCTTTTCTGGTAATTGATAACACGTGGACTAATTCTTACGTTTTATCTTAACGGAAAATGATTTTACCCTCGAGCTTTTCATATTAACACATTGGCGGTAGTGTGTTAACCTACCTTCGTTTAGATTCGGATTGTATCGAACTGGGCGGACATTTTTATCCTTATTCTAAGCGAAATCATGTATATAATTGATATGATTTTCAGAGAAAATGTCCACATGATAGGTTTCAAATATTTTTGTCGGTAAGGACTATCTCATCAGAATTTCAGATTTAATTAACACATGCACACAAGCGCATTCCCATATATATATATATATATATATATATATATATATATATATATATATATATATATATATATATATTACCTACACTTAAAATTGTATTGATATAAAATTCTTTGAAGATTTTTGCAAGAGTTTTTCTATGACCTATCCAGGATTTTTAAAACTCTATTAGGTACCCCAAATCATTTGAACGAAAAGAACAGGAGTGCTTGGAGTCCGAAAGGGATCTACTTTATGGTCAATAATAATCATATTTATAATATTAAGTGTGTTATCAAGGAAAAAGGACCGTTGACTCTTCCTCAACTGCAAGAGCAGCAGCAAGCCAGCAAAGTTATGGCCAATCTGATTCCAATGAGAGCAGCCCTGTCCAATTCTTTTAAAAACTCCTTCCCTTGATTTGGAAATACTTAGGACTTTTGAAGTCTTAAATTCATCCTAATCGATTTTGATTATTATTAAAACCATTTTCCTAATTCTATAATAAAGGAAATTATAGCGTCCATGAATTTTCTCTCTTTCTCTTTCTCTCTCTTCCCCTCCCTCCCACCTTCAGCGTACGTGTGCGTGTGTGTTTGATTATGTAGACGTAAAACGATTGAATTCCTTTAAATTTCATCTTCTAGTCCTTTTTCGAGTAACTGATGTCGCTAATATAGACTAATTCTCATCTTTTTTTGATCAAAGGAAAATGATAGTACCCCCCCACACAAACAACTCATATTAACTCTCTGTTGACCATGTTTTGACCTTCCTCCAACTTCTCTTAATTAAGCAAGTATGTGTAAGTTTTCTCTGAGTGACTATGTCTATGTCCCTGAGCATGTTGATAGAGTGTATTTAAGAGAACACATGTAAATAAAATCGTCATGTATTTAAATACATACGTATATATATATACCCTATATATATATATATATATATATATATATATATATATATGGTGTGTGTGTGTGTGTGTGTGTGTGTGTGTGTGTGTGTGTGTGTGTGTGGCAGAGGGGGGAAAATCAACTGATATTCGAAAAAACAAGTGTTCATTTTGGTACCATAATTAGGCTTGAGACGCTGAAATTTTCTCTCTATTTTCATATTGCTTTGGCGTTCTTTTTAAAAATTTCTTTAAGATATTTACCCGACGAGAATGTTTGATCTGCCGCAAAAAAAAAAATTGGAATTGTCATACTTATTCAAGATTTCTTTTGTAAAAATGCACTTTTTAACTATTCAGAATCAGAGATATATATCATCATGAACATTTTTATCTAAATTTGAGCCTTCTCCAATCTTATAAATAGTAAATAAATAGATGAATGAATTAAGATTCTTACTTCATCACTAGGTAGGGAATTATTCTGTACATACTGAACAACTTTCATTATATATATATATATATATATATATATATATATATATATATATATATGTGTGTGTGTGTGTGTGTGTGTGTGTGTGTAAAGAACAATAATAATCGTAATCCCAATGTTGACTATGATATTAATATAGCTATGACCATGATATTAATAAAGCTAACTATATATTTCTTCATTTACAAGATTATTCATTGTAAGATAAAAGTTAATAAAGAAGAATTGTTTCTCTCGATCAGTGATTGCATCACACTTAAATTTTGTCTTTTTACTTTTTCTTCTGATGTATTGTGATTTTAAGTGTTTGAGTGTTTGAGTACTCAGTATGATTACGTGTGTGTGCACGTGTGCGTTCGTATGTGTGTGTTTTTACAGCTGTTTGTGCATGTATGTGTGAATGTGGTTGTGTGCTGGCAGTTGGCCAACCCTCATGATGATGGACCCACAATATTTAAACACGAAACTCACGATTTTTAAATCGGATCCCGAAACAAGTATATGGAATTATCCTTTTTTTACCCCAATAAAAGTAAATGGATCTTATTGTCAGGTGGTGTAAAATTCTCTCCAACACGTTCCGTTGCTGATCGACGTTGAAAAATATTTCTTGTCTATTTTTCATTATTACTTAAAGTTTCACTAACACGTGGTTCTTATTGATATCCCCGGTTTGTTTACAAACAAATGCACGTTTTTCTTTGTGGCTACTATTCGTTATCGCTAATATGTTAATATATTACACCCTAGAGGTCCCCGGCCACTCAAGGAATAAGAGATGTGAACAGATGTTTGACCGTCAAGTACCCACAGTAACTCTTTTTGAATGGCTCTTTGTCTTTCTTCCCTGCCTTCCTGTCAGATCAGTTCAACACGTCCAATTTGAAATGATGGCACAGAATTTTCACCGTTGAAGACATTTACTTTCAAATAACCTTCGTCTAATTCTCTTCAGCGGAGCAGATGATGTACGTGCTTATAAAAGTATACAAATCAAATATCTTTAAAAATTTAAGTACGTGACTATTTTATTGATCCAGATATTTTGCAACTTCATTCGGAATTTTTAAGCGTACATAACAATTTGCATTGTTCCTATGATTTTCGTGCTTTACAATTTGTTGATCTAGCATCTCACATATTAGTTAAATATCTGCGTAAAACCACACACACACACACACACACACACACACACACACACACACACACACACACACACACACACATTCTCATTGATACACACACGCAGAAAAATCACGCGCACACACACTCAGAAATGCACAAACACTCATTACATCAGAACAAAAACGAAAAGACACAATCATGTATAATCGTCGTCCTAATGACGACTTAGACGAATAAGCGAGATATTTTCACATGGTATTAATATATATAACTCTATTTCTTCATTCATAAGATTATCCTTGTTAGAGAATAATGGAGGTGCCCGTGGTGTAATGCTTATCGTCGTAGGAAATGGACACGGCGACACGAGTTCAAATCCTGGACGAGACTGATGACAATTCACATAGCACTAATACCCTTGCGAAAGGTATGAATCCAATTACTAGACCTCCAGTTATGGGTAAATTGTAGGGCAGACTGGATTCTTCAGCCTTGGAAAACTCTGAATAAAAATCTGTTAAACTCCGCTTAAAAATTGACCTTGAGTCATATCCTGCCCGAGCGGAGGGGGTTGGTAAATATGATAAGATTATTCTTGTTAGATGAAAGTTTATTATGCAGATCATTTTTTTCGACCAGCGATTGCATTGGATCAAACCTGTCTTTTTGTTTTTGTTCTAATGTATTGTGCGTTTAGTAGTGTGTGTGTGTGTGTGTGTGTGTGTGTGTGTTATCTGTTTGTGTGTATGCAGTTGTGTGCCGGCATTAAGGCAATATGCAACTAGATGAACCCATTTTTACCAAGAGACTTACTATTTTTATATTGGATCCCTAGAGTTGATTGTGCAATTATACTTTTTCGTAAATGAGTTTAAATCGAAGTCATACGAAGGTGGTGTAAAATTATCTCCAACAAGTTTCCTTGCTGATTGACGTTGAAGAAATATTTCTCGGTACGTCACTGTCTATGTGTGATTATTCTTTAGAGATTCACTTAGTTCTTTATATGGTCGGTTTGTTTACAAACAAAATGCACGTTTTTTCTTTGCGGTTACTATTCGTTGTCGCTAATACGTTAATACCCTGGAGCTCCCTAAACACCCAGGGAAGAAGAGAAGTGAATAGATTTTTTGACCGACAAGTGCCCTCAGTAAGTTTTCCTCGATGGCTTTTTGTCTTTCCTCCCATCCCTCCTGTCATATAAGTTCAACATGTCCTATTTGAAATGAGGTGAAGAAATTTACATTTCATTAAGCTTCTCTACACCAGAGCAGTTTGATTTATTTGTTGATAGTAGTATGCAAATAAAATATCTATATTGTAATTTACGAAGCTCTTTGCTTCGATGTGGCACAAGGCCGATTGAATGGGGCACCCAATGAGACTCGAACTCACTCTTGCAGTTTTGCTAGTCAAGCTTGCTAACCATTACACTACCCGAGGTGCCCTAAATAAAATATCTATATAAGTCAAAACACGTGACTATTTTATTGATCTCGATATTTCGAAGCTTCATCTGGAATTTTGAGCATTTTTCACGTTGGCACTGGCTAAAGATATAATCATAATGAATTTTTAAGATAAAATCTTAAAAGAGAATTTTGTCTTGTAGAAAAAGGATTGAAATCCTTATAACACGTTTAGGATTCTTTGTAACATTACAAAAAAAAAAGAAAAAAAACAACATCTATCTACTCTTTTATTATTGAAATCTGCTATCAAATACTTTACAAAACTTTGAAGATATATACCATCTCGTTTAAGCGTGCGTAACAATTTGTATGGTTCCTATGAGTTTCTTGCTTCAAGATTGTGGGTCCATCTTAAATGCCTGCACACACACACACACACACACATGCACAAACACTCACACACACATTTGCATTGACACACACGCACAAAAGCACGCGCCCACACACTCACACACGTACAAACACTCATTACATCAGAACAAACACAAAAAGACACAATCATCTATAATCGTAGTTCTAATGTCGACTTAGACGAATCAGTGAGAAATTTTCACATGATATTAATTTATTTAACTCAATTTCTTCATTCATAAGATTATTCATATTTCAATAAAAGCTTATTATGAAGATCATTTTTTTCTTCTCGATCAGTGATTGCACCGAACCGAAAATCTGTGGGTTTTTTTTTTTGTTCTGGTGTATATTGCATTTAAGTGTGTTTGGGTGTGTGTGTATATGCATCTTTGTGAGAGTGTTTGTTGTGTGCGTATGTGTGTGTGTGTGTGTGTGTGTGTGTGTGTGTGTGTGTGTGTGTGTGTGTGTGTGTGTGTGTGTGCTGGCATTTAGCAAATTTGCATGATGATGGACCCACAATTTTTAACAACGATTTTTAAATCGGATCCATACAGAAGTATATGAAATTATACATTTTTATCTGAATGAATTTAAATCGATGTTTTGGCCGGTGGTGTAAAAAAAAGTCTTTCCAAATCGTTCCCTTGGTACATCGCTGTCTATGTGTGATTATTCGTTAGAGATTCACGAACACATGTTGATATCCCCGGTTTGTTTACAAACAAATGCACGTTTCTTCGTGGCAACTATTCGTTTTCAATAATATGTTAATACATTACACCCAAGAGGTCCCTGGACACTCAGGGAAGAAAAGATCATTTGACCGTCTAGTGATGGCCTCTGCGATATATATTATTAGCGTATAAGCGACGGTCACGACTGGGCAGCTTTTTGTCTTTCTTCCATGCCCTCCTGTCACATCAGTTCAACACGTCGTATTTGAAATGATGGCATATAATTTTCACGGTTGGTGAAGACATTTACTTTCCCATACTCTTCGTCTTATACTCCTACAGTAGAGCTGCTTGGTGTATCTTTTGACAAAAATATGCAAATTAAACATTTGAAAGAATTAAAGCATCTGACTATTTCATTGATCTAGTTATTTTTGCTGCTTCATCCGGAATTTTCCGCATTTTTCATGTTGGCATTGGGTAAAGGTGTAGACATAAAAATGTATTTTCAAGATAAAATCTTAAAAGAGAATTTTGTCTTGTAGAAAAACGATTGAAATCCTTACAACACGTTTTGGATTTTTAGTACCTTTAACATTTTAAAAATTAACATCTATTTGCTGTTTTACAAAAGAAATCTGCTATCAAATACTTTACAATACTTTCTTTTGCAAGCAAATTTAAAGATACATATCTCGTCGCGGCGAACATAAAAATTTGTCCATGTGAATTTTGTGGGTCCAGCTTCACACATGTTAGTTAAATGCCTGCACAAAACCACATATATACAAACAGACACACACACACACACACACACACACACACACACACACACACACACACACACACACACATAAACGCACACACACACACATACACACACACATAAACACACACACACACACATTCATTCTGATAGCCACACGCATACATTCACACACACGCACACATTCACACACACGCAAAAGCACAAAAACAAAAAAAAAAAAAAACACGTCGTATATTCTATATGAAATTATACTTTTTTTTACCCGAATAAAATTAAATCGAAGTCATTGTCTGGTCGTGTAAAATTCTCTCCAACACGTTTCCTTGCTGATTGACGTTCAAGAAATATTTCTTGGTACTTCACTGTCTATTTTTGTTTATTTGTTAGAGATTTACTACTAACACGTGTTTCTTGTTGATATATCCCCAGTTTGTTTACAAACAAATGCACGTTTTTTCTTTGTGGTTACTATTCGTTGTCGCTAATATGTTAATACAGAACACCCTCGTGATCCCCAGACACTCAGGGAAGAAAAGATGTGAATAGATTTTTGACCGTCAAGTACCTATAGTAACTTTCTCTGGATGGATTTTTGTCTTTCTTCCCTGCTTTCCTGTCAGATCAGTTCAACAAGTCCTATTTCAAATGATGGCACAGAATATTTTTACCGTTGGTGAAGACATTTATTTTCCTATAATTTTCATCGTATACTCGACAGAAGAACAGCTTGGTGTAAATGTTGATAAAAATATGTAAATTATACAGATAAATGAATTAAAGCACGTGACAATTTCATTGATCTTGATTTTTAGCAGCTTCATCTGGAATTTTTTGACATTTTTCACGTTGGCACTGGCATAAGATGTAGACACAACAATTTATTACTAATACAAAATGTTAAAAGAGAATTTTCTCTTGTAGAAAAGAGACACACAATTTTTATAACACGTTTAGGAATTTTAGTAACTTACAATTTAAAAACTTCTATCAGCAGAGCAGTTTTGTGTAATTGTTGATAAAAAAAAAGTATACAAATTAAACACATGAAAAAATTAAATCACCTGACTATTTCATTAATCTGGATATTTCGAAGGTTCATTCGGAATTACAATCATTTTCACGTTGGCACTAGCCAAAGGTGTAGACATTGTCACGTGATGGCTCACGGAGACGAGGAGGTGGGAATGATACTCTCCCCCCGTCGAACTAAAATTATCTAGCAGTCAAAAAGTGACCGTTAGAAATGAATGTGGGTCACACAGATGTTTGCACCTAAGTGACCTTGGGTCGCCGGACATCGGAAGGGGAAAGAGAAAATGAAGAAAAATGATTGGTGGGGGGACCCCAAACGGAAGTGGGGTTCCCTTCCCCTCAACGGAAGTAAAAAAAAAAGGTAGTTTTTTGGGCAACGCTCGTGGCAGACGGACGATAGCCATTTTACTCCGGGCTAAAGACAAAAAGACTGAGACACGAAGAACTCCTAAGTCTCTCAAGCCAGCATTAAAAACAGTACAAAGTCTATTAGCCCGTGAAAGAAGAGAAGTTCTCCAGTGGAACCCCGTCAAAAAAATAAGATAAGTAACTTTGGGACATTTTTCCGTTACACCCAAATTTTGTTTACCACTCTCTCTCTCTCAATTTGAAAAAGGATAAAAGCCAGGAAAAGCCAGTTATATTCATGGACTATCCTATTATATATTTTTGACACTTTGAACATATATATGTATATATCCGTAGTAAAGAACCTATGTGTTTTCATTTTACCATGTGGTCTATGTTATTATTCCATGCTTTCCTTTCAGCTTCTATTCGCCTTACATTATCTTGCTTAGAACTGTCCTATTAATTCCTAAAGTATCATACGGGAAACCGGAGTTGCCGACTGTAGCAATATGAATATTATTACAACTAAGACCTATAGGCCCGTATTCTTCGATTATCTAAGGGAAAGAAGTTTAGTGGCCTGGTGGGTGTGTGATAGTGTGAAATTTTGGACCCCTTTGCCAGCGGTGGCCAGTCTGGCCCTAAATTATTCCCTCACGTAATATGCCAGTTCTTATCTGCCTGAGAAAAAAACTCTGAACAGGACTTATTTCTGTAGGGGATCAAGTGCCAACCTGCCCCGTCTTCACACGTGCGAAAATAAAGTCCCGTTTAGGGATTTTAGACAATTTGCCGTCACAACATAAAGATGTATTTTTAGATAAAATCTTAAAAGAGAATTTTCTCTTTGTTGAAAAAGTCTCGCAGTCCTTATAACACGTTTCGGATTCTTATTACCTTTAAGAATTTAAAAATTAACATCTATCTGCTGTTTTACAAAAGAAATCTACTAGCAAATACTTTACAACACTTTCTTTTGCTAAGCAAATTTAAAGATATATATCATCTCATCTCAGCGTACATAACAATTCGCACGGGTTCATGTAAATGTGCTTTAAAAATGTGGGTCCAGCTTCACACATATTTGTTGAATACCTTCACAAAGCAACATATACAAGACCACACACACACACACACACACACACACACACACACACACACACACATTATACACAGACGAATAAAAGCACATGAACACACACTCATACACGGACAAAAAAACATTATATCAGAACAATCCCAAGAAAGCGCAATGATATATAATCGTAGTCCTAATGTCGACTTTGACGAATAAGCAAGAAATTTTCACATTTTATTAATATAGAGACTCTATTCCTTCATTCATGAAATTATTCATAGTTAAATGGAAGCTAACAATGAACATAATTTTTTTTTTTCGAGCAGTGATATCATCAAACCGAAACTGTGTCTTTTAGTTTTTGTTCTAAAGAACTATGCGTTTAACTGTGCTTGTGGATGTGGGCGTGTGTCTTTGTAAATGTGTGTGTGTGCAAATGTGTGCGTATGCTTGTGTGTATGTGGTTGTGTTCCGGCATTAAGGCAATATGCGTGAAGATGGACCTACAATTGTTAACCTCGAAACTCACGACATTTAAATCGGATCCCTAGAGTTGCACGTGGAATGAATTTAAATCGATGTCATAAACAGGTGGTATAAAATTCTCTCCAACACGTTTCCTTGCGGATCGACGTCAAATCAATATTTCTGGGCACATCAGAATCTATTTTGATTAATCAATCGTAAGAGATTCACTAACACGTGTTTCTTGTTGATATAGTCGGTTTGTTTACAAACAAATGCACGTTTTTTCTTTGTGGGTACTATTCGTTGTCGCTAATGTGTTTTTACTTTACACCCTAGACGTCCCCGGCCACTCACGGAAGAGAGGCTGTGAATAGATATTTTGACCGTCAAGTGCTCTCAGTAACTTTCTCTGGTTGGCTTTTTGTCTTTTTTCCCTGCCCTCCTGTCAGATCAATTCAACACGTCCTATTTAAAATGATGGCACATAATTTTTACCGTTGGTGAACACATTTACTTTCCTTCGTCAAATACTCTACAGCAGAGCAGCCTGGTTTAATTCTTGATAAAAGTATACAAATTAAGCGTATAAAAAAAAATTAAAGCACGTGTCTATTTTATTGACCTATATATTTCGCAGCTTCATCCGGAAGTTTTAATATTTTTCACTTTGGCACTGGCTAAAGATGTTCACTGGCTAATAATGAGTGCGTGTGTGTTTGTGTGTGTGTATCTTTGTGAATGTGTGCATGTGGCTGTGTGCCGGCATTCAGACAATATGCATTAAGATAGACCTACAATTTTTAGCCTCAAAACTCACGACTTTTAAATCGGATCCCAAGAATTGCATGTGGATTTATACCTGAATGAATTTAAATCGATATTATTGGCAGGTGTTGTAAAATTCTCTCCAACATTTTTCCTTGTTGATCGACGTTGAAATATTTGTGGCTACTATTCGTTGTCGCAGAAATGTTAATACATTACACCTTAGACGTCCCCAGCCACTCAGGGAAGAGAGGCTGTGAATAGATTTTTTGACCGTCAAATGCCCTCACTAACTTTCTCTGGTCAGGAGTCAAATCAGTTCGACACGTCCTATTTGAAATGATGGCACATAATTTTTACCGTTGGTGAATACATTTGCTTTTCAATAACCTTCGTTGAATACTCTATAGGAGAGCAGTTTTGTGTAATTTTTGACAAAAGTATGTAAGGTGTAGACATAAAAATGTATATCTAAGATAAAATCTTAAAAGAGAATTTTTTATTTATCGAAAAAGTTTTCCAGTCCTCATAACGCGTTTCGGATTCTTAGTACTTTTAACATTTTAGCCTCTATCTGCTGTTTTACTAAAGAAATCTGCTATCAAATACTTTAAACAAATTTGAAGATATATATCATCTCGTTTCAGCGTACATAAAAATTCGCACGGGTCCATGTCAATGTCGGACTTTAGAAATGTGGGTCCAGCTTCACATATATTAGTTGAATGCCTACACAAAGCCACATAAATACAAGCACACATGCACACACACACACACTCGCACATCTTTTCACACTGATACACACGCGCATTAAAATCTAGAGGACACAAACTCACACGCACAAACACACATTACATCAGAAAAAACACAGAAAGACGCAACGATACATGATCGTAGTATTAATGTCAACTTAGACAAATGAGTGAGAAATTTTCACATGATATAAATATATCTAACTTTATTTCTTCATTGATAAGATTATTCATATTTAGATGAAAGCTAACAATGAATATGAATTGCTTTTCTCGACGAGTGATTTCACCAAACCGACACTGTGTCTTTTTGTGTTTTTTTGTCTAATGTAATGTGATTGTGTGTGTGTGTGTGTGTGTGTGTGTGTGTGTGTGTGTGTGTGTGTGTGTGAATTGGATTGTGTGCAAATGTGGGTGTGTATGTAAATGTGTGTATATGCTTGTGTGTATGTGGTTTTGTGCCGGCATTTAGCCAATATGCGTGAAGGTGGACCTACAACTTCAACCTCAAATCTCGAGGTGATTTTTTGTCTTCATTCCCTGCCCTCCTGTTAAATCAGATCAACATGTCCCATTTGAAATGATGGCACATAATTTTTACCGTTGTTGAAAACATTTGCTTTTAAATAAACTTCGTGCAATACTCTATAGGAGAGCAGCTTGGTATAATTTTTGACAAAACTATGTTAGGTGTACACATAAAAATGTATATTTAAGATAAAAGAGAATTTTTTTTATTTATAGAAAAAGATTTGTAGTCCTTATAACACGTTTCGGATTCTTAGTACCTTTGACATTTCAAAAATTAGCCTCTATTAGCTGTTTTACTAAAGAAAACTGCTATCAAATACTTTAAACAAATTTGAAGATATATATCATCTCGTTTCAGCGTACATAACAATTCGCACGGGTCCATATCAATGTCGGACTTTGGAAATGTGCGTCCAGCTTCACATATAGTTGTTAAATACCTACACAAGCCACATACATACAAGCGCACATGCACACACACACACATACGCACATCTATTCACACTGATACACACGCGCATAAAATCAAGAGGACACAAACTCACACGTATAAACACACATTACATCAGAAAAAACACAGAAAGACACAATGATATATAATCGCAGTCTTAATGTCAACTTAGACGAATCAGCGAAAATTTTTCACATGATATAAATATATGTAAGTTTATTTCTTCATTCATGAGATTATTCGTATTTTGATTAATGCTAATACTGAAGATGTGTTGTTTTTCTTGATCAGTTATTGCACCGAATCGAAACAGTGTGCTTTTGTTTTTTTCTTCTGATGTATTTTGCGTTTAAGTGCGTTGGAGTGTCTGTGTGTGTGTGTGTGTGTGTGTGTGTGTGTGTGTGTGTGTGTGTGTGTGTGTGTGTGTGTGTGTGTGTGTGTGTGAATGTGTGTGCATGTTTGCATCTTTGTCAGTGTATGTGTGAGTGCATGTTTGTGTCTGTGTGTATGTGGTTGTGTGCCGGCATTTAGGCATCTTCCTGGACTAGGTTCCACTTTATACGCCGAGAAGCCAAGAGCTCTGACAGATACAAATCACGACCAAGATCTTTCAGGTGTTCTTGCCAGTGTAACTCATTGCCACTTGTTTCTGAATATGTAGACTCAATATATTCCAAAGCAGAATCCTCCCTTGAAGGCATTTCTTCATCTGATGAGGAAAGAAGATCCTTATTTACTGGAGGTGTGGGTATAGGAAGATCATTTGAATGGGGAACGGGTCTCATAGCAGATCGAAGGTTAGGATATTTGATCTTTTTCCAAGAAGATGCATTGAAATCAGATATATTAGTTAAACAAAAATAACAATAATCTGCGTGGTTTCGCGGCTCTCTCCAAATCATCAGGATTGCAAAGTTAAAAGGTGCTTTCTTGCCATTAAACCACGCAGTTAGTCCATTGTAGCAGGGTTTACAACAGATGTATGGAGCCCAAGATTTGTCCTGATCACCAATTTTACAGTCAGAATAGTGAAAGTAGGCGGTTCTGAAGAGGGAAGTGATTATTCGATGCTGTGTAACTGTTGTGAATTCCCCACACACGTAGCAGAAAGAACTGGCCTTGTTGAGGCCTCCTCGACATTTTGACGTGCCCTAAACCATTGGAGAATCTGAAAATATAACAAAGTAAAACTAAATAAACATTTGAAAATGTAATACTAATATTTAGTAACCCAAAAGATGTGTAACACGATAGTTGAGAGACACCAACCTCCTGCATCGCCTGCGAGACAACATCTTCCAATGATTGCCTGAATGTGGATTGAAACTTGCTGCCTTAACAGTCAAAATCCGTCTTGATATATATATATATATATATATATATATATATATATATATATATATATATATATATATATATTTAATGTAATGCTATCACTGACATTTAGTGCATAATAACTAAAAAATAAGCCGTAAGTCTCACAATATTAGAATTAACCCTGAATTCAGATACGCCTTTATGTACCGTATATGCACAAAATGAACACTATGCATATCTAAAAAAACTAGAGGTGATGAAGAAAAACGGATTTCAAATTTGAATTCAGGACCCTCAAATTAGGTAAAAACCTGTATTTTTGTGCTTGCCTGAATTTCTTTCTAAACCCAGTGTTATTGAAATCTGCCATAAAATACCTAACAAAACTTTCTCTTGTAAAGTAAATTTAAAGATATATACCATTTCGTTTAATCATGCATAACCATTTGCATGGTTCCTATGAGTTTCGTGCTTTAAGATTGTTGACCTACCATCAAACATATTAGTTAAATACCTGCGCATATTCACAAACACGCACACACATACACACACACACACATTCACACTTATACACTGACGCATAAAAACACGTGCACACACACTCATACACGTACAAACACACATTATATCAGAAAAATCACAAGAAAGCGAAATGATATAAAACTCTGGTCCTAATGTCAAATTTAACGAATCAGTGAAAACTTTTCACATGATATTAACATATATAACTGTATTCCTTCATTCATAAAATTATTCATTGTTAAATGAAAGCTAACAGTGAATATGAATTGTTTTTTTCGACAAGCGATATCACAAAAACAAAATTGTCTCTTTTTGTTTTTTGCTCGAATGTACTGTGCTTGTGTGTGTGTGTGTGTGTGTGTGTGTGTGTGTGTGTGTGTGTGTGTGTGTCTTAATGAATGCGTTTATGTGCAAATGTGGGTGCGTGTGTAAAATGTGTGTATGCTTGTGTGTATGTGGTTTTGTGCCGGCATTTAGGCAATATGCTTGAAGAAAGACCAACAATTACAACCTCGAAACACACGAAGTTTAACTGTGATTAAATCTGAATGTATTTAAATCGATGTCATACGCAGGTGGTGTAACATTTTATTTCCAACAAGTTTCCTTGATGACCGATGTTGAAGAAATATTACTTGGTAAGTCAGTGTCTATTTTGATAATTCGTTAGAGATTCACTAACACGTGTTTCTTGTTGATATGGCCTGTTTGTTTACAAACTAATGCACGTTTTTTCTTTTTGGCTGCTATTCGTTGTCGCTAATGTGTTTTTACTTTACACCCAAGAGGTCCCCGGCCTCACAGGGAAGAGCGGCTGTGAATAGATGTTTTGACCACCAAGCGCCCTCCGTAACTTTCCCTGGTTTGCTTTTGGTCTTTTCTCCCCGCCCTCCTGTCAGATCAGTTCAACAAGTCCTATTTAAAATGATGGCACATAATTTTTACCGTTGGTGAACACATTTACTTTCCTTCGTCGAATACTATACAACAGAGCAGCCGGGTTTAATTCTTGATAAAAGTATACAAATTTAACATTGGATTTAAAACATTTAGCCTCAAAACTCACGACATTTAAATAAGATCCCTAGAGTTGCATGTGGATTTTTAGCTAAATGAATTTATATCGATGTTATAGTCTGGTGTTGTAAAATTTTCTCCAACATATTTCCTTGTTGATCGACGTTGAAATATTTGTGGCTACTATTCGTTGTCGCAGATATGTTAATACATTACACCTTAGACGTCCCCGGTCACTCAAGGAAGAGAGGCTGGGAATAGATGTTGAGACCGTCAAGAGCCCTCAGTTACTTTCTCTGGGTGAACTTTTCTCTTTTTTCGTTGCCCTCCTGTCAAATCTGTTCAACACGTCCTATATGAAATGATGGCACATATTTTTTTACCGTTGGTGAACACATTTACTTTACAAAAAAAAAAAAAATTTAAAAAAAATCGTGGAATACTCTATAGGAGAGCAGCTTGGTCTAATTTTTGACAAAGGTATGTAAGGTGTAGACATAAAATGTATATTTAAGATAAAATATTAAAAGAGAATTTTCTATTGAAAGAAAAAGTCTTGTAGTCCTCAAAACACGCTTCGGATTCTTAGTACCTTTAACATTTCAAAAATTTGCCTCTATCAGCTGTTTTACTAAAGAAATCTGCTATCAAATACTTAAAAAAAATTTGAAGATATAGACCATGTCATTTCAGCGTACATAACAATGTGCACGGGACCAAGTCAATGTCAGACTTTAGAAATGTGGGTCCAACTTCACATATATTAGTTAAATACCTACACAAAACCACATACGTACAAGGAAACATGCACGCACACAAACCGACACTGTGTCTTTTTGTTTCTTTTGGTCTAAAGTTCTGTGCGATTAACT
The DNA here is from genome assembly GCA_963585895.1 of Sepioteuthis lessoniana. Taxonomy (NCBI): domain Eukaryota; kingdom Metazoa; phylum Mollusca; class Cephalopoda; order Myopsida; family Loliginidae; genus Sepioteuthis; species Sepioteuthis lessoniana. The sequence goes on from OY757914.1 coordinate 37,084,487, forward strand.
GTGCTTGTGTGTGTGTGTGTGTGTGTGTGTGTGTGTGTGTGTGTGTGTGTGTGTGTGTCTTTGTGAATTGGATTGTGTGCAAATGTGGGTGTGTATGTAAATATGTGTGTATGCTTGTGTGTCGTGCGTTTGTGCAAGCATTTAGCAATTATGCGTGAAAGTGGACCTACAATTTCAACCTCAAAACTCATTACATGTAAATGTGTGTTTTTTTTACCTGAATGGATTTAAATTAATGTTATAGGCAGGTGGTGTAAAATTTTATTTTCAACACGTTTCCTTGCCGATGGACGTTGAAGAAATATTTCTTGGTAAGTCAGTGTCTATTTTTGATTATTCGTTAGAGATTCACTAACAGGTGTTTCTTGTTGATATGGCCTGTTTGCACGTTTTTTCTTTTTGGCTGCTATTCGTTGTCCCTAATGTGTTTTTACTTTACACCCAAGACATCCCCGGCCACTCACGGAAGAGCGGCTGTGAATAGATGTTTTGACCGTCAAGTGCCCTCCTTAACTTTCTCTGGGTTGCTTCTTGTCTTTTTTCCCTGCCCTCCTGTCAGATCAGTTCAACAAGTCCTATTTAAAATGATGGCACATAATTTTTACCGTTGGTGAACACATTTACTTTCCTTCGTCAAATACTATACAGCAGAGCAGCCGGGTTTAATTCCTTGACAAAAGTATACAGATTAAATATATGAAAAAATTAAAGCATGTGTCTATTTTTTTGTCCTAGATATTTCGCAGCTTCATCCGGAATTTTTATTATATTTCACATTGGCACTGGCTAAAGATGTTCACTGGCTAATGATGATTGTGTGTGTGTGTGTTTGAATGTCTGTATGTGGCTGTGTGCCGGACTTCAGGCAATATGCGTGAAGATGGACTTACAATTTTTAGCCTCAAAACTCACGATATTTAAATCAGATCCCTAGAGTTGTATGTGTATTTTTAGCTAAATGAATTTAAATCGATGTTATAGTCTGGTGTTGTAAAATTTTCTCCAACATATTTCCTTGTTGATCGACGTTGAAATATTTGTGGCTACTATTCGTTGTCGCAGATATGTTAATACATTACACCTTAGACGTCCCCGGTCACTCAAGGAAGAGAGGCTGGGAATAGATGTTTAGACCGTCAAGAGCCCTCAGTTACTTTCTCTGGGTGAACTTTTCTCTTTTTTCGTTGCCTTCCTGTCAAATCTGTTCAACACGGCCTATATGAAATGATGGCACATAATTTTTACCGTTGGTGAACACATTTACTTTGTGAAAAGAAAAAAAAAATCGTGGAATACTCTATAGGAGAGCAGCTTGGTCTAATTTTTGACAAAGGTATGTAAGGTGTAGACATAAAAATGTATATTTAAGATGAAATCTTAAAAGAGAATTTTCTATTTATAGAAAAAGTTTTGTAGTCCTCATAACACGTTTCGGATTCTTAGTACCTTTAACATTTCAAAAATTCGCCTCTATCTGCTGTTTTACTAAAGAAATCTTCTCTCAAATACTTTAAACAAATTTGAAGATATATATCATCTCGATTGAGCGTACATAACAATTCACAAGGGTCCATGTCCATGTCGGACTTTAGAAATGTGGGTCCAGCTTCACATATATTAGTTAAATGCCTACACAAAGCCACATACATACAAGCACACATGCAAACACACACTCACACATCTATTCGCACTGATACACACGCGCATAAAATCAAGAGGACACAAACTCACACGCACAAACACACATTACATCAGAAAAAACACAGAAAGACAATGGTATATAATCGTAGTCTTAATGTCAACTTAGACGAATAAGTGAGAAATTTTCACATGATATAAATACATATAAATTTATTTCTTCATTGATGAGATTATTCATATTTAGATGAAAGCTAACAATGAATATGAATTGCTTTTTTCGACGAGTGATTTCACCAAACCGACACTGTGTCTTTTTGTTTTTTTGCTCTAATGTACTGTGCGTTGAACGTTGCTTTGGTGTGTGTGTGTGTGTGTGTGTGTGTGTGTGTGTGTGTGTGTGTGTGTGTGTGTGTCTTCGTGAATTGGATTGTGTGCAAATGTTGGTGTGTATGTAAATATATGTGTATGGTTGTGTGTCGTGCGTTTGTGCAAGCATTTAGGAATTTTGCGTGAAAGTGGACCTACAATTTCAACCTCAAAACTCATTACATGTAAATGTGTGTTTTTTTTTTACCTGAACTGATTTAAATTAATGTTATAGGCAGGTGGTGTAAAATTTTATTTTCAACACGTTTCCTTGCCGATGGACGTTGAAGAAATATTTCTTGGTAAGTCAGTGTCTTTTTCTGATTATTCGTTAGAGATTCACTAACACGTGTTTCTTGTTGATATGGCCTGTTTGTTTACAAACAAATGCACGTTTTTTCTTTTTGGCTACTATTCGTTGTCGCTAATGTGTTCATACTTTACATCCCAGAGGTCCCTGGCCTCACAGGGAAGAGTGGCTGTGAATAGATGTTTTGACCGTCAAGTGCCCTCCGTAACTTTCTCTGCGTTGCTTTTTGTCTTTTTACCCTGCCCTCCTGTCAGATCAGTTCAACAAGTCCTATTTGAAATGATGGCACATAATTTTTACCGTTGGTGAACACATTTACTTTCCTTCTTCGAATACTCTACAGCAGAGCAGCCGGGTTTAATCCTTGAGAAAAGTATACAATTCACACGGGTCCATGTCCATGTCGGACTTTAGAAATGTGGGTCCAGCTTCACATATATTAGTTAAATGCCTACACAAAGCCACATACATACAAGCACACATGCAAACACACACAAGCAGATCTATTCGCACTGATACACACGCGCATAAAACAAGAGGACACTAACTCACACGCACAAACACACATTACATCAGAAAAAACACAGAAAGACAATGGTATATAATCGTAGTCTTAATGTCAACTTAGACGAATAAGTGAGAATGTTTCACGTAATATAAATATATGTAACTTTATTTCTTCATTGATGAGATTATTCATATTTAGATGAAAGCTAACAATGAATATGAATTGCTTTTTTCGACGAGTGATTTCACCAAACCGACGCTGTGTCTTTTTGTTTTTTGCTCTGATATACTGTGTGTTTATCTGTGCTTGTGTGTGTGTGTGTGTGTGTGTGTGTGTGTGTGTGTGTGTGTGTGTGTGTGTGTGTCTTTGTGAATGCGTTTGTGTGCAAATGTGGAAGTGTGTGTGTGTAAATTAACGTGTATGCTTGTGTGCTTTTTTTCCGTCATTAAAGCAATATACATGAAGGTGGACCTACAATTTTAACCTCGAAACACACAACATTTAAATGTGTTTGTTTGTTTTTTACTTGAATGAATTTAAATCGATGTTATAGGCATGTGGTGTAACATTTTATCTGAGACACGTTTCATTGCTGATCGATGTGGAAGAAATATTTCTTGGTTAGTCCAGTGTCTATTTTGGATCATTTGTTAGAGATTCACTAACATGTGTTTTTTGTTTATATACCGGTTTGTTTACAAACAATGCACGTTTTTTCTTAGTGGCTACTATTCGTTGTCGCTAATGTGTTTTTACTTTACTTCCTAGAGGTCCCCGGCCTCACAGGGAAGAGTGGCTTTTGAATAGATGTTTTGACCGTCAAGTGCCCTCCGTAACTTTCTCTGGGTTGCTTTTGGTCTTTTTTCCCTTCCCTCCTGTCAGATCAGTTCAACAAGTCCTATTTAAAATGATGGCACATAATTTTTACCGTTGGTGAACACATTTACTTTCCTTCGACAAATACTATACAGCAGAGCAGCCGGGTTTAATTCCTTGACAAAAGTATACAGATTAAACATATGAAAAATTTAAAGCATGTGTCTATTTTTTTGTCCTAGATATTTCGCAGCTTCATCCGGAATTTTTATTATATTTCACGTTGGCACTGGCTAAAGATGTTCACTGGCTAATGATGGGTGTGTGTGTGTGTGTGTGTGTGTGTGTGTGTGTGTGTGTTTGAATGTCTGTATGTGGCTGTGTGCCGGACTTCAGGCAATATGCGTGAAGATGGACTTACAATTTTTAGCCTAAAAAATCACGATATTTAAATTAGATCCCTAGAGTTGTATGTGTATTTTTAGCTAAATGAATTTAAATCGATGTTATAGTCTGGTGTTGTAAAGTTTTCGCCGACATATTTCCTTGTTGATCGACGTTGAAATATTTGTGGCTACTATTCGTTGTCGCAGATTTGTTAATACATTACACCTTAGACGTCCCCGGTCACTCAAGGAAGAGAGGCTGGGAATAGATGTTTAGACCGTCAAGAGCCCTCAGTTACTTTCTCTGGGTGAACTTTTCTCTTTTTTCGTTGCCCTCCTGTCAAATCTGTTCAACACGTCCTATCTGAAATGATGGCACATAATTTTTACCGTTGGTGAACACATTTACTTTGTGAAAAGAAAAAAAAAATCGTGGAATACTCTATAGGAGAGCAGCTTGGTCTAATTTTTGACAAAAGTATGTAAGGTGTAGACATAAAAATGTATATTTAAGATGAAATCTTAAAAGAGAATTTTCTATTTATAGAAAAAGTTTTGTAGTCCTCATAACATGTTTCGGATTCTTAGTACCTTTAACATTTCAAAAATTCGCCTCTATCTGCTGTTTTACTAAAGAAATCTGCTCTCAAATACTTTAAACAAATTTGAAGATTTATATCATCTCGTTTCAGCGTACATAACAATTTGCACGTGACCATGTCAATGTCGGACTTTAGAAATGTGGGTCCAGCTTCACATATAGAAGTTAAATACCTACACAAAACCACATACATACAAGCAAAATGCACACACACACACACACACACACACACACACACACACACACACACAAACACACACACACACACACACACATCTTTAGCCTGTGGCAATGTGACAAATACTAAAAATTCAACACGTCCTATTTGAAATGATGGCACATAATTTTTACCGTTTGTAAAGTCATTTACTTTTCAAAAATCATCGTGGAATACTCTATAGGAGTGTAGTTTTGTGTAATTTTTGACAAAAGTATGTAAGGTGTAGACATAAAAATGTATATTTAAGATAAAATCTCTTTTAAGATAAAATTTAAAAGAGATTTATCTATTTATCGAAAAAGGTTTGCAGTCGTCATAATACGTTTCAGATTCTTAGTACTTTTAACATTTTAAAAATTAGCCTCTATCTGCTGTTTTACTAAAGAAAACTGCTATCAAATACTTTAAACAAATTTGAAGATATATATCATCTCGATTGAGCGTACATAACAATTCACAAGGGTCCATGTCAATGTCGGACTTTAGAAATGTGGGTCCAGTTTCACATATATTAGTTAAATGCTTACACAAAGCCACATACATACAAGCACACATGCAAACACACACTCACACATCTATTCGCACTGATACACACACGCATAAAATCAAGGGGACACAAACTCACACCCACAAACACACATTATTTGGGAGCAGATTTCTTTAGTAAAACAGCAGATAGAGGCTAATTATGGAAATGTTAAAGGTACTAAATCTACAAAGCCATTAAGTTTTCAAACCTTTGCATTTTTCTTATATATATTTGTACTTTTATATTGTTTTAAATTCATCTTCATCTGAATTGAAAGCCAAACCATTAATCTTGCAAATTAGGTGGGGGCCCAACATTAAAAATACCATATTTTGAAAATTTGAGGATATCGGATGCTAAGAATTTACATTTAAAAATTAACTGCTCAATGAATTTTGAATGCAGAAAAATATATTCAATACACAGCAACATTAAAGGACATTACGCTTAACACTAAAAAAAATTGTTGCAGTCACTACTATATGCACAAAAAAATTCACACGTCTCATACCTATATCGTGATACATAATCAAAGAAATACATTTCTCTGAATAAAAAAAAATTCTCATGCGTCATGCCCATATCGAGATACACAATCAAAGAAATACATTTCTCTAAATAAAAACAAACATTCCCACGTGTCATACCCATATCGAGATACACAACGAAAGAAATACATTTCTCTAAATAAAAACAAACATTCCCACGTGTCATACCCATATCGAGATACACAATCAAAGAAATACATTTCTCTTAATAAAAACAAACATTCCCACGTGTCATACCCATATCGAGATACACAATCAAAGAAATATATTTCTCTAAATAAAAACAAACATTCCCACGTGTCATACCCATATCGAGATACACAATCAAAGAAATATATTTCTCTAAATAAAAACAAACATTCCCACGTGTCATACCCATATCGAGATACACAACGAAAGAAATACATTTCTCTTAATAAAAACAAACATTCCCACGTGTCATACCCATATCGAGATACACAATCAAAGAAATACATTTCTCTTAATAAAAACAAACATTCCCACGTGTCATACCCATATCGAGATACACAATCAAAGAAATATATTTCTCTAAATAAAAACAAACATTCCCACGTGTCATACCCATATCGAGATACACAATCAAAGAAATACATTTCTCTAAATAAAAACAAACATTCCCACGTGTCATACCCATATCGAGATACACAATCAAAGAAATATATTTCTCTAAATAAAAACAAACATTCCCACGTGTCATACCCATATCGAGATACACAACGAAAGAAATACTTTTCTCTTAATAAAAAAAAAATCACACGCGTCATACGCTCTTCATTTTGTGGGGATCTTCCAAATATTTTAAATCTTTCTCAAATACAACTTTCTGCATAGTGTCACGTGATGGCTCACGGAGACGAGGAGGTGGGAATGATACTCTCTCCCCGTTGAACTAAAATTATCTAGCAGTCAAAAAGTGACCGTTAGAAATGATTGTGGGTCACACAGATGTTTGCACCTAAGTGACCTTGGGTCGCCGGACATCGGAAGGGGAAGGAGAAAATGAAGCCAAATGATTGGTGGGGGGACCCCAAACGGAAGTAGGGTTCCCTTCCCCTCAACGGAAGAAAATACAAAAAAGTTAGTTTTTGGACAAGTCTCGTGGCAGACGGACGATAGCCATTTCACTCCGGGCTAAAGACAAAAGACTGAGACATGAGAGACCTGAGTCTCTCAAGCCAGCATTAAAAACAGTACCAAGTCTACTAGCCCGTGAAAGAAGAGAAATTCTCCAGTGGAACCCCGTCAAAAAAAATAAGAAAAGTAACTTTGGGACATTTTCCCTTTACACCCAAATTTGGTTTACCACTCTCTCTCAATTTGAAAAAGGATAAAAGCCAAGAAAAGACATTTATATTCATGGACTATCCTATTATATATCTTTGACATTTTGAACATATATATGTATATAACCGTAGTAAAGAACTTATGTACTTTCATTATACCATGTGGTCTATGTTATTATTCCATGCTTTCCTTTCAGCTTCTATTCGCCTTACATTATCTTGCTTAGAACTGTCCTATTAATCCCTAAAGTATCACACGGGAAACCGGAGTTGCCGACGGTAGCAATATTAATATTATTACAACTCAGACCTATAGGCCCGTATTCTTCTATTATCGGAAGGGGAAGAAGTTTAGCGGCCTGGTGGGTGTGTGATAGTGTGAAATTTTGGACCCCTTTGCCAGCGGTGGCCAGTCTGGCCCTAAATTATCCCCTCACGTAATATGCCAGTTCTTGTCTGCCTGAGAAAAGAACTCTGAACAGGACTTATTTCGGTAGGGGATCAAGTGCCAACCTGCCCCGTCTTCACACGTGCGAAAATAAAGTCCCGTTCTGGGATTTTTGTCAATTTGCCGTCACAGATCATTTATGGGGGCTCGTCCGGGATTTAATATTATAAATAATATTTATTGCTTGTAGTCGTGTGACAATTCCTACCGTTTAAATCTACCCTGGGAGACCGTGAAAGGAAAAAAAGGAATATTGTTGAAACAGTCAAATTACTTGTTGATATAACTGTTTGGAAAAATTAAAGAAAAAATGGACAAAATAGAGAACTTTTTAAAAGAACCCTCCATGGAAAAGTTGGAGAAGCTGAGAAAAAGCGAGATAATAAAAATTGGCGAGAAGCTTGAGTTAAATGTTGAAAATTCTATGAGAAAGCATGAACTCGTTATAAAAATAGCAAGACACATGGTCGACGAAAATGTTTTCGAGGAAGCAGTATTAGAAGAGCTACCAACGGAAATGATAAGAATGACTCCAGAAGAAATTGAACTGGAGAAAATTAAAATACAAGCACAAATGGAACTACAGAGAAATAAGATGGAACTGGAGAAAGCTAAAATTCAGCAAGAAACAAGGCTGCGAGAAGTCGACTTGGCAATAAGAGGACGCAAAGAAAGCCATGACAGTTTCGAAGTAACGAAGCAAGCGAGGCTAGTCCCAAAATTTGAAGAAGCCAACGTGGACGGATACTTCGCACATTTTGAGCGAACCGCGCTAAATCTTGGATGGCCGAAAGAATGCTGGTCGATGCTACTCCAAACTGTGCTGACAGGAAAAGCACAGAGAGCATATGCAACTCTGCCCACAGAAAATTGCGCCGACTATGATTTGGTGAAAGCAGCGGTTCTTAAAAGCTTCGAATTGGTCCCAGAAGCTTATAGACAGAAATTCAGAACACAGAGAAAAACTGAAAACCAGTCTTATGTGGAATTTCTGCGGGAAAAAGAGAACGCGCTGGATAAGTGGTGTGACTCTAAGAGGATAGACGGAGATGCTGAGAAACTCCGGCAGCTAATATTAGCTGAAGAATTCTTAAACTGTGTGCCAGAAGAAGTCAGGGTTCACCTAAATGAAAGAAAAACCGACGTGACTTATGAAATGGCTGCACTAGCAGACGAATACATCCTCACACACCGAAAGACAAAGGAAAAAACCTTCACGGGAAACAGAGTGAAGTTTAAAGCTGAGTTAAGACCTGAGGAAGAAAATAGAAGGAACTTCCAAAGTAGCAGCAGAACAGTGGTCTGCTACAAATGCGGAAAGGCTGGTCACATAGCCATAAGGTGCCAGCTAGGAAAAGGTCCTGAAAGAAACCAGACCCAGCCGAGAAAACCACAGGGAGCTGTCACGACCGCTAGAATAGACAAGTCTTATCGACCTTGGACGAAAAAAGGGATGATAAGAGGCCCACACGGAGGACCAGTGGAAGTCTCAATTTTACGAGATACCGGAGCATCTCAGTCGTTACTTCTGCGAAGTAAATTACCTAAAAGGGTAATAGAAGCAACACGTGAGACTGTGATGATAGAGGGTATCGGCGGAAAGAGGGTAAAAATACCGCTGTGTAAAATAACACTGAAGTCCCAGTGGAAAAATGGACCAATTAAAGTTGGTGTGGTAGACAAGCTACCTATGAAAGGAATTTCCCTCATACTGGGAAATGAGATAGAAACAAAAGAGTGTCACCCGAAAAAGCCGGCGAAAATGAGCGCCAAAAATGAAGGAAACAAGATGGCGGAAGGGAACGCCGATAATGGAAAAAGCAAGATGGCGGCAGAGCCACGTGCGAGATATAACCTACGTAGCTGCGCACAGAGGGGAAAGGCGGCGGGTGAAGAAGGGAAACTCCCGCATCTTGGGAAGCCGAGAGATGAATTAATCAACCATCAGAAAAGAGACGAAAGTCTAAAGAAGTTATACAATCTCATTGGAAGGAGCAAGGGGAATAAATTCTCGAATATTTATTACCTCGAGGATGGAATTCTAACGAGAAGATGGAGGTCGAGGAAAGCCTCCATGGACGGAGGCCAAAACGTGTTCCGGCAACTAGTGATGCCGAAGGAATATCGCGAGGAAATGCTACGCTTGGCGCACGAGGTGCCTATGGCCGGTCACCTAGGTGTAGCAAAGACTCGAAATAAGTTACTGGAACACTTCTATTGGCCAGGAGTGGAAAAGGACGTCAAAACGTTCTGCGGCTCGTGTCAAATATGTCAGAGCACTGGCAAACCGAACCAGAAGATCCCCCCTGCCCCATTGAAGCCTATACCAACGGCAGAGGAGCCTTTCAGCAGAGTCCTAATAGATTGTGTGGGTCCATTGCCCCAGACAAAGGCAGGGAACAGATATCTCTTAACGTTGATGTGTACCACGACGAGATTCCCAGAGGCAGTCCCACTGAAATCAATAACCACCAAGAAGGTGGTAGAAGCCATGATAAACTTCTTCGTGAAAGTCGGATTACCTCGAACGATACAAACCGATAAGGGGACGAACTTCACGTCAAAACTTTTTAAAAGAGTGGTGGAGCAACTGGGAATTACGCACATACAGTCCAGCGCCTACCACCCTCAATCGCAGGGGGCGCTTGAAAGATTCCATTCCACCCTGAAGAATATGCTAAGGGCTCACTGTGCCGAACAGAAGAAGGATTGGGACAGCGGTTTGCCTTTTGTCTTGTTCGCTGCGAGGAGCGCAGTGCAGGAGTCATTAGGGTTCAGCCCGTTTGAACTAGTGTATGGACGAACAGTAAGAGGACCCTTACAAATAGCAAAAGAGAGATGGGTGGAACAGGGAAAAGCATCCGAAGACACAGTCACCTACATGGATCGGCTGAAGAAAAATATATCAGACGCGCTACGGTTAGCGCGGAGGAATCTATCCGAAGCACAGGGTAGAATGAAAAGGAAGTTTGATAGAAAAGCGAAGAAGAGAGAGTTCAAGAAAGGCGAGGAAGTCCTGCTACTATCCCCAAACAGAGGATCCCCCTTTGATGGGCGATACCTAGGTCCGTATGTGGTGTCACAGAAGATCGATGAAAGAACCTATCGAATAGACACCCCAGAGGGAAGAAGGAAGTCTCAAGTGTGTCATATAAACAGACTGAAGGCATATATCCGCCGAGAAGGACAGCCCGTTCTGGCGATAACCGCCAACAGCCACACAGTGGAAGGGGAGGAGGGGCCCACGGTAAAAGACCCACCCCTCAAGCTTAAGAACTCAATGATTCTGAGAAATATGGAGGAAAAGCTAAATCATCTATCAGTATCAGAGCGAAGGGACCTGAAGAACTTAATAGGAGAATATCCAGGCTTGTTCTCAGTTATCCCTCGGAAGACGACGATGATTCAACACGATGTGGAACTAAACCGAGAGGCCCCAGTGAAGCAGCACCCTTATCGACTAAACCCAAGGAAGGAAAAACTGATGAAGGAGGAAGTCAAATATATGATGGAGAATGGAATAATAGAGCCCAGCGATAGCGCCTGGGCTTCTCCATGTGTGCTGGTAGGGAAGGAAGATGGATCAGTGAGATTCTGCACGGATTATAGGAAAGTCAACGCGATGACCAGAGCAGACTGTTTCCCTATCCCCCGGATAGAGGACTGCATAGACCGAATTGGCCGTGCCAAGTACATTACCAAGTGTGACCTATTAAAAGGATATTGGGCCGTGCCTTTGACAGAGAAAGCTAAGGCCATCTCGGCCTTTGTAATCCCAGGCGGAACCTATCAGTACCGAGTCATGCCGTTTGGGATGAAGAACTCCCAAGCCACCTTCATGAGATTAATGTCGAAGTGCTTAGCCGGTTTAGAAGGCGTAGATGCCTATATTGATGATATCGTGATTTACCATAACACTTGGGAGAATCACCTCGAAACCCTGAGGAAGGTGTTCGAAAAATTAGAAGTAGCCAACCTAACTATCAACTTAGCGAAGAGCGAGTTTGGGGCCGCAACGGTGAAATATCTCGGACACATGGTGGGCTATGGAAGCGTGAAGCCGAGTGAAGCGAAGACCCAGGATATACAGAAGTTCCCCATCCCGAGGAACGTAAGGGAGTTGCGACGGTTTCTTGGGATGGCAGGGTATTATAGGCGGTTCTGCAAAGACTTTTCGGGAAAAGCCGCACCTCTAACAGACTTACTGAAGAAGAAGGTGAAGTTTGGATGGTCTGATAGATGCCAAAAAGCCTTTGACGGAATAAAACGTACTTTGAGTACAGAGCCGGTCCTGAAGGCGCCAGAATTCGAGAAACAATTCCACCTAACAGTCGACGCGAGTGATGAGGGCATAGGAGCCGTGCTGATGCAAGAGGACGACGAGGGTCACCTGCACCCCGGGAGTTATTACTCAAAGAAGCTTAATAAGCATCAGCGAATGTATGCCACCGTTGAGAAGGAATTATTCGCCCTAATAAGTAGTATTCGGCATTTTGAGATATATATTACAGCAAACGCCAAATGTACGAAAGTTTATACGGACCACAATCCCCTAACTTTCCTAGAGAGGATGAGGAACCGAAACAGAAAGTTGCAAGCTTGGTACCTCAATCTACAGGAATATAATTTGGAGGTCGTGCACATCACTGGAAAGGACAATGTAGTAGCCGACAGCCTCTCGCGGTGTTAATAAAAAAAAAAAAAAAAAAAAAAAAAAGTACCCAAGTTTATTTCTCTAACGCCCCCACAAAAATGTAGTAGCAGAATATTCTTTCATAGTTGTTGAGAGAAAGAAAGAGAGAGAGAGAGAAACTAAAGGAAATGAGGAGTTCTCGTCCCCAATGTTGAAATATGAGATGGACGAGAAAGTGGTTCGTCAACAAGTGACGAATAGGGGAAAGAGAGAAAAGAAAAGGAAGTTTTCTCCCCAAAACTTGACAATTAAAATTATAAAGTCGTCAAAAGTGACGAAGAAAGAAAGAAGGACTTACCTGCTCAAGGTTTGAAATATGATACGGCCAAAAGCCGAGAGAGAAAAAGAAAGAAAGGAAAACAAGATTAAAGAAAAAGAAAAGGGAGAGAGAGAGAGAAAGAAAGAGAAGAGAAATTGTTTTTCCCTATAGTGAAAATTAGGAAGGACGAAAAAAAAAAAGGAAAAGGAAAGAATTCGTCCAAACGTGAAGAAGAAAGGGGATGAAAGAAAAGTAAAGTGAGAAAAAAAAAGGGTGAAAGAAAAGGAGAAAGAACAGTGAATTGAATTGCCTTTTTTTTTTCTATGGTATTTCTATTCATCTCCCTTTCTTCTCTTAAGCGGGGAGGTGTCACGTGATGGCTCACGGAGACGAGGAGGTGGGAATGATACTCTCTCCCCGTTGAACTAAAATTATCTAGCAGTCAAAAAGTGACCGTTAGAAATGATTGTGGGTCACACAGATGTTTGCACCTAAGTGACCTTGGGTCGCCGGACATCGGAAGGGGAAGGAGAAAATGAAGCCAAATGATTGGTGGGGGGACCCCAAACGGAAGTAGGGTTCCCTTCCCCTCAACGGAAGAAAATACAAAAAAGTTAGTTTTTGGACAAGTCTCGTGGCAGACGGACGATAGCCATTTCACTCCGGGCTAAAGACAAAAGACTGAGACATGAGAGACCTGAGTCTCTCAAGCCAGCATTAAAAACAGTACCAAGTCTACTAGCCCGTGAAAGAAGAGAAATTCTCCAGTGGAACCCCGTCAAAAAAAATAAGATAAGTAACTTTGGGACATTTTCCCTTTACACCCAAATTTTGTTTACCACTCTCTCTCAATTTGAAAAAGGATAAAAGCCAAGAAAAGACATTTATATTCATGGACTATCCTATTATATATCTTTGACATTTTGAACATATATATGTATATAACCGTAGTAAAGAACTTATGTATTTTCATTATACCATGTGGTCTATGTTATTATTCCATGCTTTCCTTTCAGCTTCTATTCGCCTTACATTATCTTGCTTAGAACTGTCCTATTAATCCCTAAAGTATCACACGGGAAACCGGAGTTGCCGACGGTAGCAATATTAATATTATTACAACTCAGACCTATAGGCCCGTATTCTTCTATTATCGGAAGGGGAAGAAGTTTAGCGGCCTGGTGGGTGTGTGATAGTGTGAAATTTTGGACCCCTTTGCTAGCGGTGGCCAGTCTGGCCCTAAATTATCCCCTCACGTAATATGCCAGTTCTTATCTGCCTGAGAAAAGAACTCTGAACAGGACTTATTTCGGTAGGGGATCAAGTGCCAACCTGCCCCGTCTTCACACGTGCGAAAATAAAGTCCCGTTCTGGGATTTTTGTCAATTTGCCGTCACAATAGACATAGTCAAATATAATTTGCATCCATTTTGTGGTCTCGGTAGTCGGTTTGCTTCCAGCACTTATATATAAATTCAAACACTACTGTTGTTGAATTACATAATTTGGTGATAGTAGAGAATCTCTAGAGTCTATTATTGTTTTTTTTTCCGCCCTATCAGAAGTGGTAAAATTAAACTACAAACTGGCAAGTAATTGTCTGGAATGTGATATTAATTATTGAACATTATAGGGACTGAATAATTTCATATTACTATACATTAACCAACTTATATGCACTGATGCACATTGCATGTTTTCTTTATTGTTGGGACAATAATGGAAAACACAATTATCTGCCCTTGGCAGTCGAGTGGGGCCAATCAGTAGTCTGCCAGGAATTGGTGCATAGAGCAACGCTTGTATACAAAGTGTATTGTGGGCCCCAGTTTTGTGTTGTGCAATCACTGGTAGAGAAAAACAAGTCTTTATTATGAGCTTTCAGTTAACTGTGTATGGTCATATGAATGAGGAAACATAGCTATATAAATATGAGAAAATTTCTCGCTGATTTGTCTTACTTAATCGACATTAGGACAATGATTATATATCATTATCTTATTGTTTTTTGTTCTGATGTAATGTGCTTTTAAGTGTCTGAGTTTGTGTGTGGGTTTGTGTATCTGTCTGTGTGTGCATATGTGTACGCGAACACAACTAAATGAATACACTTATCCCTAACGATTAATTCATCCAACCTGTTCCATATTCCTCAGTGGACAGTGGCGGACACAAGATCAAGAGAAAAAAACACAAACGACTAGTAGATAGATAGATAGATAGATAGATAGATAGATAGAAGAAATAAATTATGTTTAGAATAATGAATAATGGCAAACTCCAGTTTGATTGTCAGCCCAGTCGTCTGTGGTTATAGAATTTACCGACGATGTCTCTTCAGAGGAGTGATACTCCCCGAAGAGTATCCTAGATACGATTTTAAACCATCTGATAGCATGTCTTCTATCAGCGGAACTCAGGGAACATAGCCTACCCATATATTGCCATTGCTCCAGGGTCAACTCTGACCCCGAGTAGTAGAACTATATAGGGTCTTATGGATGCGTCAAAAGAACTGTTTGACGTTTAAACTCTGTACAAATAAGCGACTTAAGTTAAACTGAATTGTTTGAAATGGAACTGTTTGACCATTTAACTGTGTGTAAACAAATGACTTTTTAATTGAATAATTAGTCATACATAGTAATACTTGAAGATTTTTAAATGTGTACCTGAATTACTGGTATTAGATAGCAATACCTGGAACGATTGGTGCAAGTAAATGAATAGTTTTGAATAGAATACATACTGTTAAACGGCAATACGTGTAAACGCTTTACTGTGTGCAAACAAAAGATTAATATCGAATAGAATTATTACAATTGTATAACAATGATTGAAACAGTTTAACAGTTGAAACAATAGCAATACTAGTGTACGAAGAAATTCTATCTGTGTAAACAAATGACTGATGTAAAATTGTGACAGTTATATAGCAATACTTGAAACCATTTCACTATGTGCAAATAAAATGAGCTTTGCCTTGTGTAAATAAATTATCAACAAAATATGTTTATTAATCCTATATATTTAATATATATGTATATTGGGGATTTGGCATTAAATAGCCCATAATGCTTGATATGCCATCAAACCCAAGCAAACCAAATCCTATATATCTAATATATATTTATAAAGAGGATTTGGCATTAAATAACCTACAATGGTTGATATGTCATAAATTCCAGCCCAACCAAATCAAAACATTTTGATTTTGACAAATGAAAAAATAAATACTCTCTACGCCAGAGACAAAGGAAGATTCCTCATCATTTAATTTTAATAAATTTTTGACTTCCTTTGTTTTTCCTTGAAAAAATGATCGGATGATCTTACAAACGATTGACTTCTTTCTTTAATGACATATCAATTGGTCTTTATATATGTATGCAACTATTTAAGTATGTAAATATGTGGGGGGGAGCATAGAGAGTACAACGGGTGAGCTGTCATTTAAACTGATGTTTCTATTAACTTTGCCTTCAGTTTATTTTTTACTATTGATTATTATCTTTTTAATCTTCAAATAATGAAGGACTGGTCACTTATTTAGTTCTGACTGGTTTAACTATGACTCACAAGGCCTGATTTTACAAAATGGTCACGTATTCTATGAGTGAACAAGTGTGGGTAATGTTTGTGGTGTAGTATAATGTCAAAACATCAGAAGGGATGATGATAATGATGACAATTCACAAGAGGCCACAGGACGAAGAAGATCAACAAGGATTAGAAAACCTCCAGATCAGTACGGTGAATGGGTCTGAAGAGGTCTGACAGCAAGTGAGGAAGATTGTTTCAATCATCACTCAAGTCAGTACTTGTGAGTACTTCTGATAATAGAAGTTGTTGGGTCAAAATTATCTTCCCCGAATCATACATTGAATAAGGGTTATCTGCCACGAGTTTTTTTTTACACCCTCTGTAAAAAAAAACCAAAAACCAAAAAAAACACCGCACGTGTTTTAAATGTCATCCTCGTGTTTTACTTTGTTGATTGAATTACAGTATTCTGCCTGGAATATATAAAGATGAATACATCCACTTAAAATGGCATGTCTTATTTTTATGTGGAATTCGTGACAAAACACTAAATGAGATAACTTTGTCAATTAGTTAAAGCTGAAAGAATCTAAATTAATGACAATATTGCTTTTCCTTTCAATCCAGACAATGAATAATGATAGAAACTTAAAAAAAAAAAAAAACTAGATTAACCGAATAATTAAAATAATACGTTAAAAATGTTTGAAATTGAGCAATAAGAAAAATTTTCGTTTAATCAAATTAATCTAACGTTAAAGGAATACGAAATAACCCATTCAAAATATCTAATAAAGAGTTTTAGAAAAATGAATGATAGAATTAGTGAGATGGCTTTTCAGTCTATTTTAAAATTGATTATCGGGGTGAGCGCGTACGCAGACCCCACACTTAGAAATAGCGACTCCGAGTCGTCCGCATTTGGGACGATCGCAGAGGTCAGCCCGACCGGAGTGCAATGGTCGGGCCTCACTCTGGGAGAACAGCCTAACTGATCACTGTTTCTCCTAGTCCAGGTAAGTATAAAATTGAATAAAGAGTACTGTATATATACTGCAAATACAGGGCTTCCTAATTGACTGTGTAATGTGAGGTAAAAAAAAATATTCCAAGGCCCAAAATAACATTTTCACGGCATTTCAGAAAACCAAAAAAGTATTTTATAAAGTTTTGCTTAAGGTCATTTGCAAAATATGTAAATCTATGAGCGAATTTGTTGGAAGTTTTTAATCGATTGGAATGTTGCAATGTCAAGGTCATCGTCATAATACGTATTGCTGATTTCATGGGAAAAGTTGCTCGAACTGAAAGTAGAAAGTGAGATTTTCATTCAACAAACATAAATTCTTCTCTTTTTTTCCCTTTAATTTGTTTTGTTTATTGATTTATTCACTCTGATAATTTGTCGTGAAGAAAGTTCGAAAAAAAAAAGAAGCCCCAAGCTTACCCTTGGGAAATATATAATTATCTCCCTTTTTCTATTTGCCCACTAAACAGTCACGCTTTTTGAATTGTCCCCCTCACACTTATGTAAATAGGAGATCAGCTTAGTGATACATTGAGTGACTGACTTCTTTTGCTGACTGTAGTATGAAAATATTTTTTACCAATATTTTTTTATTATGGTGAATGTTTATTGAAATTCATATTGGTTTAGTGATTGGAACTAGTTCAAAGTGAGGATAGTGATAAACAGCTTTCCCCAACACCATTTTTACGGCCTTGTGCTGAAAGTACTGATTCATGCCAGATCAGTGAAATTAAGTAAAGATAATCCTCTTCAGTATTTAAGTTGATGGCCTTTTGGTAAAAGCAGACCTTATGAGCAAGACAGCCACTTAGAGCTTAGAAAGTGACCTGTCATTCATTATTCTATGGTCGCCACTTCAAGATTAAAAAGAAAATCATAATCATTTATAATCATTAAAGCAAAATTCAAAATGAAATATCAATAAATTACTTGGATAAAGTTACCTATTTTATGTAGAAATTGGATTAATTTAGAATTTCAGAGAATACGTAGTGCATTTTGGTGAGTGTAATTTGAATTTTTTTTTTTTTTTGCGGGGTTGTTCGGGGTAGCGGGAGATTTTCGAAATACCCCGAATTTGTCACCTGTGGGTTCAAAAGTGAGAGTTGGGGAACAGTGGTTAACCAAATCGTGGGGGTGTCCAAGACGGCACTTTATAAGGGCGGCATTTTGCATTTAGAAAAAAATTGAAAACACGATCATTCATTTTTATGTTATGCTGTTTCGAAAAAGAAGTCGAATATTTTGTTTTTGAATTCAAATTTTTTTACATTCATCGATTTTTGTGTGAAGGATCATAAAGGCATGACATGCTATCTTGGTGATCTTAGCTTTTAATAATCTTGGGTGACTGAGATGCCGATATTTTGATCTGGCTCTGATGTGAGCGACCTCTTGCATAAATCACAAGATCACAGCGGGACATTTCAAGAAACCTCACCATTATATACTTTATAATGTGTATGACTAATATATATATATATATATACATATATACATATATATATATATATATATATATATATATATATTGCCTAGATGTTGTTGTATTTCGATAATCGGTCTGAATAATTTTGGATCAATTTAAAAATATCTTAATTAAATTAAAATCTCCAAAGATGTATTTTTCAATGATTTCAAAATCAATTGTATGCATGTTGAAATTTTTATGAAATTGTTGCTATTTATTCATCAATCATTTAATTTTAGAATCATAGCTTCTTTGATTTAAAATAAACCTGGAGAAAATATTTTTACCACTTAACAGGAGCGTTTAAACGTTTAGTAATTTGAATAAAGAAATTCCAATTGCCAATTTTTATATTTCTTGAAAGATTAAAAACGAAAAGATTCCATATAAAAAAAAAGAATTCGATTTACAATATGAACACCCAGCAAAAGTTAGTAGAAAAATTTTTTTTAATTTTTTTTTTCTTTCCTTTGATGCAATTTCCCTATATTTTATTCACTTTAAAATTTTACATTGAATTTTGAAAGCATTCGAACCCTTCAGCCTAAAATGAAGAACTTGTAATAAAATGAAGATTTATTTAATCTATCAAATAATGTATGATTAAAACTTTCCAATGTAGAATCGCATATTTTCTCAAATTTTGATTGATTAAAAAAAATCACGAACGATTTTTCCTTCAGACTAAAGTTGCTTGAAGAAATAAAGAAAAGTCGTTTTGTTTCGTAAAGTGTAATGATTTTTTATATAGTTTTATGGCGAAATAAAATTAGTCCTTTTTTTAAATTTGGGTTCTTTCCCAAACCAGAGGTCTTTTAGGCGGAAAATTAAAATTAAAAATAAAATAAGATATTGCATTTTTTCCAAAGTTTTTGTGACATTGTAATTTGTATTTTTCTTTTATTGCCTATGAAATCCGAAAAAAAATTACATTATTATTAGTATATTTAATTAATAATATGATTAATTGAAATTTCCGATATTTTTTTTATGTATCACGGAATATGGATTAGATTTAAGTGCCAAATCATTGAATCCAAATAAGAATTATAGTTGATTTTCATAATAAATGATAACGCACATGGTTTTTAAGAAAAAAATAGGTTTTAATGTTTTATTGTCCAAATCAATTTTATAAATGATATATTTTATAAGTCTGTGGTGCCAATCCTGAAACAGACAACTACATACAGATCAAAATAAGCAGATAAGAACACCTGAAAAAAATTTGTGCAGACCAGTTGTTAAAGATAAAACCTGTTAACTTCAAATTTTTATTTATCTATTTATTTATTTTTTTATTTTATTTTATTTTTTTTTGGTAATTGAAATATTTTTTAATAAAATGGCCTTCATTTATATTTAGAAATTAGGAAAAGGCCAATTGAATTTAAGAAGAGATTTTCAATATTGGTTATGTAAGATAAACAAGTGTAATTATTTACTTCTATTTTTAAACGACATTTCCGTATTTAGTTAAGGTTAAAAGATTATCACTCGTTTTTCACTATCCCAATCTCTGCCTTGTTCCAAATTGTATTAAAGTAGAATGAATAAAAAAAATCCCTATGCCAATGCTCTTCTATTAGATTCTTTTTTTCTTTTTTCATCGATTACAATGAGTAAACGGCAAAAACTGACTGATGCGGCTAACCGGAAGTTGAAAGCTACCAGAGAACGAGAGGAAAGAACATGTGCTGCATCTTTAAAAGTTTTCTTACAAAAGAAATATTTAGCTAAAGTAAAATGCAAAGACGAGGATGCTGAATGTACATCAAAACTAGGATGGGAGAAAAATCAAGAAAGTGTGTGTGTGTGTGTGTGTGTGTGTGTGTGTGTGTGTGTGTGTGTGTGTGTGTGTGTTTGAATGTCTGTATGTGGCTGTGTGCCGGACTTCAGGCAATGTGCGTGAAGATGGACTTACAATTTTTAGCCTCAAAACTCACGATATTTAAATCAGATCCCTAGAGTTGTATGTGTATTTTTAGCTAAATGAATTTAAATCGATGTTATGGTCTGGTGTTGTAAAATTTTCTCCAACATATTTCCTTGTTGATCGACGTTGAAATATTTGTGGCTACTATTCGTTGTCGCAGATATGTTAATACATTACAAATTAGACGTCCCCGGCCACTCAAGGAAGAGAGGCTGGGAATAGATGTTTAGACCGTCAAGAGCCCTCAGTTACTTTCTCTGGGTGAACTTTTCTTTTTTTTCGTTGCCCTCCTGTCAAATCTGTTCAACACGTCCTATCTGAAATGATGGCACATAATTTTATCGTTGGTGAACACATTTACTTTGTAAAAAGAAAAAAAAATCGTGGAATACTCTATAGGAGAGCAGCTTGGTGTAATTTTTGACAAAAGTATGTAAGGTGTAGACATAAAAATGTATATTTAAGATAAAAACTTAAAAGAGAATTTTCTATTTATAGAAAAAATTTTGTAGTCCTCATAACACACACACACACACACACACACACACACACATCTTTAGCCAGTGGTAATGTGACAAATACTAAAAATTCAACACGTCCTATTTGAAATGATGGCACATAATTTTTACCGTTTGTAAAGACATCTACTTTTGAAAAACCATCGTGGAATACTCTATAGGAGAGCAGTTTTGTGTAATTTTTGACAAAAGTATGTAAGGTGTAGACATAAAAATGTATATTTAAGATAAAATCTCTTTTAAGATAAAATTTAAAAGAGATTTATCTATTTATCGAAAAAGGTTTGCCGTCGTCATAATACGTTTCGGATTCTTAGTACTTTTAACATTTTTAAAATTAGCCTCTATCTGCTGTTTTACTAAAAAAAACTGCTATCAAATACTTTAAACAAATTTGAAGATATATATCATCTCGATTCAGCGTACATAACAATTCACAAGGGTCCATGTCAATGTCGGACTTTAGAAATGTGGGTCCAGCTTCACATATATTAGTTAAATGACTACACAAAGCCACATACATACAAGCATACATGCAAACACACACTCACACATCTATTCGCACTGATACACACGCGCATAAAATCAAGAGGACACAAACTCCCACGCACAAACACACATTACATCAGAAAAAACACAGAAAGACAACGGTATATAATCGTAGTCTTAACGTCAACTTGAACGAATAAGTGAGAGTGTTTAGCGTAAATGTTTCAACCTCAAAACTCATTACATTTAAATGTGTGTTTTTTTTTAACTGAACTGATTTAAATTAATGTTATAGGCAGGTGGTGTAAAATTTTATTTTCAACACGTTTCCTTGCCAATGGACGTTGAAGAAATATTTCTTGGTAAGTCAGTGTCTTTTTCTGATTATTCGTTAGAGATTCACTAACACGTGTTTCTTGTTGATATATATGGCCTGTTTGTTTACAAACAAATGCAGGTTTTTTTCTTTTTGGCTACTATGCGTTGTCGCTAATGTGTTCATACTTCACATCCTAGAGGTCCCTGGCCTCACAGGGAAGAGTGGCTGTGAATAGATGTTTTGACCGTCAAGTGCCCTCCGTAACATTCTCTGCGTTGCTTTTTGTCTTTTTTCCCTGCCCTCCTGTCAGATCAGTTCAACAAGTCCTATTTGAAATGATGGCACATAATTTTTACCGTTGGTGAACACATTTACTTTCCTTCTTCGAATATCTACAGCAGAGCAGCCGGGTTTAATCCTGGAGAAAAGTATACAATTCACACGGGTCCACGTCCATGTCGGACATTAGAAATGTGGGTCCAGCTTTTATTAGTGAAATGCCTACACAAAGCCACATACATACAAGCACACATGCAAACACACACTGACACATCTATTCGCACTGATACACACGCGCATAAAACAAGAGAACACTAACTCACACGCAGAAACACACATTACATCAGAAAAAACACAGAAAGACAATGGTATATAATCGTAGTCTTAATGTCAACTTAGACGAATAAGTGAGAATGTTTCACGTAATATAAATATATCTAACTTTATATCTTCATTGATGAGATTATTCATATTTAGATGAAAGCTAACAATGAATATGAATTGCTTTTTTCGACGAGTGATTTCACCAAACCGACACTGTGTCTTTTTGTTTTTTTGCTCTAATGTACTGTGCGTTGAACGTTGCTTTTGTGTGTGTGTGTGTGTGTGTGTGTGTGTGTGTGTGTGTGTGTGTGTGTGTGTGTGTGTGTCTTCGTGAATTGGATTGTGTGCAAATGTGGGTGTGTATGTAAATATATGTGTATGCTTGTGTGTCGTGCGTTTGTGCAAGCATTTAGCAATTTTGCGTGAAAGTGGACCTACAATTTCAACCTCAAAACTCATTACATTTAATGTGTGTTTTTTTTTTACCTGAACTGATTTAAATTAATGTTATAGGCAGGTGGTGTAAAATTTTATTTTCAACACGTTTCCTTGCCGATGGACGTTGAAGAAATATTTCTTGGTAAGTCAGTGTCTATTTTTGATTATTCGTTAGAGATTCACTAACACGTGTTTCTTGTTGATATGGCCTATTTGTTTACAAACAAATGCACGTTTTTTCTTTTTGGCTACTATTCGTTGTCGCTAATATGTTTTTACTTTACACCCTAGAGCTCCCCGGCCACTCACAGGGAAGAGTGGCTGTGAATAGATGTTTTGACCGTCAAGTGCCCTCCGTAACATTCTCTGCGTTGCTTTTTGTCTTTTTTCCCTGCCCTCCTGTCAGATCAGTTCAACAAGCCCTATTTAAAATGATGGCACATAATTTTTACCGTTGGTGAACACATTTACTTTCCTTCTTCGAATACTCTACAGCAGAGCAGCCGGGTTTAATCCTTGAGAAAAGTATACAATTCACACGGGACCATGTCCATGTTGGACATTAGAAACGTGGGTCCAGCTTCACATATATTAGTTAAATGCCTACACAAAGCCACATTCATACAAGCACACATGCAAACACACACTCACACATCTATTCGCACTGATACACACACGCATAAAACAAGAGGACACTAACTCACACGCACAAACACACATTACATCAGAAAAAACACAGAGAGACAATGGTATATAATCGTAGTATTAATGTCAACTTAGACGAATAAGTGAGAATGTTTCACGTAATTTAAATATATCTAACTTTATTTCTTCATTGATGAGATTATTCATATTTAGATGAAAGCTAACAATGACTATGAATTGCTTTTTTCGACGAGTGATTTCACCAAACCGACACTGTGTCTTTTTGTTTTTTGCTCTAATATACTGTGCGTTTATCTGTGCTTGTGTGTGTGTGTGTGTGTGTGTCTTTGTTAATGCGTTTGTGTGCAAATGTGGGTGTGTGTGTGTAAATTAATGTATATGCTTGTGTGCTTTTGTTCCGGCATTAAGGCAATATACATGAAGGTGGACCTACAATTTTAACCTCGAAACCCACAACTTTTAAATATGTTTGTTTGTTTTTTACTTGAATGAATTTAAATCGAAGTTATAGGCGTGTGGTGTAACATTTTATCTGAGACACGTTTCATTGCTTATCGATGTGGAAGAAATATTTCTTGGTTAGTCCAGTGTCTATTTTTGATCATTTGTTAGAGATTCACTAACATGTGTTTTTTGTTTATATACCGGTTTGTTTACAAACAAATGCACGTTTTTTCTTAGACGCTACTATTCGTTGTCGCTTATGTGTTCATACTTTACACCGTAGAGGTCCCCGGCCTCACAGGGAAGAGCGGCTGTGAATAGATGTTTTGACCGTCAAGTGCCCTCCGTAACTTTCTCTGGTTTGCTTTTGGTCTTTTTTCGCTGCCCTCCTGTCAGATCAGTTCAACAAGTCCTATTTAAAATGATGGCACATAATTTTTACCGTTGGTGAACACATTTACTTTCCTTTGTCAAATAATATACAGCAGAGCAGCCGGGTTTAATTCCTTGACAAAAGTATACAGATTAAACATATGAAAAAATTAAAGCATGTGTCTATTTTTTTGTCCTAGATATTTCGCAGCTTCATCCGGAATTTTTATTATATTTCACGTTGGCACTGGCTAAAGATTTTCACTGGCCAATGTTGAGTGTGTGTGTGTGTGTGTGTGTGTGTGTGTGTGTGTGTGTGTGTGTGTGTGTGTGTGTTTGTGTTTGTGTGTGTGTGTGTGTGTGTGTGTGTGTGTGTGTGTGTGTCTGTGTGTGTGTTTGAATGTCCGTATGTGGCTGTGTGCCGGCCTTCAGGCAATATGCATGAAGATGGACTTACAATTTTTAGCCTCAAAACTCACGATATTTAAATCAGATCCCTAGAGTTGTATGTGTATTTTTAGCTAAATGAATTTAAATCGATGTTATGGTCTGGTGTTGTAAAATTTTCTCCAACATATTTCCTTGTTGATCGACGTTGAAATATTTGTGGCTACTATTCGTTGTCGCAGATATGTTAATACATTACACCTTAGACGTCCCCGGCCACTCAAGGAAGAGAGGCTGGGAATAGATGTTTAGACCGTCAAGAGCCCTCAGTTACTTTCTCTGGGTTAACTTTTCTCTTTTTTCGTTGCCCTCCTGTCAAATCTGTTCAACACGTCCTATATGAAATGATGGCACATAATTTTTACCGTTGGTGAACACATTTACTTTACAAAAAAAAAAGAAATCGTGGAATACTCTATAGGAGAGCAGCTTGGTGTAATTTTTGACAAAAGTATGTAAGGTGTAGACATAAAAATGTATATTTAAGATAAAATCTTAAAAGAGAATTTTCTATTTATAGAAAAAGTTTTGTAGTCCTCATAACACGTTTCGGATTCTTAGTACCTTTAAAATTTTAAAAATTAGCCTCTATCTGCTGTTTTACTAAAGAAATCTGCTGTCAAATACTTTAAACAAATTTGAAGTTATATATCATCTCGTTTCAGTGTACATAACAATTCGCACGGGTCCATGTCAATGTCGGACATTAGAAATGTGTGTCCAAAATGCCTACACAAACCACATACATACAAGCACACATGCATACACACACACGTGCACATCTATTCCCACTGATACACACGCGCATAAAAGCTTGAGGACAAAATAATCGCACGCATAAACACACATTATATCAGAAAAAACACAGAAAGACACATTGATATATAATCGCAGTCTTAATGTGGCTGACGAATCAGCGAAAAATTTTCACACGATATAAACATATCTAAATTTATTTCTTCTTTGATGAGATTATTCTTATTTCTATTAATGCTAATACTGAAGATGAGTTGTTTTTCTTGACCAGTTATTGCACCGAAACGAAACAGTGTGCATTTGTTTTTTTTTCTGATATATTTTGCATTTAAGTGCGTTTGAGTTTCTGTGTGTATCTGTGAATGTGTGTGCGTTTGTGCATTTTTGTCAGTGTGTGTGTGAGTGCATGTTTGTGTCTGTGTTTATGTGTTTGTGCGTCGGCATTTAGGCAATAAGCGTGAAGATGGACGTACAATTTTTAACCAAGAAACTTACTACATTTTCATATTGAATCCCTAGAGGTGCATGTGGAATTATACTTTTTTCCTAAATGAATTTAAATTGGTCTCATAGGCAGGTATTGTAAAATTCTCTCCCTCAGGTTTCCTTGCTGATCGACGTTGAAGTAATATTTCTTGGTACATCACTGTCTATTTTTGATTAGTAGTTAGAGATTTGTAGGGTATGTTATTGTTTAGTGGATATGTTACACTCTGTTTTCTGGTGGTATGTTTGATGAATATATTTGGTCCACTCAATTTAAGTCAGTATGCATTCAATGAAATATTTCAAAACATTCCTAGTGTTCGAATACTGTTCGTTAAATGTGTGTGTGTGTGTGTGAGTGTATGTGTGTGCGTGTGTGTGTGTGTGTAACTGTCACTAATACTACAAAAAAGGACTTTTTAACTAATTGTCCTATGCGTGTTGACTAAGTATTTCTATTATTTGTTTCTTTCTGTGCTTTGACGAAATTTCTGTGTTCGAGGCTGGAAAAAGTCTCACCGAATAAGTATAGCGAGACTGCTGGAAGTCAAATATAAATAAGAGGAAGAGTTTGTTGACTCTGTTTGTCGAAATGGAGAGAGTGAGAGTGTTCCCTCTGGAAGTCACAATGGAAAGTGTTGGAAGATAAGAGTATTTATAGATAATCTTTGTCATACAGTAGGCTCGAAAAACGCGGGGCAAAATTGAAGTACCAGTTGTAGTTTTAAGCACTAAGCACCTGGTTTACCTGGCCAATAGGTTCCCGAGACTGATTAGTTTACAGACGTCCGCCATTTCTGTTTCGGCAGCAAGTGTCATATCGGCCATTTAAAAAAAATAGGAATGTAAATCCTATATATTTACTAACACGTGTTTTTTGTTGATATGCTCGGTTTGTTTACAAACAAATGCACGTTTTTTCTTTGTGGTTGCTATTTGTGGTCGCTAATATGTTAATACAATATACACTAGACCTCCACGGCAACCCAGGGTAGAAAAGGGTGAATAGATGTTTGACTGTGAAGTACCCGCTGTAACCTTCTCTGGATTCCTTTTGGTCTTTCTTCCCTGCCCTCCTGTCAGATCAGTTCAACAATCCTATTTAAATGATGGCACATAATTTTTACCGTTGGTGAACACATTTACTTTCCGATTACATTTGTAAATGAAAGCTAACAATTAACATAAATTGTTTTTTTTGACCAGTGATATCACCAAACCGAAACTGAAACTTTTCTTTTTTGCTCTAATGTACCGTGCGTTTAACTCTGTGTGTGTGTGTGTGTGTGTGTGTGTGTGTGTGTGTGTGTGTGTGTGTGTGTAAATGTGAGTGTATGCTTGTGTGTATATGATTTTGTGCAGGCATTTTTCTTACTGATCGACGTTGAAGAAATATTTCTTGGTAAGTCAGTGTCTATTTTTGATTATTCGTTAGAGATTCACTAACACGTGTTTCTTGTTGATATGGCCTGTTTGTTTACAAACAAATGCAAGTTTTTTCTTTTTGGCTACTATTCGTTGTCGCTAGTGTGTTTTTACTTTACACCCTAGAGCTCCCCGGCCACTCACGGAAGAGCGGCTGTGAATGGATGTTTTGACCGTCAAGTGCCCTCAGTAACTTTCTCTGGTTGTCTTTTTGTATTTCTTCCTTGCCCTCCTATAAGATCAGTTCAACACGTCCTATTTGAAATGATGGCGCATAATTTTTACCCTTGGTGAACACATTTACTTTCCGATTACGTTCGTCGAATACTCAACAGCAGAGCAGTTTTTTGTAATTGTTAATAAAAAAAAGTATACAAATTAAACACATGAAAAAATTAAATCACCTGACTATTTCATTAATATGGATATTTCGAAGGTTCATTCGGAATTATAATCATTTTCACGTTGGCACTAGCTAAAGGTGTAGACATAAAGATGTATTTTTAGATAAAATCTTAAAAGAGAATTTTCTCTTTGTTGAAAAAGTCTCGCAGTCCTTATAACACGTTTCGGATTCTTATTACCTTTAAGAATTTAAAAATTAACATCTATCTGCTGTTTTACAAAAGAAATCTACTAGCAAATACTTTACAACACTTTGTTTTGCTAAGCAAATTTAAAGATATATATCATCTCATCTCAGCGTACATAACAATTAGCACGGGTTCATGTGAATGTTGTACTCTAAAAATGTGAGTCCAGCTTCACACATATTAGCTAAATATCTGCACAAAGCCACACACACACACACACACACACACACACACACACACTGATAGACACACGCTCAACTGCACGAGTACACAGACACACAAACATCGACGAACACACATTACATTAGAAGAAACACATTTAACAAATATGGCAGAAGCTGGACCCACAATTTTAAAACACGAAACTCACATGGACACATCCGAATTGGTATGCCCGTTGAGACGAGATGATATATATTTTCAAATTTGCTTACCAAAAAAAACAAGTTTTGTAAAATATCTGATGACAGTTTTCTTTAGTAAAAGAGCAGATAGATGTAATTTTTGTAAATTGTAAAGTTATTACAAATCCTAAATGTATTAGAAAGCTTGTTAGCCCTTTTCTATAAGAGAAAATTGTCTTTTAACATTTTTTTTTATTGCGAATACCTTTTTGTGTCTACATTTTGAGCCAGTACCAACGTAAAAAATGCTAAAAATTCCGGTTTCTTTTTTAATGGCATATCAACTCTTTTTTTGGTTATTTAATGCCAAAGCCATTCTCCTAGAAGAACAGTACTATTTAACCGATAGCTGGGAGGATAAGGGGGTTCATAACTTTCCCAAGGGTATTTGCCCGAAAGTGAACATAATAACACGACTGGAGAACGAACTCGCATACTACGATTTCGCAGTCCATCGCATTAACCATTACACCACAAGGACACCCCCATTAAAAATTCCGGATAAATGTACAAAATATGTACATATCTGATATTCGTCTTGGTTCCATGAGAAAGATTGGAAATCTTTTCATATAAAACTAATCTAATTATTCCTATTGCCTATTTATATCGTAGATATTTACGTTTTAAAAGTTGTTTACACCACATATAAACGAAAAAAAGACCCCCCCCCCGAATCTACGGAGAATCTCATTTCAAACTAATTTCATATGTTGGTAAATTATTTTACAAATATACACAAATGTGTTCTTCAAATTAGAAATTTTGATGAACTAATTTGTAAGAAGAATGATAAAAACGTAGGGCTAGTTATGTGAAATGCTAACCTAAGGGAAGTTGGGTGCTTCTGGTGGTGGTGTAATGATTAGCAAGCTAGACTAGCAAATCTCTCCATTCGTACAGCCTTGTGCCAAATGTAAGCAAAATCATAGTAAATTACTAACCTAACGAACCTAAGCAAAGAAGGTCAACACACAGTCAAGGGAGAGTTAACATGGGAAGCTTTTGGGTACCATTATTTTTCATTGAAAAGGAAGGTAAAAACGAGTGAACATTTTGGCGACATCGGTTACAACAAAAAGGAGCAGCCACATAATACTAAAGGCTAATTATTTATTAAATATATATATATATATATATATATATATATATATATATATATAGAGAGAGAGAGAGAGAGAGAGAGAGAGAGAAAGAGAGAGAGATTTTATACGATATGATGCTAAATAAAATCAATTGTAAAATTGAAAACATGGGTATGATTAAAATCGATTAAAACAAATTAAATCGACAGCACCGTTCGACTATTCCTAATTTTATTTTTGCTTTCCCCGTCTAAACAGAATCGAACGTTTTGTATTAATCACGTCACCTTCCAAACTGTTAATGAGGTGCCTAGTCCGAGCCCTTTGCGGAAGAATAAATGACTCTTCTAAATAATTGACTGTGTATAAATTTTTATAAAAAGTGCTCTCCAGGAGAGAACCGATGCACGTATCCGTTGGCTGGACCCAGTAATATCATCTGTACATTCACAGACGCATAAATTTGACGAATTTTTCCTATAAACTATGGTCTCCGACTCTGTTTTAACCAGAAAAGAAAGATTAAGAGGACTAGAGAAACAAGATCCCACAGCAAGAAGAAAGTTCTGAAGAAAGAAATAAGGATTTTCCAGGCTGCATTCTTCTGATTTTTCGTAACTTTGCTATCAGGATTGTAACATGC
The DNA here is from genome assembly GCA_963585895.1 of Sepioteuthis lessoniana. Lineage (NCBI taxonomy): Eukaryota > Metazoa > Mollusca > Cephalopoda > Myopsida > Loliginidae > Sepioteuthis > Sepioteuthis lessoniana. The sequence continues at coordinate 37,114,784 of OY757914.1, forward strand.
AGACTTTTAGGTGTTCACTTTTTCTAGGTTAGCACCGTAGAAAAGTCACTAAAATTTTCGGCTAGAAATTTGGATTCATATGCTGTCCATTATAATTGACTCTGTATAAATTTGTATTAAAAAGTGCTCTCCAGTAATATCATCTTGGTCCCAGTAATATCATCTTGGCATTCACAGACGCATGAAGTCGACGAATTTCAGGAATCGATTCATAGGCTGTCCATTATAATTTATCCAGGTTTTAGCCTTTCATTTAATGATGATTGAACATTTTTGTAAGCGAAGATATGAGAAAGTCATTTTATTTCCGAACAATCATATTTTTCTTTATCTACACCAGTGATTTTAAAATCGACAAATTTCTTTTAATTGCTTTCAGTTCGGATGAAAAACTCAAAATTGCACAACTATATATTTCAATAATACAAAGGGTGGGTTGCAAACTTAATGGCTTAGCAAGCTAAACTTCTCTGTTGAGGTCTGTCTTAGAAGCAGGAGTTATTTAATGTCTGGATAGTCTTACTGACAGCAATATAAGTAATGTAAATCTAAAAGACTTACAAATGGATGCTAACTTATTTAAAAGTGAAAATACCAACAAAGTATGTGTGCAAACAAATGACTGACGTTAAATTGTGATTGTTAATGTAGCAATACTTGAAACCATTTCACTGTGTGCAAATAAAATTAACCCTGCCGCGTGTAAAATATTATCAACAAAATATTTTTATTAATCATATATATTCAATATATATGTATGTTGAGGGTTTGGCATTAAATAGCCGATAATGTTTGATATGCCATAAAAACCTACCAAACCGAATCCTATATATTTAATATATATGTATAAAGAGGATTTGGCATTAAATAACCTACAATGGTTGATATATTATCAAAAGCAACCAACCCAACCAACCCAAACCATTTTGATTTTGAAAAAATAAAAAATAGATACACACTACGTTAGAGACAAAGGAAGATTCATCATCTAATTTTATTTAATTACGGATACAGGAAAATTTATACAAAATAATTAGCCAAGACACCATTGGCATTGACAGTAGGGGAACTCAAATAAAATAATAAAACAAACGAATGCCTTTTCGTCCGGCGCTTTTCAAGTTTTTATACACCGGAAAATTGGATAAAAACGGAGGTATATAATTTGGATTGCCAAATTAGAGGTGACCCCCCCCAAAAAAAAACCTAAGTCACCCCAGCATCTAGCAGTTCCCCAAATATATTTAAATTATGATTGTTTAACTGGCTGCATAGAGAGGGGCGATTCATAGAAATATAAATCGCCTCTAGAAATTTAAGATGGAATTCATCTCTAGCGCTATGCAGGACTGAGAAACAATCATATTCATAAGTGCTTCTGCAGCTATTTATAGTAAGCAAATACTCACCAATAGCCAAATCCATTGCTTGAGAATGTCCGGATGTTAGTCAGCCTGACAATAGAGATCTGGGTATATGCTAACTCTCACTCCGAGGAGGTGACATGTCATACCTATATATGTCGAATTACATCGACAAGTAAATTTATATATTAAATTGCTTTTTTTTAAAGATAGGCAGCTTGTCCTTATTCGTAGAATTAAAGGCCGACCTCGAAATGAATATTGGTCTTAGGTTAACAGCATGATAACAACAATACACAGAAGAGGCAATCTTACCAACAAAAGAGTGACGAGCAGAACCTACTCAGGGAATTCTGAAGTATACAGGATATTTCGGAGGACCGAAACCTTTGTTCAGGTTTTTGAACTTTATCACTGTATGCTTGATATTAATATCAATAACATCCTCTGGGTACCCGTTGTCAATGAAGATATCCTTGATAGCCTTAAGTTCATTCTCAATCTTGCAGTCACTACAAATGTTAAGAGCTCTATAGGAAAGATATCTAATTAGATTCAGCTTCCTAGATTTGGGGGCAAATGAATGTCAATCCAAATATAGCCCGGTGAATTTGGGTTTCCTATAAATAGATGTGAGGAAAGAAAGATCTCATCTTTCGACTAACACATCTAAGAATGGTAATTGACCATTATTCTCCTCCTCCATAGTAAATGATAGGGAAGAGTGTAGCTGATTCAATGTGTCAAAAAATACTAAGGCATCGCTACGTGATGTGAAGGAACGAAAAGTATCATCTACATACCGTAAATAGATGAAGGGCTTAGGAAACCTATCAAACAGACGTATTTCATGGAACCCAACGAAAATATTCGCCAGAATGGGGCCAAGAGAGGATCCCATACTAAAGCCCTCAATCTACCGAAACATAGTCTCATTAAAACTGAGAGATACCGACTTTGTGGCAATGCCCATCAATTCAATAAAAACATCCCCAGGAAAAGGAAGAGAGGCAATAGATGAGCCGTGATTCAAAAAGTCAGCACATATGGGTATTGTCTCATCTAAAGGGATATTAGTAAAAAGAGAGACAGCATCTAAAGATATAAAAACTTTAAAAGCACCGGACGAAAAGGCCTTCGTTTGTTTTATTTTTTTATTTGAGTTCCCCTACCATCTAATTTTAATACACTTCTGACTTCCTTTCTTGTTCTTCGGGAAAATGATCGGATCATCTTACAAAAGATTATTTTCGTTTGATTTCTTTCTTTAATGGCGTGTCAACCGGTCCTCAAAGATGTATGCAACTATCTATGTATGTAAATATACGTAAGGGGAGGAGGAGCATAGAGAGTATGATGGTTCAGTTGTCATCTAAATTGCGCAAAAATAGGATAATCCAGACGAAAACATTTACCAAAATGACGTAAATATATATTTAACAACTATCAATTAAATTGATTGAAGAAAGCACCATGAGGCTTAACGATGATGGAATCTCCTACAAGCCATTCCGAAGATCTCCTTTTTTAAACTGATTAATATTACAGTTATCTTTGCCTTGATTATTATCTTGTTAATCTTCAAATAATGAAAGACTGGTCCCTTATTTAGCTATGACTGGTTAAGGTATGACATGCAATGCCAGCTTTTCAAAAATGGTCACGTATTTAATGACTGATCAGGTGTGGGAAATGTTCGTGTACTGAGAAAATTGAATGAATAAATTATATTAATAGATTTATTTGTATGTAGCGAACTAAATAATTAAAATAATACATTAACTTTCTGAATTTGAGCATTGAGAGAAGTTTATAATAGAAAATATTATGAGAAATTCTTACAGTAATGCCCGATTATGCGACGGAAATTGTATTACTTGAAGGTGTGTTCAGTCTATTTTAAATTTGATTATCGGGGTGAGCGCGTACGCATACCCCATACATAGAAATAGCGATTCCGAGACGTCCACATTTGGAACGGTCGCAGAGGTCAACCCAACCGGAGTGCAATGGTTAGGTCTTACTCTGGGAGAACAGCCGTACTGATCACTGTTTCTCCTAGTCCAGGTAAATATTTGTCGCTGCTTCCCACCAGACAGGACTTGACACAAGGTCAAAAGTCCGAAGGCCGATTAAAGTGGGGATAAAGGGCAGGGGAAGGTCGGGAACGAGCCGAGACCCGAACCCTGCTAGTCATTGACCCACTAAGTGCAATGTGGGTCTAATGAGTCAAACAGTATCATGGACCAAATTTAGATCCGGGCACGTATGCCAGAATATAGCTTAAACTAGACCGTGAGGTCTAGTGCTCTACAACTAGTGCAAGGGGGTCTGAAAAGCACTTTGCCCACCCGAGGGTGGCCAACCGAAGTTGGGGGCCTTTCGGCCTCGAATCTGCCATTGGTTTCGATACCCCTGGACAAGTAAGTAATGTTACTCCTAATCCAGGTAAGTATTTGTCGCTGCCTCTCACCAGACAGGACTTGACACAAGGTCAAAAGCCTGAAGGCCGATTACAGTGGGGATAAAGGGGAGGGAAAGGTCGGGAACGAGCCGAGACTCGAACCCTGCTTGTCTGTGCTGCTAATCGACCCACTAAGTGCAATGTGGGTCTAATGAGGCAAGCAGTTTCACGAATCCAAATTTGGATCCGGGCACGTATGCCGGGTTATGGCTTAAACTAGACAGTAAGATCTAGTGCCATACAAAGGGGACAGAGGATGCAGTTCGCCCACCCGAGGGTTGCCCAACCGAAGTTGCGGGCCTTTCGGCCTCGAATCTGCCATTGGTTTCGATACCCTTAGACCAGTGAGTAATGTTACTCCTAATCCAGGTAATTATTAAAAAAGTGAGAAAAAAGGGCTCTATATATACTGCAAATGCAGGGCTTCCTAATTGACGGTGTTATATGAGCAAAAAGAAACTTATTCCAATGCACAAAATAACATTTTCACTACGTTTTAGAAAAACAGAAATCATCTTATAAAGTTTTGTTTAGGGTCATTTGTAAAATATGTAAATCTATGAGCGAATTTTTTGAAAGTTTTTAATTGATTGGAATGTTGCAATATCAAGGTCATCGTCATAATACGTATTTCTGATTTCATTGGAAAAGTTGCTCAAAGTGAAAGTAGAAAGTGAGATTTTCATTCAGCAAACATAAGTTCTTTTCTTTTTTTATTTTAAGTATGTTTAGCTCATAGGTTTCTTTACTCTGGTAATTTGTCGAGGAGAAAGTACGAAAAAAAAAAAAAGCAAAAAAAGCCGCACGCTTACTATTGTGAAAGATATAATTATCTCCCCTTTTCCATTTGACAGCTATACCGTATCCTCCGCGATATATATTAGCGACGGCCACGGCTATACAGTCACGCTTTTTTAATTGTCCCTTTTACACTTATGTAAATATGGGATTAGCTTAGTGATACATCGAGTGACTGACTTGTTTTGGTGTCTATAGTATGAAAATGTTTTCTAGATATTTCTTTATTATGGTGAATGTTTATTGAAACAGGTATTGCGTTACTGATTGGAACTCGTAAAGTTCAAAGTGAGGATAGTGATGACCAGCTTTCCCCAACCCCATTTTTACAGTCTTGTGCTGAAAGTAATCATTCATGCCAAATTAGTGAAATTAAGTAAAGATAATCCTGTTCAGTATTTAAGTGGATGACCTTTTTGTAAAAGCAAACCTTGTGAGCTAGACAGCCACTTACAGCTTGGAAAGTGACAAGTCATGGATTATTCAATGGTCGCCACTTCAAGATTAAAAAGAAGATAATAATTATTTATAATCAGTAAAGCAAAATTCAAAATTAAATATCAATAAATTACTTGGATAAAGTTACCTACTTTTTTCTACAAATGGGATTAATTTAGGATTTCCAAGAGTAAGTAGTGTATTTTAGTGAAAGTTTTTTGCGGGAAGGGGAAGATTTTCCACCCCCACACCGTGCTTGTTGCATGAGGTTTCAAAAACGTGTGGAGGGAGGCACTGGTTAACCAAAGGGGACAGTGTGACCAAGACTGTAGTTTATGGGGGCGGCATTTTGCATTTGAAAAAAAAATTGAAAACAAGATCATTCATTTTTATTTTATGGTGTTTCAAAAAAGAAATCAAATAAGTTTTTTAATTCAAATTTTTTCACATTCATTCATTTTTGTTTAGAAGATCACAAACCTATGACATGCCATCCCGTTGGCGACTTCACCTTTTTATAAATTCGGGCGACTCGGATGCCAGTCCTTTTAATAAAAAAAATCCAATCGCCAATGTTTACATTTCTCGAAAGGTTCAATACAAGAAGACGACTCACAAGAAAAGAATTACATTTATAATATGAACACCGTTAAGAAATTATTTTAAAATTTTAATTTTATATTTGGATAATCATTAAAAGACATTTTCTACCGCGTTTTTATCTCGTGGAGTTTTTTTAGAACAATGTTTTTTCCTCTGATACAATTTACCTACTTTTTATTCACTTAAAAGTTTTACATTGAATTTTTGAAGCCTTCGAAATCTTCCGCCTAAGATGAAGTACTTGAAGTAGAATAAAGATTTATTTAATCTATCTAAAAATGCAAGATTAAAGCTTCACAATGAAGGATAGCATATCTTCTGAAATTTTAATAGATTGTAAAATATTCACAAACGATTTTTCATTCAGACTAAAGTTTCTTGAAGATATAAAGAAAAGTCGCCTTCTTTTTTGAAGTCTAAAGATTTTTTAGGTTGTATTATGGAGAAATAAAACTGTTTTTTTTTTAATGCTTAATTGTTTCCTTTTAGTATTTGTTTTGGGATGGGGGTTACATTGGGCTCCTTCCCAAACCAGAGGTCTTTTGGGCGGAAAATTAAGATTGAAAATAAAATATCGCTTTGTAAGATTTTAAATGTATTTTTTTTTTTATTGCCCATGAAATTTTTTCAAATTATCTACATTACAATAGATATGTTTAATTGATAATTTGATTAACTGAAATAATAGGTTCATCCCCTCCGGGTAAGAGGCGACTTGAGAATAATGGCAATGAAGGGGTATTTCACATGATCTTTTTCTTTTAATATCTCGGGATACTGATTAGATTTAAGAGGAAAATCATTGAATCCAAATAAAATTATAGTTGATTTTCATAGTAAATGATAACGCACATGGGTTTTAAGAAAAATATTAGGTTTTATTGTTTTATTGTCCTAATCAATTTTATGAATGATATATTTTATGAGTCTGTGGTGCCAATCCTGAAACAGACCACTTCATACACTCAGAGCACCTACACACAGTATTGGACTGACCACAATTATTTTTTCAACATTACTGTTATGACGTTATAAAAGAAGTCTTAACTGTTTATTCATAACTAAAAACAATAGTTTATTTATTTGGTTATCATCAAAATCGCAAAATTTACCGTCTATTTTTTCAAGAATGCTCGCTTCATAAAAGTTGCATGAGCCAAGTATTTGTCGCTGCCTCCCACCAGACACGACTTGACACAAGGTCAAAAGCCCGAAGGCCAATTAAAGTGGAGATAAAGGGGAGGGAAGGTCGGGAACGAGCCGAGACTCGAACCCTGCTTGTCAGTGCTGCTCATCGGTTCACTTAGTGCAATGTGAGCCTGATGAGGCAAGCAGTTTCACGAACCCAAATGTGGGTCCGGGCACGTATGCCAGTTTGCGGCTTAAACTAGACGCATGGTCTAGTGCCGTACAAGGGGGGCAAAGGAGACAAAAATGCAGCTCGCCCACCCGAAGGTAGCCTAGTCGAAACTAGGTGCCTAATTAAAGGCCCCAAGTCTGCCATTGTTCCTTTTTCAGGGCCACGCTCCGGACCGAAGTCCAGAACAGGCCCCGGGTCTGCTTTTTTCTGGAAATTCTGAAATTATGTTTGATTTGTTTTTAATTCATTATTGGAAGTTTTTTTCAAAGTTTATTATGAAAAAAAGGTCACTGATATATATATCCATTTGATATGCCCAAATTAATTTATTGTAAAAGAAAATTATTTTAGAATTAAGAGTTTATTTTCCTGAAAAAAGCAGATCAAATGTGCGTACGAGGCTGATTCTTACTAATAATTTGAAGGCACCATTCCTCGAAAAAAGGTGAAAAATGCGGGAGTTCTTATCTTAAAGATAGCCAATTGTCTACTTTTTATAGGAAAACGTTGATATAAAACATTGAATCAGTTAATGAATCCCTCCACATTGATGAACTGTAAAATCTCTACCCCAACTTAACTCAACTGTAGATTTTCCTCCCAGATTGATCAACTGTAGATCTTTGCAACTTGTTAAATGTGAATGTTGTTGTTTTTTTCTTGTCATTTGGTTCTTTTCATAGAAAAATATTGGAGATGGTTTTTTTTTTTTTTTTTTTTTGATGAACAAAGATATTTGTTGTTGAGTAGAACCAGAAATATCCATTTCGAAAGATTTTAATAAACTTGCAATTTTTAAATCTCAAAAACTGTACAAATATCACGCTCTTCAGAGGATGTTATTAATATAGTTTCCATAAAATCACTATTTTAGACTTATTTTGTGAAAAGAACACCATTCTTAATTAAATTTTAAATGTTTTTAGAGATTTTTAGAATAAACATATTCAGAAAAATCAAACCTACTGACTATTACAAGATTAAATTTTTATATTAGAATAACAAACAAATTATCTTAAGTCTATGATATAAAAAGGTAGGTTAAGATTATTTAGAAGTAAAATTTTCAAATATGATGCTTTCAACTGGAACGATTTTTAGAATAGTTCTAAATATTAAATTCGGATCAACTGAAGAATCTCCATTCCAACTCAATTGTGGAATCCTCCCAAGCACGTCTGCAGGAAAGAAATTCTTTAACTGATCCAAATTTTCTTTTTATATCGAGTCGTAGAAATACAAAAAGATTTATTTCAAGAGGGGAAAAAAAAAAAAAATTTGTCGGAAGTGTTATTTTTTAATTTTAACTTTTAATGTTTATTGTTTATTGTTTTAAAAACTTTATTTTAAAACACAAATATTCTTTTTAAAGATTAAAATAATGATCACGTTTGTTCAGTTAATTTTTGAGTTTGTTGGTTGTCAAGTTCTAATCAAGGCCGTTAAGTGTATTTCATTTATATTTTTCCTCCCAGCAAAAAACGGTGTCATTTTGAATAAGGGTCCCGGGCAGCATTTTGCTTTGGTACGCCTCTCTCTCTCACTGTCTCTCTCTACCTGTCCTCATGTATGTATGTATCTATCTATATATATAATGTAAAGTTCTGTTGGCGACCGTAGTCGAGGCTGACTCCTTTTTCAATATCTACAACACCAAAGTGGATTGTTCCATTTTACCCTTGTTATATACCTTATATTGCTGAGTGCTAAGAAAGGCGGCATCAAGTACCATTTTTAAAGTCTTTGGTATGACGCGACTTGGGATTGAACCCAGGTCTCCCGGACGATCAGCGAACACTCTACCGACTAGACCGATGAGCCGGTTAGTAGGTATCATACAATAACTGATGTTTATGCAACAGCATTGCTTCTAACTAACAAAGCCTTCATCAGATGATGACTTTGGTTTCAGGCATGGTTTCGGGGCTGAAGCATCACTACCAATAACCCAGAGCGCCCCAGCATTATCTCACGACACCACCAGACTTTGTCAGATTGTTGTCATTCTGTGGGATTGCCAGATCAACGCTAATGCCGTTAGAGCCTTATCTTGGATATTTTCCGTGTATTTTCTCTTGTCCGATGGAGGAAGTCGAAGATTAGTTAAGAAAACGGAGGTTGAGTAGGCAATAAAACACCTGCATCCGACTTCGATAGGAAATATATTCGTTATCCAGCCATATCTGACACATTGTTCTCGCAGATCTTCATATTTTTCCAACTTACGCTGATCTACCCAGTCGAAATTTTCTTCATAAGGGATCGTAAACTCAATAACGAAAACATTTTTGCTTTAACGGACCAATTGACAATATCTGGACGCTTTGTTGTTAACGCTATTTAAGTTGGAAATATGAAGTTATGTTTTAAATCGGTTGCAACGGGCCAGACCGTGCAGCCCTCAAGCAATGATGGTTTACGCATATTTTCACGTCCAATTTTCGAAATATTTCCTTCTTTAACGAACTGAATTGCTCTGTTGTTGATAATATTTAGAGCTTTATTGGCAGTCTCACAACATGTTTTTGAAACCTCAGAGAAAATCTCTAGGACTTCGTTATGTCTCCAAGTATAGCTTCTTAGAGCGTACTCACATCTAGTGAGAATGTGTTTGAGGCTCGCAGTTTTCCCACATGCAGTTTCCTTTCAGCAACGATAAACTTCGGCACTTTGAAGGCTTTATTTTCATATCAGCCCATTTGAAGAGCTCTTGGAGGCGGGTCACCAGTTGTTCCATGTGTGATCTGGATTCTGCAATTAGAGTAACATCATCCATAAAAGCCTTCATAGATGGACCGGTTATTTGATTGGTGTTGACATCGGCACTACGTAATATCATCTCCATTACCAATACGAAAAGTAGTGGAGAGATAACACAACCCATCATGATGCCAATATTCAACTTTTGCCAGTTAGTTGAATATTTATTATTAGAAAACCTCACATAAGTACGTTTAAAGTACGTTGATATGAGGTTTTTAATGTCCTCTATAATCCAAAAGAACTCGATTGCTTTCTCAAGTAGTTGGTAGTTATATATATGTGTAAGTGTGTACGTGTTGGTTGGTTGGTTGACTAGTTGGTTAGGTTTTATGGCATATTAATCTTCTTAGGTTATCTAATACCAAATTCCGTTTATATATATATATATATATATATATATATATATATATATATATATATATATATATAAAACCAAAGATTTCTCTGCTCAGTCGGCTGGGACTGTAGAATACACCAACTGCTTCTCTGCCGAGGAGTAAGATCCCCCCAACTAGTATCCTGGATATGAGACTAAACAATCTGATGTTGACGTTCCATTATTGCAGGAGCTTTGGGGAATACGGAGTACCCCTTCATTGCCATCGTTCCCAGGTCCACTCAGCTCTGTAATGGTAGAACCACATAGGGTCCTGTCTATTGGTCAAATAGAACTAAACTGTGTACTTATGCTCACCTGAATTGCTTGAAGTGGATATGTTTTGACATTTAAACTGCGTACTTCTTTTAGACTGCATACTTATGCTAAACTGAATTATTTAAAATAGAACTGTTTTGGAAGAGTTTTCTTGATAATTGTCATATTTAGAACAGCTGCACAAGCCGTTTTGTCATTGTCCTTGGAGCCATCCGTAAAGACATGTAGGTGGTCAGGATGGTGTGGGAGGATATTGCGAAATTTCTCCTGATAAATGCTGGGATGGGTTTTCGTTTTCGGGAGTTCATTCAGTTCTAAGATCGCTTTGGTTTTTTTAATGATCCAAGGTGGTGCTTGAGGTCGGATGATTTCTTGTATATTATTTAGAGAGATTTTGGAATCTTTCAGAGTAGACTTCATCCGAAGGCCAAAAGGTTTTATTGATTTTTCCTTTTTTTTTTCAAAATGTTGCTCGTATTTATGGTTGTAGATGCAGTCATGAGTTCCGTTGGATGGGAAATATTTAAATTTTGTGCAGTATTGGAGAGCCAGTTTGTCACATTTGATTTGTAGAGGCGCTTCATGGACCTCAGCATATAGGCTGTCTACTGGAGAAGTTCTGAAAGCTCCTAAGATCTGCCTTGGCCCTTGTTGTGTATAGGGTCAAGCTGTTTGTGGTCGGACCATCTGGCTGATCTGTTGATAAAAATGGAATAATCTAATTTTGAACGAATCAGTGATCTGTATAGTTTAAGGAGCGTTCGTCAGTTAGCTCTCCATTCTGTGTGGGCGACCACTTGCAGAAGTTGTTGGGATCGAGTGGATTTGTTTTTTTAAATATTTTATGTGGCGGATGAATGTTAATTTCCATTCGAATATAACCCCAAGGAATTTATATTCGTTAACAATAGGTATTTCCGTATCTTCAAGTTTGATGAGGGGTCATCGTGAAGTTTTCTCAGTTGACATCATGTTTTGCTTTTGGAGATTTTGAAACCGTTTGTGTTTGTCCAATGAGTAATTTTCTAGATGCATTGTTGCTGTAGACTCTCGGCAGTTTGATATATCTTGATCAGGAAGTGGTGCAGAAGTCGTCAATATAGAGGTAAATTTCAATTTCAGGAGTGAGACACTTTGTGATGCTGTTTATTTTTATATTGAACGGCCTCACCGACAGAAAACTCCCTTGAGAGACTCCGTCTTCCTATTTGCGGAGATTAGAAAACGTTGATCCGACTCAGACACGGAATTTCCTGTCCGAAAGAAAACTTTTAATGAAGTTGGGCAATCTGATTCGCAGACTCATGCTATGCAGGTGTTTCATTATTTCGAACTTCCTGGTGGTCTCATAAGCCTTCTCCAGATCAAAGAAAAGTGTTGTTTTTAGATGTTGGCCTCTCTTATGGAGGTTTCCAATTTGACAACATGATCCATTGTTGATCTACATCCCGAATTAGGGATATGTTTGCTGGACTCGAGAATCCAGACCAATCTTTTGTTGACCATACGCCCCATGGTTTTGCAGAGGCTGCTAGTTATTGATATTGGGAGGGTGTTAGCTGGATTTGAGCCATCTCTCCCTGGCTTAGGTATAGGGATGATTGTTGCTATTTTCCATGATTCTGGGAATTTACTGTTTATCCAGATATCATTAAATATTGTCAGAAGGTAATTGAGTGGATTTTTTGGTGGGTGTTTTAGAAAGTCGTAATGAATTTCATCAAGGCCGATTGTTATATAGTGCAATGTTTCGATAGATTCTTTTAGATCTACTGGTGTTTGTATTTTTAAGAATTATTGAAATAGAAGTTTAGTTTTTAGTTTTCTTAGCCAAACATTCGGTTTCAACTGGATCAATTTCGCAATGAGATCTCTATAATTTTTATCTTGATTGATTGTATCCGCCCTCCATGCAACAGAGGCTTAGCTGTTTTTGCCCATGTAAGTCCCTACTATTTTTTTTGCTTCTAGGAAAGACACTTTCCTCTTGTGTTTCGCTTTAAGTATTTCTTTTTCTTTTTTTGTTGGCTTCGCAAGATCTTGGGTAAACCAGATGATTTTGTCGGCAGTTTGCACATCTGGTTTCCTTCTTCCATGTTGTCCGGGTCTTTTTCACTGCATTTGGTACATGTCTTCTACAGGCTTCCCTGTGGTGTCCATAATTTTGGAATTTGAAGCATCTCAAGGGAGCTGTGGCTTACTGTTCGACCTTCTCTACACAATAGCCGATCTTTACCCCCTTGAGAATGTGGGGTTGGTTAAAAGTCAGGATGTGGGTGTTGGTTTCGATTTTTCTCGTCCTTTTCTAATCGTTATTCTTTTTATGTTTGTGACCCCCTGTTTCTCAGAGCTGCCGACATCATTTCTGTTGCCAACGCCAACTCCCTACTCCTGATAAATCATTTGGAAGTATTGAGTTTTTCGTGCAGGTACGCTTTGCATTTGGTTGTATGGAAGATTTTCATTTTCAATGTTTTCAACCTGTCTCCGACTGTCCATCTCGACAAGTAAGTTTCTATTCCTGATTTTCTTGACGTTTTTCGGTGTAACCCTTGTTGAAATAACTTTTCCTATGAGGAAAGGCAACAATTTTGTTAGGCAGATCTCCTCCAAAAATTCAATGACAATGAATCTATTGAAATCTGCTGCCTCACCCTCGGAATCTAATCCTGACAGGTTTCGTTAATTTTTTTAATTTGAAGACGCCATATGGGGCTGTATATTTTCGCTGGCACTGTGCTCCACCACGCATCATGGAGTTTAACTTGTGTTGGTAATGTACCAAGAGCGAAACCCTTTCGCTTTGATTCAGACGGGGATACAACACGAATAAATATACTCGAGCTGAGAGTAGGTTTTTGAGCCTTCGCCAATTTCAGGTTCTCAGCACTGGTCATATATGTATGTGTATGTGTGTGGGTGAGTGGGTAGTTGGTCATGGCAGAAGGCCCTGCACTCGATCCAGGATAGCAGTAACTCCTCTTGGTACATGATGTAGACCTCCAAGTTGAGGCTAGGATCATGTGGGAGCTAGCTCTGTTATGAAGGAATTGTTGAAACAAAAGCACTTGTGAGAACACTAATTAAAGATGATGACAATTTTCCCATTACACACAATATACATATACATGTGAGTGTGTGAATGTGTGCGTTTGGTTGTGCAAGTGTGTGTTTGAGGGACCCAACAAAATAAAATAGATTCGAAATGTTTGAAAATCATTTAAATTGTGTGATTGAGCTCATCTTCTTGCGCTTTCATATTGTAACTGGTGTCGCTAACATGTTACTTTTTGGATACCAGCCAGCTTCCCATATTAACACTCCTGTGACCGTGTGTTGACCTTCTTTGCTTACTTCGTTTAGGTTAACATTTTACTGGCAGGCTCTATATTTTTATCGTTATTCTTTGTAATATCATGTATATAATTGATATAAGTTTCAGTGAAAAAGCTCACATGGTAAAGAGAAAGCTTTAACTTTTTTCATTGGTACGAACTATTTGATCTGAATTTCAGATTTAAATACCACACACACACACACACACACACACACACACACACATATATATATATATATATATATATATATATATATGCACCCACGCTTAAAATTGTTTTGAAATTAAATTCTTAGTAGATTTGGGGGAGGTTTCTTTTTCGCCTCAAAGTTTTCCCCTACAAAATAGTGTTTTTAGGCATTTACCTGGACCTTGCGAGAAGATATCAAGTTAACATTGTTAATAGTTATAAAAAGAAAACCTTATAACAATCCCGAAAATTTTTAATCCATGGCAGAATTGATATTGGCCAAATCACCGCAGTGTTGAGATGTGCTAGAATTTTTGGATAGTTGAGAAAATTTGATGCCTGTGAAAACACCTTTTATAACTGGCATGAAAAACACATGAGGATGTAATACTCATACAAATACTCATACAAATAATAATAATTCACCCTGTTATCATCTTGAAGGAATAAAGAACACGCTACTTGTTAGAGAAAAAAGTTTATGGATATGAAAAGAAACAAAGAAAAGAAAGAGATTGGGTAAGTGTTAACGACACATACACAGATACACATACATAGACACACAGCCACCCACATACACATCAGAGAAAAAGAAGACAATTATAATTAGAAAGAAACTAAAGAATAAAGAAATAAAAATCTGTGATGTTATACATTAGATGTTAATTGTCTCCTCTAATGCAATCAAAAGGAGAACGAAAGAAGGAAAAAAAGGCAGGGAAGAATGAAAGAAAAAACTCAAATGATAGATAGATAGATAGATAGATAGATAGATAGAAGAAATAAATAAAGACCGCTTATTTTTCAAAAATTTTAAGGGCATTGCGCTGATAAACTGTAAATGCTGACAAGATGATATTTTCATGCATATTATTCCCTATCATAAATAATAATGTTACAACCTTTTATCACCTCACATTAATAATTATTAATCCTAGTCTGGTTGTGACAAAAGAAAAGATGAGTACTCAATACATCAGATAAAAACGAAGGCTCATAATTTAAAAAGATATGTCTACTCTAATTGAATGAAATAAAGGAACGAAGAACCAAAGTTAGAAAAAGAAAAGAAGGAAAAATAGAGACAAAGAAACGGGATAGATAGATAGATAGATAGATAGATAGATAGATAGATAGATGTCAAACAGAAAGAAATGAAGAATGCTTCTCGGAAAAAACATTTTGTGAATTACTAAACCGAGAAATAAATGATCTATAAAGTCAGCAAAGATTTTTTTCATGTATTCATTTTTAGTTAAATTCTTTAAAAATGTAGTGAATTGTTTAAAAATGGATTTGTTATATGAATATCAAAAAAAAATGTTTTGAACGATGGTTTTCCATGATCATACACGAAAAAAAGAAAACATTTTAAAATTTTTTACTTATCAGGAAACAATAGATCGTCTCTTCCACCCGAGAGGAATCATATTAGAACGATCATACATTTCTGAGTTCCTCTCTTGTCCTCTTGAAAAATTACCTGCTGATTTTGCCAGTCATTTGATTGAGTTCAATTTCTTTGTTCAATGACTTGTCTTCATATATGTATGCATCTGTGAATTTATATATATATATATATATATATATATATATATATATATATATATATATATATACCCCTCCGCTCGGGCAGGATATGACACAAGGTTCATTTTTAAGCATTGTTTAACAGGTTTGAATTCAGAATTTTCGTTTTCCTAGACTAGTGTCCTCACCAAGGCTGAAGAACTCAGTCTGCCCTACTATTTACCCATAGCTGGAGGGAGAATAATGGAATTCATACCTTTCCCAAGGTTATTAGTGCTATGTGAAATGCAATCAGTCTCGTCCAGGATTTGAACTTGTGTTACCGTGTCCATTTCCTACGACGATAACCATTACACCATGGGCATATATATATATATATATATATATGCCCGTGGTGTAATATATATATATATATATATATATATATATATATATATATATATATATATATATATATATATATATATATATATATATATATATATATATATATAACGAAGGAATATGTTTGTTACCATTTTTAGTGAAGGTAATGTATTCTTGCGCGTGTTCTTATTGCCTCGCTAAGTGTTGTTGGAAAATAAGGGAGGATGAAGCACGAAGAAGACGAAGATGCTGTTAGGTTTTATATAAAGGTATTTAATGGTAGCATGGAATAAGGGTTTTACGTTTATGCTGCAAGTCTCGTCAGAAGAAAAGAAGATAGGAAACGAAATGAAGTTATTATAGAGTTGAGAAAGCATTTTAGTATCTAAATGCCTGAGCGAAAAGTGCATCGTTAGGTTAAGGCATTGTTGAATGTGTGAGGGAAATATGTTTGCCATAGTGAAGCAAAAGTCGTGTTTGCTGTTTGAGGACAGAAACGATTGTAGCCACCGTGAGTTTGTGCTTCTGGTTGTTTCGGGGAGAAGCGTGAATGTCTTCAGAAAATGTTGCCCAGTGAAGAAGTAGCTAGGTGTCGGAGCGGAATTTTGCATCGCAGTCAACATAGCCAATACTAGAGGCGACTAAGAGTTGTTCCTGTGTGTGGCGTATTGAATTCATCTAATTCATATTCAACTGGGAACCCTTGGTCTAAGAGAATAGACGCAAGGGGTCCACAAAGTAGATAGCTTCCTTCATGGTAGTGTGATGCTGCTGCTGCTGCTGCTATTGAAGAGCAGACAGTAAGACGTCTGTACTGAACGAAGGAGTTCTGAGAAAGAAAGTGTTTGGCAAATTTCCCCTGTTTTTGCTGCCCGGAAAGATGGTTCGGGTTGATTAGGATAAGTCATCCTGATTGGGTGAAATTATGCGTCGACCCTAACGGTCGAACTAAATTATGTGCCAAACAAAAATACGAAATTCTTCTGCTACATATATATATATGTGTGTGTGTGTGTGTGTGTGTGTGTGTGTGTGTGTGTGTGTGTGTGTGTGTGTGTGTGTGTTTGTGTGTGTGTGTGTGTGTGTGTGAACATTCAGTGTGCTATGGTTCAATTTTCAACTAAATTCTGTAAACATAAAATAAGCCTTACACATACACTTCCTAAAACCACATAAATATATCTTGAAATGCTATAGATTCAATTTATTCAACGATATCGCCATTAGCAATAAATACTATGGAATCACCGGAAAGCCTTTCCAGTGATCTCTTTCTAAAATTGCTCAATGCTAACGTTATCTTTGCCTCCAGTTCATGTTTGGGGTTAACCTGAGCTTCATTGGTCTCTCGCACAATCACTCCCCACACATAATAATCAAGAGGATTGCAATGTATGGAGTTTGCCAGTCAGATACTTGTGTCGCAGAAATTGTCCCACAGCCAAGGATTGGTTCTCCTACCTTTGTGGCATGGCCGAATGTCCTGCAGCTAGACTTGGAGTCTTCCAGTAGCCAACAAGTCGATCTTGGACAGAAAAATCTCCTTCTGGTACTTGATGCAGGCTTCCAAGTTGAGGCTATGATTATGAGGAGGGCTATGTTATGGAGGAATTGTTCAGTGTGAAAACCTGAAACAAAGCAAATATAAAAATAATAATTAAAGATTCAGACAATTTTCCCATTACACACACACATACACACTATATATATATATATATATATATATATATACGTATGTGTGTATCTATGTGTGTGTGTTTGGTTGTGCATGTATTTGAGGGACCCAACAAAATAAAGGGGACCGACCTACCTCTCAACGATTTAAATTTGTGTGAGCTCATCTTCTTGTTGCTCTTTAATCTTGCAACTGACGTCGCTAACATGTTTGACAAATCCTAACCTTTTTTTTATAACGGAAAAGATGCTACCCGCCAGCTTCCCATATAAACAAACACTCCTTTGACTGTGTGTTGACCTACTTTGCTTACTTCGTTTAGGTCAACATTTTACTGGCCAGCTCTATATTTCTACCATTATTCTAAGCGATATCACGTATATATGATTGATAGTAATTTTCATTGAAAATGTTCACAAGGTTAAGAAAAAACAATTCCGTTTAGTGTAAGTACTGCATTTTGTTTACAAACAATTAAATCTCAAAACAGTTAATTTCAAACAATTCAGTTTTGCATAAATATGCAGTTTAGTTCTGTTATCAATCCTCCTTCGTGTTTTTCTATATAGTCTTCGATTCGTTGTATTGATGCGTCAACGCTGTCTTCGATGCTGGCAAGTCCTTATCCTCCATCATTTCTTGATACATATTGTCTGTCAACGTCGTCTCTGGGATGTAATGCTTTATGCCTGGTTATTAGTTTTCTTGTTCTTTGGTCCATTTGTTTAAGTTCATCTCTGGTCCACTTCAGAAAGGGTCCCGAATATCTAACAAGGGGTACAACGCTCGAGTATGAAATAACAATAACGCCTGCTGTGGTATAAACCTTCCAACAAAAATAAAAGTGACGCTTGTTGCCTAAACACCAAATTATATCACAGTTTAAATTAACTATATTAGTCTTTGTTCTATTCGAATGATTAGAAATAATCTAAAACTAATATAAGTATTTGTATTGTCTATGTAGTTACGGATATATTCATATATTAAAAGTTATTTACACTACATAAAAACGTTGATCTAATAATTTACTGAAGAAAAATTTTAGATGAAAAAAGTAAAGTTGTGGGGGTACTGTTGTTCAGTGAATATTTTTTCCCCATTTTGGGGTAGTATGTTTGGTGTTTAGTTCCACAATTTTTGGTGGCTCATTACTGAAATGCAAACGAAGTAAAACGATTTTAAAACGACGCTGACAAAAGAACATTCAAAACAAAGCAATATAAACAAAACTAAATTTGTATATCAACAAATACATAAAAAAGAAACTGATATATCCTGAGGTGGCAATAATATAAGGATAATCAAGAGATAGTATTCCGTGAAAGGAAATAAAGGAAATAATATGGAGTAGGAGATACCACTCTCGGAGTAGGTTGTGTTATGGGTAGAGGAACATTAAAAGAGTCATATAATACCTCCAAGGGCAGTTCTTTATCTTCTGCCTGTTTGTAGTCCTCAGTGTGTTGAGGTCTTAGCTGATTTATATGCCTGCGACAGTCAAATTTACAACTTCTTACAGAATATAGCACGTGTCCAATTCTTTTCATAATAATACCCTCTTCCCAAAAGCTTTTCCCAGTCCTATAGTTCAAGAAGAGTATTTTGTCACCAGGTTTGTAGAACCTTGTAGAAAGATTTTCTCTTGTTGCTGTTGTCTTGGTTGAAT
Source organism: Sepioteuthis lessoniana (assembly GCA_963585895.1). NCBI lineage: Eukaryota > Metazoa > Mollusca > Cephalopoda > Myopsida > Loliginidae > Sepioteuthis > Sepioteuthis lessoniana. The sequence continues at coordinate 37,133,996 of OY757914.1, forward strand.
TTGGTAAAATCCTGTCAAATACGGATCTGATTTTTCGTGCGAACTTTAGTTCAGCTGGTGACAAACCGGCATTAGTGTTCGGGTTAGGAGTGATCCTGTACACAGATAGAAAATTTTCAAGACTCTTCTCATCAGTGTCCATGCCTTGGTTTTTCTTCAAAGCTCTTTTGAACGTGTCCACAAATCTCTCTGCGCGACCGTTTGACCTTGGATGGTATATTGAGGTTGTTAAATGTTCAATGGATAGGGCCTTGCAGAATTCTTCAAACTCTTTGCTGGTAAATTGGGTGCCGTTGTCGCTGACAATAGTTTTAGGCACTCCAAAACGACTGAAGAGAAGTCTTAGTGCATCTATAGTACTCGTTGATGTTGGGTGTTTACACTTAAAAACTTCCGGCCATTTTGTGAAACTGTCGACGACTACTGAGAAATAATGACCATTCAAAGGACCTGCATAGTCGATGTGTAACCGAGTCCACGGTGTATCCGTCTTCGGCCACCGTTGTATTTGTACAGGTGGTGCCTTTGCTGCTAGCTGACACCCTTGACACTCTCTTACAATTTTTTCGATGTCCCGGTCCATCCTAGGCCAATACGTATATCCGCGCATTAAGGCTTTCATTCTGGACATGCCTGGATGACCGCTATGGAATTCTTTTAGAATCCTCCTCTGTAGTGTGGTCGGTATGACGACTCTGTCCGCATACATTAAAGTTTGCGAATAAATAGAAAATGGCGAAATTTTCAAGTCTTTCTTCGACTTTTCGTTTAACTGCACCTATTTTTTCATTTTTACAATGAATTCATCTGTTTCTGCTGCTTTGTTGATGTCATCTAGAGTCAATGGTAACTCTCGAATCATGTTGCACAGCAGTCCGGAGAGTTCTTTTTCCTCTCTCAGTGCAGCTATCACTGTGTCCTCTAAAGGTTCTGCACACTTTCGAATCAGTTTGGATAGTCCATCCGCATGTCCAATATTTTTGGATGAAATGTACTCCATTTTAAAATTATAATTCAACAGAATTATGCTCCATCGTTGAAGTCTGTTTGCAGTGTGAGTGGGTATGCCTTTTTTAGAGCCAAAAATAGTGAACAAGGGTTTGTGGTCAGTCTGCAATGTAAAAATCCTGCCATGAATGAATCTATGGAATTTTTTAATTGCATAAATGATTGCCAAACTTTCTTTTTCAATTTGAGAATAGTTTCTTTCTGCAGGCAAAAGTGATCTGGATGCATGAGCAATTGGCTTCGTTGATCCATCTTCAAGTCTATGGAGAAGTACTGCTCCTAATCCATAATCACTTGCATCTGATGCCACAATCAATTCCTTCTGTGGATCAAAGTATGCCAGTGCTAAATCTGATTGCAGGCATTTCTTAATCTCTTCAAATGCACTTTGGCACTCATTTGACCAAATCCCCTTCTGTCTCTTTTTTAACAATTCGTTCAATGGTGCGCTCAACTTATGCATTTTTGATATATGAATAGCATAATATTGTGTTAAACCCCCAAAAGGTTGTAACTGGGCAACATTGTTAGGTGCTGGCATCTTCTCAATAGCTTCTGTTCTCTGAGGATCCGGTCTTCTGCCTTGATTTGACCAAGATATTTTATTTGTTTTAAGAAAAATTCACATTTTTCGGCACTCAATTTGAAGCCGAATTCCTCAATTCTTTGGAAAACTGTTCTTATGTGTTCCTTATGTTCCTGTACATTTTTACTCTTTACAAGAATGTCATCCAAATATGCGATTGCAAAACCTAAATCGGCAAGCATCGTGTCCATTATATGCTGAAATAATGCGGGAGCTACTTTCAAACCAAAAGGGACCCTTTTGAGTCTGAAGAGTCCTAAATGGGTATTAATACACAAATACTTTGAACATTCTTCACTGACATTTACCTAAAGGTAAGCCCCAGATAAATCAATTTTGGAGAAAATTTTACCTCCATTCAGCTTTGTAAAAATGTCTTCAGGGGATGGGAGTGGATAACTATGATCCATCAGACAGTCATAAAGGCCTGTAGAAAATACCCGAATCTTCTTATTTTTCTTTTTAACATACACAGTGGGGCTTGCCCACTCAGAATAGTCAACTTTTTCGACTAAACCATTTTCCTGCAGTCTTTGCAGTTCAATTTCAATATCTTCTTTTGAAGAAAAAGGCACGTTTCTTTTTGGTTTAAAAACAGGTTTCACATTTTGTTTTAGCTCAAAATTCACTTCGGTCTTAGTGCACACACCTAACCCCTCAGAAAAAACCCTGGGCAATTCACTTTTTAAGACAGTAAGAAAATCCTCATTTTGTTTAGAATTTATCTTTTCAGATACACTAACACGGTTACAAAATGAATTTATGGGTAGCTCCCATAAATCAAACAAAACGATCCAATCAATTCCGAAGAGGCAAGAATTTATACCTGGAAGAACTGACACTTTTGAAGAAAAAGTTTTCGATCCAAGGGATACACTGCAATTAACTCTCCCTTGAATTCTAATCTCTTTCCGGATACTCCTTTGGCAATTTTAGACGTTTTTTCCAGTTTTGGACACCCAATCCTCTTCCAAGTCACTTCGTCCATAATCAAAATATCGCTACCTGTATCCAAAAGTAGCTTAACTATGTGACCATTTATTTTGGTATTGACAAATTTTCGTTCACCCCCTTGTCTCACTTCTTCTTTTGACAACACTACATTTACTTTAGACTTAAATTTTTGTCTTTGTTTATTTTGTTTTGTTCGGCACTGGGGGGCTTGGTGTCCAACTAAACCACATTTAGCACAAGGTTGGTCTTTAAAAGGGCAATTTTTTCTTAAGTGCGAACCCGCACAGCTCCAGCATTCAAAATTTTTCCTTTGTTCTTGAGAAAAGTATTTTGTTTCACTACTTGGACCTGGGTTGTAACTTTTCCCTCTATCCTAGTGGTCTCCCTTTTCACATTTATCAACTTCTAACATTCTTCTGTCACTTTTTGCAAGTTCATTTCTGGATCTTGCTCCATAATTGATAAAATTCTTGACCTCAAATCCTTGTCCCTCGGTGCTGTCAGTCCCTGGACAAATATATAACACTTAAACATGTCAACTGATAGTTCTTTCAATTTAAAAAGTTCACAGAGGGCGTTGACTTTACCCGCATATGTGACAATATCACCAGTTTCTTCTTTTTGTGTGTTTAAACATTTATATCTTCTATGAAAAAGGCTGTCTCTTTCACCAAATATCGAGCACAACATTTTAACAGTTTCCGAAAAAGAAATATCTTCTGGTTTCTTTGACAAAATCAAATTTGTAAATTTTGTATTTTCCTCCGTACCCAATTTCTGAAGTAGGAGTGTGATTTTTTCTTCGTCAGACCATTTCTCACATCTTTTTGTAAAAATCTTCTCGAACCTCCGATAATAGGCGGGAAAGGTATCGCCTCGTTCTGCGTCGTATTTGAACTCAGCTAGTGAGTTAGCTATACCCTCTGCCGAAAAAAATCTAGACGCACTATCATTAGTTTTTGTGACAAAATAGTTTCACAAAATAGTCGGTTATTTGTAGTTTGCTGTATGACAAGTGCTTCAAAACGCTCTTGCCGAACCAACATCTGTTTTTGAAAGTCAATTTGAGCTTTTTGCTGAGCGATTAAACTCTCAGTTAACGTTTTCATCAATGCTGCTATTTGTTCCAAAGCCATTTTTTTTTAAATGCACAAATATCAAGTCAACGTATACACAAAATTTTGTTCCAAAAAGAAGATGTCTACCTTCAACTCTTTCGTGACGAAAAAAAATTGTCACCACTGAGAAATGTTCAGAAAACTCACCGTACAAAATATCAACACCTTACCAATTTCAAGTGATCCTTTTCGTCTTTTTCAAATACACGTAAACTTATTTATGTAAAAAAAACAGTTCCCACTGAACAATCCTTTTTTTTTTTTTTTAGTAAATGAATTTACTGTGTTCGCATTTCGTCTTCGTCGTCAATTGATATATCCTGAGGTGGCAATAATATAAGGATAATCAAGAGATAGTATTCCGTGAAAGGAAATAAAGGAAATAATATGTACTATAGGTTTGAATAAATAAAGAAGTAGTTTATTGTAATATTTACAGACAGAGAACGTATAGTTCTTAACGTGTTCTGTCCAGGGTGTCTCTCCGTGTTTCTCTGTGTTAATCTTTCCGGTGATCGGTGACATGGTCCCTTATTTAAACTGTTCCAGTGGTGATTACATATCTCACCATAACAGAAACATTATAAAACATATTCTAATATAGTCTGTTAAATATTCCTGTATGTGTGTGCGTGTGTGTAACTAACACGAATATAATGGTTAAATACTAAATATGGAAAGTGTCCTGTATACTATAAAATGTATGTTGGCTAAGTATTTCATGCGAGCTATCAATATACAGAAATATAGCAATGTATTCTAAGAGGAACGTGTCTTCTCCCATGTTAATTCTTTGTCTTTTTCGGGATTTGACGAAATTTCTGAGGCTGTGTTTGAGGCTGGAAAAAGTCTAACTGAAAAGGCAGAACAGGAAACAAAATGGTTGCAGAATGTATACACACCGATGTTACGCGTATTGAGTTGTGTCTTACTAACTGGCAAGGTCAAGCTGTTTCTGGAAGTCGAAAATGAAGAGAGAGAGGGTTCTGTCTCTGTAAGTCAAAGTGAGAGAGAGAGAGAAAGAGAGAGAGAGAGAGAGAGAGAAAGAGAAAGACAGTATGTGTGTGTGTGTGTGTGTGTGTGCTATCTCTGTAAATCAAAATGGAGAGAAAGAGTTCTTGAAAGAGGAGAGTATATATAGGCAATCCTTGTCATGCAGTCAGCTCCAAATGCCCAGGAAAAAGTCCAAGTTGCAGACGTAGTTGTGAGAACTAATCACGTGATTTTCCTGACCAATATGTTTCCACCACTTATTAGTTTACCGATACCCGACATCTTTTTTTCGGGAACAAGTGGTATCATGGCCATTTTAAAATATTGGAGTGTAAATCCTATAAAGTAAAAAGTAAAGTTGGTGACCTTAGTCAAAGTTGACCCAAAGGATCCCTTTTCAATAGCTACTACACTGAGTTATAGGGGAGGGCGCTACTCCATTCCCTGGATTGCTCGACGTTACCCTTGATCCTTACCTTATAATGCCGAGTTTTAAACAATGCGACATCAAGTTCCATTTTTTGAGTTTTTAATGTGACACGACCTGAGATTGAAGCCCAGTCTCCCGGGCCACTGCCGAACATTGTACTCATTCGACCAATAGCCCGGTTAATTTCCCCAGGCCTACTGAGAATCTAATTTCAATAAGACTATAGGTGTTGCTAAAGAATTACATACATGTATAACAAGAGGACAGATGATATTACCATTTTGGCATAAATGGCAATTGACGTAGTATCGTTCTGTTGTCTCTTGTTATCTTTATAGAAAGGAAACAAATAATGTAGGCGTAGATACTGATGGCTTTCAATCCAGTAGTATAATGACTGTTTGAGAGGAAGTTTTTCTTTTGTCGTGAGTTGAAGAGAACGAGAAAAACACTTGTAAATGGTTATGCGGGAGTTTCGTGCTTAGCCAGAGGCATCGGGTCCATTTGGTTTAGGAGGGAGAAATAATTGACCAGGAAATGGTCTCCTAAGGGATGCAATTGTTGAAGTGTGCTCTCTCGAGATGGATAGTCCCTGTCTGCTGTTGGATTCGTCCCGAGTTAGAGAGAGAAAGGATATCTCTGGTATCGTTGGTCTTACTTAGCTGCCAGCCAAGAGGAATGAGAAAAAAGAGAGATCGAGCATGGTTAGTGCTGTCTTTTATAATGCCCGGAGAGGTGTGCCCGGGCAGAATGGCATGGGTGGTTCTCATTGGATGAAATGTATAATTTCAAAATTCCAATGGCAAAATAATTCCCGTACTAAGTAATTGTTTGAAATGCTTTCTACTACACATGTACAAAAATATCTTTAAATTCTGATGAGATAGTTTGGAAGAAGAAAAAATGTTGGAGCTTATTGTTTCTCATGTGAACACTTTCTCTAACTACGTAGATGTTCTCGCCCAGAATAACAATAAAAATATTGGGCTAGTTGTGTAAAATGCTGAACCAACTGAAGGTAAGCTAAGATCAAGACATAGTCACAAGAGAGTGAATAAAGGAAGACAATATTTTCTTTTTCTCATTTGAGAATTGAACGATTTGTTAGCGACACCAAATACAAGAAAAAGGAGCAGGAACAAAAATTCGCTCTTTTCAATTGTTTTACTTTGTTAACACACACACACACACACACACATTTATGTGTTAAGAGTGAGTTAGAAAGGGTGAGAGAAAGAAAAAGAGAGAGAGAGAGAGAGGGGCAAGACAGAGAGACAGAGAGAGACATACAGAAAGAGATAGAGACAGACAAAGAGAGAGAGAGAGAGAATTATTGTCCAACACCATTGTTGTTAAAATCAAGTAAAATGTGAAATAGGTTTTCAATAATAATTAAAATCGATTAAAACGTATTTAAAACTTCGGTGCATTTCAACCGACACTTCTTCAAAAGTCAATTATTGGTATTTTCTCAATCAAGGGAAGAACTTTTTAAAAGAAAAATATCTCAAAATCACAAAGAGACAAGATAAAATATATCATTGTACTTAATGACCCCTCGAACATTTCTAATATTTCTTTTTTCTCTACACTGAGTCGGACGTAGCGTGTTAATTAATCTAGTGTGATTCTAGTTACTATGTGCTCCCCGCATATGGAACTTGACGCTAATGGAGATTTTCATGGTCACGAGAAATTTAGCAGTTGGGTAAAGATTGTGTTCACAACAACTGTCCGTTGAGTGGCAAGGGATGAATTGGTAAGCATATTAGCGACACCAACTCTTAGGCCGATTAGAGCCCCGTAGAAGAAGAAGAAACACACACATGAATCGACGTTCACTTCCCCTAACTCACACTTCGACCTTCGAGTCATTTGACCTTCTGTCAAGTCTCGTCTGATGGGAGGCGGAGACAAATATACATATTTCGCCTGAGACAATGCCGGACTGTCAATGCTCAATGGCAGACTTAAGGCCAAAAGGCCCTGGCTTCGGCTGGGTCACCTTCAAATGGGTGAGTTGGATTATTAACACCTTTGTATTGCACTGGAAATCGCTGTCCAGTCTAATCCGTGCCTGGACCCATGTTAGGGTCCATGTCGAGCTAAGCTTATCAGGCCTACACGGCACTAAGTGCACTGATGACCAACATACTCCAGCAGGACCTGAACATCGACTAATGCCCGACCTACTTCTCCCCTAACCCCAACTATAATTCGAGCTTCAGGTCATCTGACCTTGTGTCAAGTCCTGTCTGGTGGAAGGTAATGTGTACCTCCTCTGGTGATAGCACTCAGACCAAGGCCTTATCAAACAGCAGCTACCAGAGGCGCACAGCTCCAGGTCATTCCCAACAGCCATTGTCTTGACTCCAGCCACCAGACGACGCAGGAACTAACCACAGCCGAAGTCCCAGCTCAGCCAGCCAAGCCAACCACAGCTGATTTTCTCATTCAAACCACTTTTCTTAGCGCTAACCCTAGAAAGTCCTCTGAGGCCACTTTTGGTCTTCTTACTACACCTTCCCGGCTCCAGCTTAGCCAGTATTAGTTCCTACACCTTCCAGCTACCAGCACCAGCAGACCAGCTTCAGCTTCACAAGCAACAGTTCCTACACCTTCCAGCAACAAAAACTTGCAGATCGCCTCCAGCTTAACAAAGCAGCGGACTTCTGCATCCCCATAGTTTACGAGAAACACTGCTCGGATTAACACAACAAACAGAGGTCACATCTACGCATCCCCGGTTAACCAAAGTACTGCACAACAGGGTCTCCGATCATCCAGCCTCGGCCACCAGTAACTGAATTTTCGGTCCCGCAACAGGGCAGTCGCACATACCAATTCACACATACACATCTCTGAACAGGCCAGTTTTTATTGTAATCGATTTGCCGGATAAGTCTTGGCCTTTAGAATTAACCCTCTGGTCTTTGTCATCTTTGTCTAGTTGGTCATTAATCACTTTGTGGAATAGACGTATTTATCGGTCGCGCAACAAGACAAAAAGAAAGTGGTCTCCAACCGAAAACAAAAAAAAACAAAAAACAAAAAAAATGGGCGTTCTCCTACTATCTGGAAAGCTCCACCGAAAATCACGGTCGGTGTCGAAAAGTTGATCCAGTGATCAAAGGCCATCTCCAAATTTCGAAAGAAGGAGCCCTTGTTCAATTTGGTGAAGCTTCGATCAAACCAAAATTAAAAAAGTGTGTTTGACAACTAAAAACTTTGTATCTAGATCCTTTACCAGTCTGGATGTAAAGGTGCTAGCAGTGATAGCTGGTTCTTCTTACGCATTTTGGAACGTATTGTTACCGACTATAGAAGATCCTGTCGGCCTGATTAAAAAAACACTCGAGTCTAAAGAATACATATGAGTACTTTGGACGACGAAGAACAACGGTATCAATATATGAGGTACTGAGCATTAACATAGATGAAGGCCTTGCAGTTTATATTTTGCAATACAATGATATTGTAGGGGTAGCCAATGATTGTAGTCGGGGATAACGAAGATTTGACATAATGCTGGACAGCACCACATTCAATTCCATTCCCATCTGGTTGGATTTAAACGAAAAAGCACATGTTTTGCGGATACTAATTGATGTTGCCAATTAGTTGACCGAGTCGTCCCTTACATCAACTCTGACAATTTTCGACACAACTAATTTGAATGCAGTTCACTAAAGACCTACACATGACCTTGTGTTGACCTTCATTTAACTACCGTCAGAGCTCATGTAATAAATACAAGCTACATACACACACCCACACACACGCCGTTTTCTTTTCTTCTTTTTCTTCGTTCTTTCTTTTCTGATTAAAATAGTCTCGGATACCATAGGTGATAGAAATTTGCTGATTTCATGCGTCTGTAAATGCCCGGATGATATTATTGATACATGCCTACGGATACACTCATCGACCTACCCCTCAAGAGCATTTCTTCAATACATACTCTTCTGCACAGGGCTAGGACTAACCACTTGAACATCTTGGAAGCCGTTATTATTAATACACAACGTCCGCCCGACTCTGTGTTGAAGGAAAAAGCTGAAAGAAACAGAAATATATATTCGGGGAGTCATTGAGTAAAATAATTCATTTTTTACTAGGCTCCTTGTGATTTTGAGATCTTTTTTTTTAAAAGTACCTTGTGACCATTTCGAAATACTGATGATTGTCTTTCGAAGAATCGTCGGTGTTCTGTCGGTATTTCGTCGCTGGAGTTTTAAATTCGTTTTAATAGATCTAAACAATTATAAAAAAAATGTCTCCCGTTTCACTGCTCATTTCACCTTAGTGTGGGACAATACCCCGCCTCTCTCTCTCTCTCTCTCTCTCTCTCTCTCTCTCTCTCTCTCTCTCTCAACCCACCTACGATGCAATAAAAAGGAGATTTGTTAGAAACATACACACATAGATAGATAGATAGATTAAATGAAGAATGCTTATTTTTAGAAACCTTCACATGAATAATGACAAATTCCATTTTGATTCTATACTCTGACCCTGAGTAGTACCACTGAGTGACCCATTATCAGTGAAAGAAGCATTTTTCAGTTTTGTGAAAAATGAATGGATAACAGCAATAGAAACTGAAATTGATTCACTACTTTCTAATCAAGTATGTGACGTTGCTGAATTACCTTGTGGATGCAAAGTAAGTGGGAGTTCAAACAAAAATATGCTGATGGACACATGAAACAACACAAAGCTCAGAAAACTGTTAGATGTTAGAGAAATGATAGAACAAATCTGACAGCAAGTGAGGAAGTTTGTTTAAATCATCACTCAAGTCATTACTTGTTAGAGCTTCTGATAATAGAAGTTGTCGGGTCAGAGTTATCTGCCCTGAATCCAACATTGAATAAGGATCAGCTTATCTGCCCCTAGTTTTCGTTACACTCTTTGTAAATAAAAAGACCATCGTGCGTGTTTTATAAAGTAGTCCTCATAATTTTGCCTTGTTGATTGAACTAAAGTATCCTGCCAGGAATATATGAAGATGAATAAATACACTTAAAAGGGCATGTCTTATTTTCATGTGGAATTCATAGCAAAACACTGAAATAAATTCATCTGTCAACTAAATAAACCTGAAAAAAATCTAAATAAATGACACTATCGCTTTTCCTTTCAATTTGGACAACGAAGGATCTTATTAACTAAAAAATAAACAAACAAACAAACAAAAATAAACACTGGACTAACTGAATAACTCTAATATCAAATTAAACGTTTTTGAGCATTGAGAGAACTTTCGTTTACCCAAATTAAACTGTCCTTCTAGGAATATGAAACAACTTATACTAAGTATATAATAAAATATATTTAATGACAAAATCTTTAAAAAATTGACATATTGTGTCAAGGAAATGGTTCGATCTGAAGGTAAATTTAGTCAATATTTTAAATTGATTATCCGTTTGAGCGCGTACGCTGACCCCACACTTAGAAATAACAACTCCGAGTCGTCCACATTTGGAACGATCGCACAGGTCAATCCCACTGGAGTGCTACGGTAAAATTTTGCTAGGGAGAACAGCCTAACTAATCACTTGCTCCTAGTCCAGGTAAGTATGGTATTTGTCGCTGCCCTCCACCAGACAGGACCTGACACATGGTCAATGATTATTGTGGAGAATTTGCGGGGGGGGGGAAGGTCAGTCACGAGCCGAGGCTCGAACCCTATGTTAGTCATCGACCCACGTAGTGCAATGTGGACCCAATGAGCCTTGGACCCAAATCTGTGTCCAGGCACGTATGCCTGCTTATAGATTAAACAGGACAGCAAGGTCCAGTGCTATACAAGAGTGACAAAGGCGTCAGTGTTACAGCTTGCCTGCCCGAAGGTGGCCCTACAGAAGCCTAGGGTTTCGGCCTCTAATCTGCCGTTGATTTCGATACCCCGTCCTGCACGAATGCCAAACGGCCCAGCTAAGGCCAGGTAAGTATAGAAATTTAGGGGCACACAGTGCTCTATATGTACTGCAAAAGCAAAGGTTCCTTATCGACGGTGTAATATGAGCTAAAAAAAATTTCCTATGTGGAAAATAACCTTCTCATGAGTTTTTAGAAAAAACAAAAACTATTCAATAAAGTTTTGTTTCTGGTCATTTGTACGACATATTATGTTGGAATACAATTCGCTGCTGCTTCAAGGTGTGTGTTGACGAAATTCTCATATTCGTCATTTGGGGTACGTTTTTCTGTCTTCTCTTGTAGTGTCTCGAATCTGTTTCTCAATTCTAATAAATATTTATCTCTAATATCTCTGTTGTTAAGAAGGGCCCAGTCATAGTGCTTGGTGGTCGTTGTTCATGTGGCGTTTTTTCGTAGGCTTAATCGTATTTTTGCCGTGACTGTTCGGTAATCGGAGGACACACCCTCGAAAGAGAAGTATGCCTCGCAATTCATTGTGCTAGTTTTCCATTTCTTGTTTATGAAGACGTAGTCTATCTGCGCTTTATCATTATTCGCGTATGCGTAGGTTCATTATTTTCCCTCCCTCTTTTGAAAGTTTGTATTGAGGCATGTTAATCTATTTTCTATCATGAAATCTGTTAGATGTTGTCCATTTCTATTTGACGTGTCATGTAGGCTGTATTTGTTGTTTCCGTTTTTTCCGATTTGGCATTCATGTCTCCGCCAATGACTAGCACGTTGTGTTTCGGAATGCTACGTACTAGAGAGGATAGCTCATCGTAGAAGGCGACGAGTTCAGTTTCTTCACTAACATTGGTAGGTCTGTAACAGGAGATGATTGTTGCTCTTGGGTTGCCATTAAAAGTAGCTATCATCATCCTAGGTTGTATTCTCTCAATGCTATTAAGTGATTTTAACGCTCTTGGTCCTATAAGTATGCCTACACCTCCTACCGTGGTATTGATAGAGTTTTTCTATGCTGATACATTGGCTAGCGTGCATCCATTGCCATTATCGTGATATTTGATATACTCGTTGTGCGTGTATCTGGGTTCTTGTATACATATTATGTCTATCTTATGTTGTACAGCCGATGCAGTCAGATCCAGTAGTTGACCTATTCTATTTAAGGTTCTAACGTTAAATGTCGCTATTTGTATTGTCTGTTAGCATTTTAGTAGTTTTTGTTGTTTGAGCTCTGGAGCTAATTTTTCGAACACTGAGGCCAGGGCTCGAACCTCAGCAGGACGCACCCCTTTTTTACCCGCACGAACAGCGATGTGGTTTATGTGTGTGGTTTGAGTGTGGGTCGAGTCCCATGGGAAACATTAGCGGTTAGAGAAAAACGTGCAGACGTGAAAACTGCCTCCAAATGCTAAAGGAAGAACCCAACAAACACAAATGCACTAAAACTAAAAAAGGCAAAAAATGAATTAACAAGCATATATCTAAAAGAATAGACAAAATACATTCAAAATCAGGTAGATAAGATAAGAGACTCAGTTGAAGATAGGCAATCTAGGATAACCTGGCAAACGATAAACGAAGTGAGTAGAAGGAAGAACACACCCAAAGCTAAAAACCAACAAGAAAGAATAAAAATTTGGAAACATTATTTCAAAAATCTACTAGGAAATCTACTGAAAGTTACACACGAACCAATCACCAGAATTATGCTTTGGATGGAGACACAGAATACTTCGACATTGTAGCAGGAGTACAGCAAGGAGACACGCTAGCCCCATACCTCTTTATCATCTGTCCAGACTACGTGCTTAGAACATCGATTGATAAACTCAAAGAAAACGGCTTCGAGCTGACAAAGAAAAGAAGCAGACGGTACCCCGCAAAAACAATTGCCGACGCCGACAACGCCGACGACATAGCGATTCTGGCAAATACACCCGACCAAGCCGAAACACTACTGCATAGTTTGGAACGAGCCGCCGGAATACATGTGCTTTAATCAAACAGGCGACATTTATACATTAGACGGAAGCTCTCTGATACTAGTAGACAAGTTCACCTACCTAGGAAGCAGTGTCTCATCAACCGAAAAAGACATCGACACACGACTAACGAAGGCATGGACAGCTATCGACAAGCTATCGATCATATGGAAATCAGACCTCACCGATGAAATGAAACGCAGTTTCTTCCAAACAGCGGTCGTATCGATACTGCTATATAGATGCAATACTTGCACGCTAACAAAGCATTTTAGCAATTAGACAGACGCCTCCCCCCCATATACGTAAGACAAAAAAAAGGAAAAGAAAATCTACGACCAAAAAACCAAACAACACGGCTTTGCGATAATATTAGCGTTTAGGGTATATTATAGAAATTGTCATTCATCAACCTTTAATACAGTACAATTCTTTCAGAGACCGACATACAGCTTATTACTATGTCCCACTTTGTATTAAGACATAAGGCCAGTAGTTCAGAATCAGGGAGAATCACCAAACATCGCCTGTAATTAAATCTCTAGCGTTCTCAATAAATAAATTGTCTACATCTGTTTATTTTTCTCATCTCGTCTCCTGAGTCTCTACTGTTTTAACTTACATTTCACTATGTAAGATTTCGACCCGATTTTCCAATCGATCTGTCTCGTCTCCCCGCTCTCTCCTGTTATGACTACATTCTCTACGTTAGGCCTCAGTCCATTTTCCAACTGATCTGATTTTGTTTATTTTGTTAGGCTTATTATGGGGCTTATTTCAAAAATTCCTTTTTCATAGAAATGACCTTCACCGAGAAAGCATCAACCGAATTCCTAATCTTTTAACAATATTAAAATTTTCATCGGTCATCAATAATTCTGATGTTTTGAAAAGTTATTGACACTTGAAACGAGTTCGTTAGAGAAAAGCTCTTGATAAAATAAATTATAGATTTCTCTCTATGCCACTCATTCAAATGCTTTTAAACACTTGTAGGGTATGTTTATAATCTTATAAAATCCATCTTAAGTTTCGTCTTTTTTTTGGGTATAAATTCCCTCTGTGGGTCTCAGAAACCACTATGTTACACGCCCACAAATATGTATGAATATATGTATATACATGTGAATGTGTGTGTTCGTTTCTCTGTGTGTCCACGTGTGATAGTTTCTCTCTGTGTGTGTGTGTGTGTGTGTGTGTGTGTGTTGTGAAGAAATCATCAAAATAATTTTGAAATTTCAATTCATTTTAATTCACTTCAGTTTTTCAGACTTCAAAATTCCTACCCTGTCCTAATACCGTTGCACATTGAACTTTAAACATAATAAAATTTTATCTTGAAATATTAAGGGTTTTACAATGATTACTAACCATTCTGCATTCTTCGATCTCTGACAGACTCTTTGTAGATCTACATTTTCTGTTTATGATTCTTTATTTTTCACCATTACTTCTACAAAATAAACTAACGACTAAGCAAGTGTTTACAATCTCAACCATCGGATTTTCCCAGTTTTTTTCAATCTGACATGATCTTTAAAATTTAACACAACAGAAGTGTAATCCTCTCATTTGATATGTAACATATATATATATATATATATATATATATATATATATATATATATATATATATATATATACTCCTCTCTCTCTCTCTCTATATATATATATATGTATATACATACTCCCCAATATATATGTATATACACACTTCCCTACCACCGTAGGGTTCAGTTCTTTTGTGAATGAAGTAATCGCCTTGCCATTAGCGTTTATTGCAAGGCTCTTTAATTATGAATTGAGCTCTCGGTAGTCGTTAAGCGGATGTATGTATATCATAATAATTGTAATTTATAACCGTTTAAAATTTACTTCGCTGCTACTAGTTTTTCGTGGATGAGGAGTAGAGTCTCGGATTTGCGTTTAAGTCAACCGGGTTTCGATCTACGGGAAGCTAGTATGTCTAGCCACATTGATGAGTTCTGATAGAACGAAACAGACCTGTCTGTGGTTGACTATATATATAAGTAATGTTTGATGGTTGGTTTTTATGACATAACAACGTTTGTAGGTTGTTTGAATCAAAGGCTTTAAATGCACATATATTAAATACATGATTTAAAATCATATTTCGTTGATAACATTTTTAAAGGGTCATGAACTCATTTTTTCACGCAGTTAAATCGTTTCACTTATTTCTATCTAATAAGAATAATTCTATTTACTGTTAATCATTTCTTTGTACACAGTTTCATGTTTTCACGTATTGCTATGTATCACAAACAATTCAATTAAACCTCGAACATTTGATTACACGAACAGTTCTGTTTCAAATAATTCAGTTAAGCACACTATTTAAATGAAAATAAGCTCTATTTGACCCATTGAGAGGACACTATCAGGTGATACCACTCTGTGCAAGAATGGACCTGGAAGCGATGGCAATGAAGGGCTATTTTGCATTCCCCAAAGCTCCAGCATTACTGATTATTTCGTGTCATATGCAAGACACTCGTTGGGGGAGTATTCTGAAGCTCCAGCTGACTCAGCTATATATATATTTATATAGGCAGAGAGAAAGAGAAAGAAAAGGGTAGATTTAGATACGCGTATATATATATTACAGGAAAATTGAACTTAGATATTAAAGATAATCAAATGGTTGGTTGTTTGATCGGTCGTTTTGCTGGTTGTATTTTTTAGGATATTATACCTTGTAGGTTAGTTAATCTCAAATTCTCTTTACATATATACATAGTTCTATTTTCGTATACTTAAATGTTTTCAGGTATTCCCACGAACATTAATTAGGGTATTCCGTATATTTCATTGGATATCACCTACATAAATGATCCAAGTATTGCTTGAAACACTTACTTTAACATCATTCATATGTCTGCACGCAGTTAAATAGTTTCAAATATAAAAAATTTCTATTTAACCCATGTTATTAAGAGTTGGTGTCACTAATATGTTGACCAACTCATCCCTTGCCTTTCATCGGACAGCTGTAAACAAAATCAACGTGAATATACTCTTCACCCACCAACTACGTTTCTCGTGACTCACTCGTCACTTATTTTTATTACCATCTGTCAAACTAGTTCAAACAATTATTTTTATTTGTTTAACTATATGGTACTTGAGTTTTATCACTGATGAAAATATCCGTTATCTACGCCATGTTCCACTGGATTAAGCAGATTATTAGTTTAAACAATATCGAGGAAAGACTTTTGACAAACAGAGTGTTCACCGGTTATAATTTTGATATAATTAATTGTGTGCAAGAAGTGTATTAATATAATTTCTCAGAAAGAGTAAGAAGAATCTTTGTTACTATATGTCCACGAAAGCATGTGAATATCCTTCTGTTCCCAGATTAATTTGTCCATTGCGTCCCAAGGTACTCAGGAGGCAGTCTTTGACACAACGATTGGAATAGACTTTTGGTTCACAATTAATTTATTTGAGTCCTGATTTAGTCAGAGGACAGTATTGGATACAACTGCATTATAGATTTCTGTCTATAATTAATTTATCCAATGTGTTTCAAGTTACTCAGAAGACAGCGATGGACATAACTATATGAATACACTTTGGACCAACGATTAATTTATCAAGTGTGTCCCGAGGTTCTTTTTAGACAGTAATGGACTAAACTATATAAACACACTTCGTTATCCAATGTGTCCATTAATTTCTACTGGACATAAATGTACCCAATAATGTAAGCATACTACTGGCTAGCGATTTACTTATCAAATGTATCTCGACTTACTCATTGGACAGTGGTGGATAGAACTATATCAAACACTTCAAAGGCTTAATTCATCCAATGTTATTTCTAGCAAAAAATTAACTTATCCAATGGGTTTTCTAATTTTTTTTACACATTTTTTGACACAAATATATAAATATCCTTCTGGATAACTAACCATTCATCCAATATATCCTCAGATGCTTAGAGGACAGTGTTAGACAACACTATATATAAAATCTCTGGCCCACGATTTATTATCGTATGCGTGCCCAGCCTCTAACGGGAGAGTGGTGGATACAAGTAGATAAATAGACTTCATGCCCACGCTATATTTAGCGAATGTTTCGCTCGCTACTCACTGGATACTGCTGGATACAAGCATATAAATTCCGTTGTGGCCAACAATTTATCAAATGTGTCCCCCTTTTTCTCATTGACATACTGGAAACTTTGTATTAATACTTTCCTAACGAACGATCTATTTATCAACTATGTACCCAGCTTCATATTGGACATTTCTGGGTACAAGTATATGAATACTTTTCTGGTTAATGATCTATTTATCGAATGTATCTCCAGCTTCTTACAGGACATTGCTGTACATAAATATAGGAATACACATCTGCTCCTCGATTTATTTATCCAGTATGTCTAGTCCTTCTCAGTGAATAGTTGTGGACTCAAGTATGTTAATATTATTTTTGCTAATGATTAGCTTTCTCAGCCTATATTTTGGCCTTTCTCATTCACTATTCGTCCAATTACAAGTGCATTTAATGAAATTTGTCACCCTCGACTTCCATCAGATTCGCTAAACGCATCCATCTATTTCTTTATTAAATTTATTTCCTTGAAAAATTGATGGGAATATCTTACAAAATAGACAAAAAAGTCTTCCTGTGATCACAAATTTATTTATATATGAGTGTGTGTGTGTGATACAACGAAATAAATTAGGCGTATATATATATAGTAAAACAATTCTGGCAGCAACACCTCACAAGGCACCAACTATACGGCCACCTGCCTTCCATCGCGAAAACTATCCAAGTTAGACGAACCAAACATGCAGGACACTGCTGGAGAATCAGGGACGAGCTCATAAGTGATGTTCTCCTATAGACACCCACATATGGCCGAGCAAAAGCAGGACGACCAGCTCGAACATACATACAGCAGCTATGTGAGGATACAGGATGTAGCCCCAAAGACATTCCAGAGGCGATGAACGAAAGGGAGAAGTGGCGAGAGAGGGTCAGGGATATCCGTGCTAGCGGCATGACATGATGATGATGATGATGATGATAAATTCAGTTAAATTTCTGTTCCTGTTCCATTTTCTAGAAACTGATGTCGCTAATATGTTGACTAAACATTAACTTCTCAACAGAAAACAAAAATAACAGCTTCCCATATTAACAATCTCGTGACCGTGTGTTCGCCTTCTTAGCTTACTTTTTGTTTAGTTAGCATTTTACATGACAGGCCCTACATTCTTATCGTTATTTTGGACAAGAACATGTAAATATAATTTTACAGGGAAAGATTCAACATAAGAAACTGTAAGTTGCAGACTTTTTCTTCTTACAAACTATCTCATCTGAATTTCTGATTTAAAGAACATATTTGTATACATGTTCAACTCAGTTGAGTTCAGGGACCTTCAAAAGGGGTTTGATACCCAGAGGAGTCAAAAGGAGTCAATATGGATTTTAAAAGACAAGGGAAAATACATTGTGAATGTGTAATATAGCGTGATGGTTTTTTAATCGGGCTGTGTAGAAAGAATTGTGTCTATTTTATCGTGAAATTTCTCTTATGAAATTTGTGTTGTGGAAAAATTATGTCTAATATATCGATCAGATGGATGTATCAACGTCTTGAATTATTCAGTGACAAAAAAGAATTACGGTATGTGGACATTTTTATGAAAAAGAATTTATGATTGATTTGATGAAAAGGGGAAATTAGAAAACAAAGCGTTGACATACCTGATTTGCCTCCCCACATTAATAAGAAGAGAACTTGTTAACAAGTAGACGTCAACGTTCCAGTGGATCACAGAGTAAAAACATAAAGGAAAGTGAAACACTGGAGAAGTACTGAGACCTTGCCGGAGAAAATGATGGTAGCAGTGATACTAGTAATAAATAGAGCACATGTAACAATGCTGTCGCATCTGAGAAAGACTAGAGAAATTGATATCTCTGGAAAAATTGAGATCGGACAGCTCACAGCATTGTTGAGCCTGGTCAGGTGTATAATGATGTATTTTATCTTGTCTCTTCGTGATTTTTAGATCTTTTTCTTTTAAAAACTCCTTTCCTTGTTTGGGAAATAGTTACGATTGACTTTTGAGGAGGTGTCGGACAAAAGGCGCCGAAGTTTCAAATTCATTTTAATGGATTTTATTATTGAAAAAATGTTTCACATTTAACAACTGATTTTACAACTACGGTGTTAGACAATCTCTCTCTCTCTCTCTCTCTCTCTCTCTCTCTCTCTCTCTCTCTCTCTCTTCCCACTATCTTTCTCTATACATGGTACTTTTTATCTAAGTAATGAAAAAGCCCTCCCTATATTTGAATTTGTGCCCGTTCTGCTTCTATTTTGTGTAATTGTTGTCGCTAATATGTTGAGTAATCTTTAAATTCTTCTAAACAGAAAATGAAAATATCACCTTCCCATATTCACTCACTCGTGTCTGGATGTTGACTTTAGCTTATATTTCATTTTATAGAACTGGCCCTACATTCTTTTCGTTATTCTGGGCAAGAGCATCAAGGTAGTTGGAAAAAAGCCTTATATTTTTTATCGTTAATTTGTGCGAAAGCATGTAGGCAATTGATATGATTTTCAGAGAAAGGACCTACATAAGAAACAATAAACTCCAACCTTTTTTCTTCTTACGAACTATCTCATCTGAATTTTTGATTTAAAGAACACATTTCTATACACATATGTAATTCTTTACCAGGACATAGATTGTAATGAAATTAGATTCTTTGTAGATTTGAGAGGGAATTTTTTTCGCCTCAAGCATCCGATACTATATAGGTGATAGAAATGTTTATATTAGATTTATATTAGATTATTTCCAAACATTTTTAAGGAACTAAGAGGAATATAATCAATTCAAAATGTTATACAATTTGGGGTTAATGCAAGTGACAGTCTTATTTTTGGTGGAAGAGTTATCCCTATGTTGACGTTATTGTAAGCATATTCAATATTCAGTTTCTTTGTGTTATATACAAGCGTGTGGTTGCAAGAAAAATGAAACTGACGAGGAGATTTAGTTTATTTTGTTTATTGAATAAATAAAATAAACAAGCGGATGAAATATCTGGCCGGCTGGCGGGGGATTGTCAACTCGGCGACAAGCGGTTGCTTTGATCTGGTCGGACGGTGTTGTCGGGTGACGCTCTCGGGACGGTCGATGATTCAACTGGCGTATGACCTCTGTTTGGCCTATTTATGTGTTCCCGATTTCAAACACCGGCCCCAGAAAATACTACTTGTGGAAAAAATATGATTGGTTGAAAAGTAGACTTTTTTTATAACTGAGAATTTGGGGGGGATTTTGGATAAACTATGCGCGGAGCCAATTCGCACAAGCCATGATTTTCTCAGTTTGACACTGGCCGTTGTTGGGTTAATATCCGGTAGCTGTTATTTGCTTCTACAGTGTCGATATCTGTGGGTCTGTGTTTTATGTGTTTTAGTAGTGAGGTGTGTGAAGAGTTAAGTGGGTGAATCAGAAGAGATTTGATGTATTTTGCAATAACATTTGTATGTCTGTGTTGAAGAGATAGATAGATAGATACAAAGAGAGAGAGAGAGAGAGAGAGAGAGAGAGAGAGAGAGAGAGAGAGAAGAATGAATGAAAAATTTGGTATCTATTGAAATATTTGTATATATGAATAGATAGATTAAAAAAGGGAGAGACAGAGACAGAGAAAGAGAGAGAGAGCCAGATTGAGAGAGTAGAATAAGCTAGTGTGTGTGTGTATATATATAAAAGTAAATCTATGTCTTTCGAAATAAATCCTTTGTTGTGGGATTAATGTTCGTTCGTCTCTGAAATATAGTTGTTTTTTTTTTTGTATGTTAATAGTTGAGTTACTCGTCCACTTTCCTTTTTCAACAGCTTTTCTTTCTCTTTCCTCTTCTGTGAGGCAATTCGGCTTGCTGTTGTCTTGCTTGGCAATATTCGAGGCTTTGCTAATTTCCCCTCCCCATTGTTTTTGTGCCGACGGAGGACGCGGTCGGGGTAATTTTGAAAATCCTCCAAGCTGCGAGATATTCTATCAGTAAGATCTATCCGTCACTTTGGGGTCCCAGCTTTTCCCTTAGTCTTTCTCCTCTAGAACCCATAGTTTAGAACCCATAGTTTAGAGAAGAAATTTGTAGACTTCATACGTCTGTGAATGCCCGGATGATATTATTGGTACATGTCTACGGATACACTCATCGTTCCGCTATTGGAGAGTATTTCTTCAATACCAATGTAAGTAAAGTAAGTAAAATTGGCGACCTTAGTCGAGGGTGACCCGAAGGCTCCCTTTTTTATAGCTACTACACCAAGGTGTAGGGTAGGGCGCTACTCCTTCCCTGGATTCCTCCACTTTACCCTTGATTCTTACCTTATAATGCTGAGTGTTAATCAAAGCGGCATCAAGTAAGATTTTTTGAATATTTGGTATAACTCGACCTAGGATTGAACCCCTGTTTCCTGGACCATTGGCGAACACTCTTCTCATTAGACAAATGGCTAGGTTTACTAGTTTACCAGGCCATTGGCCTAAAAAGTAGATTGTTCGCCAATGGTCGTTATTGATGATGATGAGGTCAGTTTCATCACTCGCATTGGTAGGACTGTTGGTCAGTGCGTTTGCAGGAATACGACATAAACAACCAAAACCTCACACTATGACTGATCTTTGCTTAACAAGAGGGGTATAAGCAATAAATATATGATAACACTACGAAATGAATTCGAAGCTCTTACGGAAATATCCGAAACACTTACTCCGAATGACGAATATTAGAATTTCGTCAATGTCCACATGGAAACAGCAGCAGAAAGCACACAAACCAAACTGAGAGCAAAACAAACTGGGAAACATAAGTAGTTAAGAAAAAACATAACAACATGAAAACAGAATCCGTATGCAATTAAAGGAAACCAAATAATGTCAGCGCTCAGAAACTCATGAAGTCACAAAGTAAACCAATTAACGCATTCCAAAAAGAATCAATTCATGGTCAGATCTATAAAACTAGAAATTCGGTAGAAGATAGACAATCTCAAATAGCGTGGAAGACGGTTAATGAAATGAACAAAAGATAGGGCTCCTCCTGGGTTAAACTAAAAGCTGCCAACAAAGAAGAACGAATAGACATGAGGAAATAACGTGTCAAGAATCTGCTGGGAAAATCCTCGAAAGATAAAGATAAAACTATCGTGAAAATTATTAATAATCAACTAAAAATCAAACGAGGAAAGTTTAGTCAAGAAAAACTCGACATAGTACAAAGAAAAATTAATAACAGGAAAACTACCAGTTTTGATGGAATACCACCAGGAGTACGGAAGACAAGAAAATTAGACAACCTACTGCTCCGATACTGCAAGAAATAGACAAAAGGCTACGTCCTCTCTTTCCCAAACAATGCTGACCACGGAATTCCCAAGAACTAACGAAGTATAACCCTAACTTCTATAGCAGCAAAGATTTATAATGTTCTGTGACTCAACAAGATCGATCTAAAAAGTGAGAAAATTCTTATGAAGAATCAAAATGGTTTTCGAAGAAACCTATCCAAAACATCACAGATTCTGACGATCCATCGAATTTAAGGAGTTTGAGCCAAATCTGGAGGTGACACTCATATTTATTGATTTCTCCAAAGCTTTTGACTTTTTGCATTGAAGGAAGAGGGAGCAAATACTTCTAGCCTATGATCTCCCCAAAGAAAGTGTCAGAACCATAATGATGCCCTATAAAAAGTCGAATAAAAGTTCGCTAACCGGATGGAGACACAGATTTCCTTGACATTGTTGCAGGTGTTCTGTAAGGGGATACATCTGACGCATATCTGTTCATAATCTTCCCAGACAACGTACGTTACACTAAAAAAGGCAAGAAGCAGACGATACCCCGCGAAAACTAATACGGACGCAGACTATATAGATGACATATGCCTTCTAGCAAATACACCTACCCAAGCCGAATCCCTGCTGCATAGTCTGGAGTAGGCAGCAGGTGGCAAAACGGAATACATGTGTTTTAATCAAAAAGAAAATACTGCCACACTAAATGATGGTCCTCTGAAACTAGTGGACAAGTTCACGTACCTTGGAAGCAGCGTCTCATCAACTGAAAATTACATCAATTTGCGTTTAGCAAAGGCATGGACTGCAGTCGATAGGTTAGCAATCATATGGAAGTCAGACTTATCCGATAAAACAAGACGCAATTTTTTCCAAACAGTGGTCGTGTCGACTCTATTATATGGATGCACCACATGGATGCTGACGAAGTGTATGGAGAAAAGCTAAATAGGAATTGCACAAGAATGCTACGAGCTATATTGAACAAATCCTGGAAACAACATCCCATAAAAAAGGACTTGTATGATCACCTTCCTCCCATCACTTAAACCATTAAAACAATACGAACAATACACATTGGAGAAGTAAGGACGAACTCATAAGCGAAGTTCTCCTATGGAACGCATAGTTCTCCTATGGAACTGACTTGCAAGTGTTGGATTATCAATTAGAACGTATCTACACCCAGTCTGTATGAGCACAGGATGTTGTCTCGAAAAACGGGTAGCGATGAACGAATGGCGAGAGGCAGGATTTTAAAAATCCGTGCTAGGAGCACATGATATATATATATATATATATATATATATATATATATATCCTAGCCCTCTGACGACAAAAAACTAAAATCCTCGTTGAAAAACGCAGTCATCTGTGATTTTTGTACCAATACCTGAAACGACGACGCTGGTATCTACAATAACGTCACCCTTTCGTTGGCGAGTGGAATTTTCCGTTACCAATACAAAGGCTATTTTTGAGATAAATTAATTCAGCTGAACGTCTCAACGATAGTTTCTAACTACAGAACAAAACAGTTCGGATAGGTACGAACATGTAATGTTTTAATGGATTTTCGAAGGATAATGTAGGAAAAAAATATCTTTTGTTTTTATGTAAAACAAATTGTATCCTTTGGCTTGTTTTTATGATTGGCAAATGTGTTTTGATGAGTAGGCGAATTTTCATAGAAGCAGAGTTATTTTGATGACACAGGTGATTGTCACCCCAAGGTTATTTATTGTCCTGAGTTCAAAGCAGTCCTTTTATTAAATTTAGAATTGAAATTCGGTTTGGAATTTGAGGAAGGTTGAGAGCCTTTTGAAGTCAACCCAACACCCCTTTTATAGTCCGGTTGAGAGTGGGCATAAATTGACCGGAATTATTGTAGACACAACAGCAGAGCCAACAGAACGGTGGAAGTCCGAAGACTGGGGCGGCTCCCCGAAGCTCTGGGTATATTTTTTTTTACCATGTACCAAACCACTTTGAGTAGAGAAAGTAAAAAAATAACATCTAAAATACGACGCTGTGAAAAAAAAAACATTAATAATTGCTTAAAACGGAACTGGCCTGAGTAGAGAAAGTGAGAAAGCTGTCCAAGATACGACGGTGTGAAAAATCATCATAACTGCCGTCTAAGAAAGCCTTTTACCAAACTGTCATGAGTCGAGAAAGTGAAAGAAAGAAAATACTAAGCTTTATACGAGTAACAGACGGTCTCTGACAAAACTTGCCACTCATATAAAAATTTGAAAGACATTTTTTATATGTGCTAAAAATATTGTTATTGTTGCATCGACGTTATTTTTTACTCTCTTCTTTTTGCTGTATCATTCGTTGACTTGATTGAGATTTCATAGTACTGGTTTTGAGATAATTAAACAATACGACCCGTCCATAAACGATAATACCTTCGCAATGTATTTTCTCTAGTCTTCTAAAATCTACATTACCTTCATTTTTCTCTTGGTAGTAAACTCCTTCGAACGGTCTCTGAAATCAACTGGGTTTTACTATATCAACCCAGCTCAGAGTGAATCTGGGGCGCTGGCAGTGTAGGGGTACTCTATATTTCCCAAAGCATAAAGACTGGAGCAAAACTTCTTATTTTAAAGATACTTTTTGATTTCGGGGATCTTCAACCTTATTGGAGAGTGATCAAATGAATAGGACGTTTTAGTCATTTCAATCAATATCCCATAACCTCGGAGTCGTGAAATATCGTAATATCGTAGACATGAAATTTAACGTCCTCACCATCCTTTTCTGAAGAACGAAAATGAGTGGCTTAAGAGTTGGTGTCGCTAATATGTTGACCAATTCGTCCCTTGCTTCTCAGATGACAGTTGGGAGCACAATCAATTTCAATATACTCTTTACCCACATGCTAAATTCTTCGTGGCCCTGCCTTGACCTACTTTGCTTTTGATTCATCAAAGTAGATCAGCCATTTCTTTTTATTTCTCTATGTGATGCTCGGGTTTTATTGCTGATGTCTCCATTAGCGTCCACATAACTCTGTCAAATTCCATATGCGGGTGCAGATAGTAACGATAATCTTAAAGAAAGACTTTCACATTAAATTAATACTCAACGTCTGACTCTGTGTAGACGAAAAGAGTTGGAAGAAATTAAAAATAATCGGGGAGTCATTGAATACAATAATATATCGTTATTTTGAGATATTTTTCTTTAAAAAAACTCCTTCCCTTCATAGGGAAATACAAGCGATTTACGTTTGGAGACGGCACCGAAGTTTTAAATTCCTTTTAATCAATTTTGATTATCATTAAGAAAGAAAGAAAGAAAGAAAGAAAGAAAGAAAGAAAGAAATGTCTACTCCAGTTGAATGAAAGAATGGAACGAAGAAAGAATGGAACGAAGAAAGAATATTTGAAAAAGAAATGAAAGAGAGATACTGACCAATAAACAAAATAGATAGATAGATAGATTTCAAAAAGAACCTTGACATTGTGGACTCCAATAGGGATTAAAACTCTAGCGTGGTATAGTTAAAGAAATCAAAAGATTTGATTGAGCTACTTTGATGAATGGTAAGCAAAGTAAGTGAAGACAGGGTCATGAGAAATTTAGCTGGTTGCCGAAGTGTATATTCAGATTGACTATGTTAACAACTGTCCGCTGAATGGTAAGGGATGAAGTGGTCTGACGTGTTTTTCCCAAATGTAACTCTCTCCGGTGTCCGGGTCACATCGTGCCGAGCATTTCGGTCTGGTATGGCTCTACACTGGAGATACCTCTGGCCTAAGGGGGTCGTCCCCCTTGGCTTTAACCCCCTTTGGAGGGATTAGGTTTATCGCCTGGCGCCTGAGGCGCCCCAAAAAGAGGAATGCCGACGGGGTCCGGGGCATTTTTGGAATTGCCGGACGCGTCTGGACTTCGGCCTTTCGACCGGACCCACCTTAAAAACAGCCTTGTGCCACACTCGTACGCTGGTGGGGCGTATGACAAATATCAGCACGGGATGAAGTGGTCAACAAATTTGCGATTCCAATTCTTAATCCGATCATCAAGACTAAGAAGGAAGTAGAAGTACATTCAGAAAAGGAACGAGAGGACGTTGATTTAGTAAACTTTTCATGTCTCCGAAGTTATGAATATTGAAATGACTAATAAAGTACTATTCATTCGATTACTCAGCCATTTTTGTCTGGGGATGAATAATATACCGAGTGAAACTCAAAAGATCCCCGATATCAAAGAGTACATTTGAAATAAGTGTTTTGCTCCAGTCCTCGTGCTTTGGGTAATGTGAAGTACCCTTACTTTGCCTGTCCCCTAGCTTCACTCTGTGCTGGGGGGTTAGTATCTACCAGCGTAAATTCTATGGGTCAAATAGAAATATTTAGTCATTAAACTGCTCTATTTGAAACAACTTAAAAGTATGCAAACGCATGAATGATAAAAATTATTAGTACAAGTAATAGTTGAAATCATACAACTCGGTGATATCGATGTAATAATATGGAATAATATTGATAATGATTATAATATAATAATATAATCATTATAATATAATATAATATGATATAATATGATCATTATAATAATATTAGCGATCATTCAACTCGGTGATATTGAATTAATAATATGGAATCATTTTAAAAACCATTATATAATATAATATAATATAACAATAACTAAAAGTAAGTAAATTTGATGATCTTAGTCGAGGATGACCCGAAGGCCCTCTTTTCAATTGCAACTACACCAAGGTGTAGGGGACGGAGCAACTTCATTCCCTGGATTGCTTCACTTTACCCTTGATCCTCACCTTATAATGCTGAGTGTTAAGCAAGGTAGCATCTAGTACCATTTTTTGAATCTTTGGTATGACTCGACCTGGGATTGAACCTCGGTATAATTTGTATGTATGGAGGAAGAAAGTAGGGATGATCATGATGATATATATATATATATAGAGAGAGAGAGAGACAGACAGACAGAGAGAAAGAGAGATTTATTGTCTGCTACCTTAGTTGTAAAATTAGTTGTTAAATGTGAAACATGTTTTCAATAATAAAATCGATTAAAAACGAACCCAAAACTTCGGTGCCCGACACCTCCTCAAAAGTCAATCGTTGTTATTTCTCAATGAAAGTAAGGAATTTTTAAAAGAAAAAGATCTAAAAATCATGTGGAAACAAGATAAAATGTTTCATTATGTACCTTGAATATTTCTAATCTTTCTTTCAGTTTTCTCTGAGTCGGTTTATGTCGTTACAATAACAGAGGAGTTGATACACCGTTCACAACTGCTTCAACTCACCTCTTCCTGTACACACATAAAAATAAGAGTTAGGTACAGGCTCGTTGCGAAAGTCTCTCCTTAAAGTTAGTAACTAAGTATCTTCTCCCGCATATAGAAGTTGACGTAGTTAATGGTAGAGTAATAGAAATATTCATCAACGATAAAAATCTAGCCCCATGTAGTCAAAGAAATAAGTTTTGCTTGATCGACTTTGATGAATGGTAAGCAAAGAGTATATTCAGATTGATTGTATTTACAACTGTCCCCTGAGTGGCAAGGGATGAATTGGTCAACACATTAGTGTCACCAACTCTTAGTAAGAAAACGAGGACCATGAAGACTAGGACAACGAAGCACGTCTGAGTGAATAACATTATTTTCAGCTTCGTTGGGTGTAATATTTTTCCCTTCAATTCTACAGAAAAAAGATCGAGAGGACGTTAAAATAGAAACTTTTCACATCCTCGAATTTATGGAATTCAAGAGTTTACAAATGCAACCTGTTTTGTTCTGCAGTTAGATATTATCCTCGAGATGATCTGCATAATTAATTTATCAAGAAAAAAGCATCCGTGTTGGTCACAGAAAATTCCACTCGCCAACGAAAGGGTAACATCATTATTGATACCGGAGCTCGTCGTTCCCGGTAGTAGTGAAAAATTCCGTTAACTGACGTCAAAGTTGACTCTGCGTTTCTCAACAGGAATTTTAAATTTGTGCGACCAAAGATCCATGATATAATTTATATATAAAAGTAAACACAGTAAAGTTTCCAACCTTAGTCGAGGGTGACCCGAAGGTTTCTTTTTCAATAGCTATAACACACCAAGGTGTAGTGGAGGGTGCGACTCAATCCCCTGGATTGCTCCACTTTACCCTTGATCCTTAACCTATAATGCTGAGTGCTAAGCAAGGCAACATCAAGTACCATTTTTTGAGTCTTTGGTATGACTGGACCTGGGATTGAACTTCGGTATAAACAAAATTTGGCATTAATTACTCTACGATCGGTGTTATGCCATCAAACACGACCAACCCAACCAACTAAAGTAAAATAACGATAAGAAAATTATTGAATGTATGAGTAAATTACCAAATTTCAGTATATTGGGAAAATATTTTTAGAGGGGCTTTAGTGGGTAATTTCAAATAGTATTTTCCACACTTTTCTCGTTCAGATAGTTATTCAAAATTGGAGGTGCCCGTGGTATAACGGCTATCGTCGTAGGAAATGGACACGGCGACACGAGTTCAAATCCTGGATGAGGCTGATTGCGTTTCACATAGCACTAATACCCTTGGGAAAGGTATGGGTAAATAGTAGAGCAGACTGGGTTCTTCAGCCTTGGTGAGGCAACTTGTCTAGGAGAGGGAAAACTCTAAATTCAAATCTGTTAAACTCCGCTTAAAAATTGACCTTGTGTCATATCCTGCCCAAGTGGAGGTGTTGCTAATCATAGATACTTATTCAAAAATGGCAAAATTTAAGAAAATAAATTTTATATAAAAGATGGAAAGAAATGAAATGATGGAAAGAAATAAATAGAGGAAAGGATAACGTGTAGGAAATTTGTTGTAATTTGCTGCAGAGAGAGAGAAAGAGAGAGAGAGAGAGAGAGGAGGAGGAGGGGGTAGAGTTTGGTAAACAAAGTTATTTGAATTTTAGTAGTTTTTGTGGTTTCATTGAATTTTTGCTTGATTTTTCAGCTTTCGTTTAGTTTTAGTTGAGTTATCTGTAAAGTTGACTTATAGTTGAATTCTTGGGTGTTGTTGTTTAGCTGAATTTAAGTGAATTTTCTGTTTCATAGACTTTTAGTTGAATTTCTCGGATACCTCCTTGCTAATTCAATTACTTTTTAATGGTTAAAGGAGCATGTGATAAACACCTTTCTGCTAGCTATGTTTTTTTACTGCTACACAAGCCGGTGTTCTAGCGTAGATTGAAGTTTTGGAGTTACTTTCAAAGAGAATGGTGCGGGCATCTTTTGTTGCCTTATTGTTTTGGCACACTTCTCCGCTCTGAAAGCGCCAATGTTAGTGTTAATTTGCCTTATCGTAGTCAGTCTTATTCTTTTGTTTGAAATAATCATGTTTATTGTTAACAGAAAATGTGGATCCATCGAGAGTTAGTCAGATTTCGTAGGATGTGGAATTTGATATTCTTAAGAATATTTACAAAGGAATTAGGTTTTGACATTCTTTTATTGGATGTATACTACAACACTCTGCGAGTCTATTTTGTCTCTAGTGTCTCACAATATGTCCCTGCTGACTCCTTTAACTGCATGGAGTCTACAGCCACTATATATATATATATATATATATATATATATATATATTATCTGTAACCGAAATTAGAACAACTAGTTGCATAGGGTGATGATCGAGTCCCTGTAAAATTTTAAACACAGAAATAATTCCTGGACAATCTCCTACAGGCATGAACCCACTTATTCCCCTAGTTAGATGTTAATTATTACCGCTTCGTTTAGTTTTAGTTGAGTTATCTGAAAAGTTGACTTATAGTCGAATTCTTGATTTGGCTTTTAAATACCCCAGGAAGTTTGATATGCCATTAAACCAAGAAACCAGATCAAATCAATCCTTAGTATGATCATCCGGTCATTTTTCATGTGGGCAAGAAAAACAAAATTTTTACTGCTTTTATAGATCATTTTATATTCGGTTGAGTAGTACTTGAAAAATTTTTGAAAATAAGCGTTCTTCATTTTCTTCTTTTTGACATCTATCTATCTATCTATCTATCTATCTTGTTTCTTTGTCGGTGTCTTTCCTTCTTTTCTTTTCCCATTCTTATTTCTTCGATTCTTTCTTTCTTTCTTTCTTTACAATTATATTTGCCTTCTTTTTCTCTAACATGGCGAGTACGTATTCTTTCTTTGCCACAATAAAATCTAAATTCCCCATTATTCAGGTGACGTGATAACGTGACCTAACATCACCATTATTATAATTATTATTATTATTATTCGTTTGCAAGTTTTTCACATCAACGTTTGTTGATGATTTTTCTTTGGAGATTGAGTGACAGCAAGTCTATCAAGTCTCTAGGACTCTTTGCAGTATTCTGGTGTATCTTAATAAGCCTGTAGTCTGGATGGTCTCCACTTGTTCTATTCTTTCCAAGTCTTCGAGTCCCTTTACCAATTCATTGCCAAGTTTTGCGACTTTTTCACCTCAGCTTTAGCCGAAGGTCTTTCACTGGAGTTCGAATGAGAGCAAGTCCCCTCAAGTCGTCGGGACTCTTCTCAGGAATTTGCCGATCTTAGTAATGCTTTCATTAGAATTGTCTCGATATATCCTCCGATTTCCACCTCTTCCATTCCCCTTAACAAACCTTTTGGACTGTTCCAAGAGCACCAATTAAAATTGATATCATCGTCACTTTTATTTCTTCTGATTTTCACAGTCAAATCTCAGTGAATTTTATTTGTCTCATTGTCCAGGTCGGATTCTAGTTTGGGCACATAGCATTTGGTTGCATGATGACATTCTAATTTTTTTAACAATTCCTAGTGGATCACCTTCCCCACCCAGTCGTATATAATTTCGTATTCATTTTAGTGCCTGTGTTCCGCATTCGTTTATTATGTTATTAATCGTTTCGTCTCAATCATCACATCACCTATACTCGGTATTTTGCCACAACTTACCAATTTTAGCTTTAACATGGTTGGTTCTTATAGGGTTATTTTCCGCTGGTTTGCGTAAGCCTGTGTGCGTGGCTTTATAAATGTGTGGATGTGTGCGTGTATGTGTGTGTGTGTGTGTGTGTGTGGATGTGTGTGTGTGTGTGTGTGTGTGTGGCGTTACCATTTCCTGCGTCTTTTCACTTTTGTATTTACATACTTTTGTCTCCGACATGTAGCCTGTTCGTTCTTTCTTCTTCCTCGCTACCCAAAAAGAATTTTCTATTCTTCATTCGAGGTGGTAACTGCTTTTATTATTATTATTATTATTATTATTATTATTGCTACAATTGGTTCATGGGTTTTTCATGCCAGTGATAAATGGTGTTTTTCACAGTTGACTGATTAACATCAACTCTCCAAAAATTCTAGTCAGTCTCAACAATGCTGTGAGCTGGCCGATCTCGATTTTTCCAGATATTTCAATTTCTCCAGTCTTTCTCAGATTCTTCAGCATTGTTACAAGTGCTCCATTTATTACTAGTATCACTGCCACCATCATTCTCTCCGGTAAGGTCCCAGTACTTATCCACTGTTTTACTTTCCTTTACGTTGGTCAGGTACCGGTCGCTTTTCGACATATTTCTTATTATGGATGAGTCGTTCAATATAGTTGGTCCCTGAACCGCTTCTCTGCTCCTACTGATTAGTCTACAAACTGCCGATCAAAAGAGGCTAAAAAGCTGTTTCAAAGTGTTTCCTGAGACATTAACATCCAAATGTCAGCACTTTGTTTTATAATTTCCCCTTTTCATCAAATGAATCATAAATTCTTTTTCATAACAATGACTTTGAGATGTCCACATACCGTAATTCTTTTTTGTCACTGAATAATTCAAGACGTTGATACATCCATTTGATCGATATATTTGACATTATTTTTCCACAACACAAATTTCATAAGAGAAATTTCGCGATAAAATAGACACAATTCTTCTGAAAATTTATATTTACATGTTCTTGTCCAAAATAACGATAAGAATGTAGGGCCTGTCATGTAAAATGCTAACTAAACAAAAGGTAAGCTAAGAAGGCGAACACACGGTCACGAGATTGTTAATATGGGAAGCTGTTATTTTTGTTTACTGTTAAGAAGATAATGTTAAGTCAACATATTAGCGACATCAGTTCCTAGAAAACAGAACAGGAACAGAAATTTAACTGAATTCAATAGTTTTACTATATATATATATATATATATATATATATATATATATATATATATATATATATATTATTTTATTATATATATATATATATATATATATATATATATATATATATATTATTTTATTATATATATCACACACACACACACACACACACACACACACACACACACACACACACTCGTATATAAATTTGTGATCACAAGAAGACTTTTTTTGTCTATTTTGTGATATTATCAATTTTTCAAGGAAATAAATTTAATAAAGAAAAAGAAGGATGCGTTTAACTAATTTTATGGAAGTCGAGGGTGACAAATTTCATTAAACGCACTTGTAATTGGACGGATAATGAATGAGAAAGGCCGAGAAAATTAATCATAAGCAAAAATTTAATTGAAATCAATAGTTTTACTATCTATATATATACTTTATGTCCCACACCATAGTAGTAAAATCAGTTGTAAAATGGGAAGATCGATCAAAACGAATTTAAAACTTCTGTGCCTTTCGACCGACACTACTTCACTAGTCAATTGTTGATATTTTCAAATTAAGGGTTGGAGCCTTTTTAAAGAAATAGATCTCAAAATCACGACAAAAATAAAATAAAATAAAATAAAATAAAATAGATGATTGTATGTAATGACTCCCCGAATATTACTAACCTTTCAGTTCTCTTTGAGAATCGGACGTTTTATATTAATCGTAACTGCTAAGTTAAGGTGGTGTGTAAGTC
Source organism: Sepioteuthis lessoniana (assembly GCA_963585895.1). NCBI lineage: Eukaryota > Metazoa > Mollusca > Cephalopoda > Myopsida > Loliginidae > Sepioteuthis > Sepioteuthis lessoniana. The sequence continues at coordinate 37,167,238 of OY757914.1, forward strand.
CAAGCCCCATGCAGAAGAGAAAAAACTATTCTGTAGAACTAATTCAGTATTAATTACTATTGAAGAAATATTATCCAATAGCGGACCGATGCGGGTATCCATATGTTGATACCAATAATATCCGGGCACTCACAGACGCATGATGTCTACAAATTTCTTCTGTCAGTTCTGATATTTGAGATTATTTTAATCATAGAAGAAAAATCAAAGGAAAAGACATGATCCGAAACAAACGATAAAAGATTTTGGCTTTAGAAGAGATCTCTTGTCTCTCTGGCAGAATAATCTATTTCGTTATAATTCAAAACTGAAGGGAGGCTTCCTGTCCCCGGACTCACCGGAAACGTAATCCTTTCGGCTATATAAAGACCGTCACTAACAACAAACGACTTGTCACCAAAGGCCTTTTAATTCGGTGGCTCCTTTCACTGGTTTTAGCACACCTTTCTAGCAGACACCTATACTGTGGCCATTGCAGAAGATGCATAGCTCCAGCACATCAGCCAACGCAAGTATCCAACCTGTCACAGCTGTTTTGAGACAACATTCTTTTAAGGTATAATTTCAAAAGTCAAAAAGTCATTTCCAACTTGTAAACCTTGCTTCGTATCTTCGATCTTTTTTAAGGATCATTTGCTGGGAGGATAATATAGCTGCAAAGCTAGACACTACCAACACTCACAGTAAAAGACCAGTCCACAAGCTTGTGACTCGATGGGTCAGATAACAATTTTCAAACAATTCATCTTAGTATAAGAATAGTTTTTGTTAACACACAGTTAAATGTCAAAACAGTTCTAACAATTCAGTTTAGTATAAGTACAGTTTCAATGTCAAAAAATAGCTCAATTTCGAGCAATTCAGTTTAGCAGCCGAAAACAATTCCATTTCAAACAATTCAGTTTAGCATACGTATGCAGTTTTAATGTCAAAACGGTCCTATTTCAAGCAATTCAGTTTATCATAAGTACACAGTTTAATTTTGTTTGACCCAAACATAGGACCCCTTCGAAGTAATCTCCCCCAGCTGCAATGCACTTGTTGTACCGTTCCAACAACTTCTGGAAAGCCCCATCGAAGTCCTCTTGTGTGAGCGTGTCAATGACCTACGTTACAGCCTCTTTCATCTCCTAAATTGTCTCATAACGACAGCCTCTGAGCTTAGGGAATAACCACAAGTCACAGGGAGCAAGATCTGAACCATAGGGAGGCTGAGGAACTGTCTTGAAGCCCATCTTGGTCAAATAGTCTGTGACGAGGATGGAGTTGTGGACTGGTGCATTGTCCTGCTGGAAATGCCACTGACCCGATTTGAAGAGAACTGGCCTCTTCCGACGGAATCTCTTCCTGAACCCCCTTAAAACATCAACATAGTAACCCTAACCCTATGGCCAATCAACTCTGGTGTATTGACTTCCTTACTCCTCCCACACCTCTTGTCATCCCTCACAGACTCCCTGCCTTCCTTGAATCTCTTATGCCACTCAAAAACTGATGCTCGATTCATGTAAGATGGTCCAAAAGCAGACTGAAGCATTCCATACGTTTCTGTGGCATTTTTTCCAAGTTTAAAACAGAATGTTATTGCATATCGTTCTTCTAAAGTGTCTTCACGTCCAGATTGGATTTTTGAAATTCACCAGCTGTGACAATCAGGCTTTAGTAGGGTCTATTCCAATTGCTGCTGTAGCTGTTCATTTGAAGCTGAAATCATAAAAATTGGTCAGTCATCTCATAAGATGTATAGCAATAACATACTGAATTTTCAAGAGTCTACGACAATTTTAAATGCCTAGACAAAAAAATCTGGAAACTTATTGAATGCATCACGTACACACACACACACACACACACACACTTATATATATATAAATATATTTACTAATCAATTATCTACCAGTATTCACGGTACCAGAAAAAAACAAAAAAACCCTGGCCAGGAACAAGAGAAAAAAATATCTCGAATCACGGTCCAGAGGAAAAAGAAAAAGTTTTTTGGGGTAAAAAAGAAAGAAAAGACCAACCTCGTCCTACTCCTTGAAAAAAATCAAGGGGTACTTAGTCAGTGGCCAAAAGAAAACCAAAAAACCCTCCGCGAATACTGCAATGCTATAATTACTAAAGTGCTCAACATTAAACAATGGAGCCAATTATAGAATTAACTTAAATCGCTAGTCGAAAATCTTCTACTAAAGTTTCACCTTAACGGATCATCAGGAAGTTTCGCCTAAACCATTCTAAGGAGAAATTGCTTTGCCTTTATTCACCAAAAACCTCCACCTATCCTAAAATTTGCATATTAAAAAAAAAAAAAAAAATATATATATATCTCATAGTTAGCAAAAAAAAAAAAAAAACCTACAACATTTCCTAATTATATAGTAACCACGCTCTTTTGTGTTTACAACTATTCAACACCTCCGATCTTTTGTTTAGCATATTCTTACTTCTACAATCTGCTATTATCAATTTTTCCTCCATACAAAGATTACAGGTTCTATTACCTGCCCTATATTTGCGGCATTTCTTTATTACTTCCCATTTCATTATCGGATCTACTCCCATTTTTTCCTTAATCTCCCACTAGATAAAGCAGTGCTATACCTATATTTTTCGTGCGAAAAACTTGTTCTATGGTTATAGTACCTAGTTTTAAAATCCCCTTGGGTTGACCCAAAATATATCTTTTTATCTCTCTTATTATTCGAATCAGTATATACCTCTACTTTATACACTACACACTCCTGCTTACACTTGCCCTCGAGAGGACACCTAACCTTATCCCTACAGTTGCATTTGTCAATCACCTTATGCTTCTTTGTACCTAATTTGGCTATATTACTCCTATTTATTATTCCATTAATGTTTGGCATGCAACTGCAACTTAATTTAATACAATTCTTATTAAATATCTTATATAATTGGCTCCCACTAGGGAAGTTTCTTTTTAATATCTTGAAGAACTCTTTTCCCAAATTATTTACTACTTCCATGTTGTAAGGGGTATTAAACCATAAGATTTTTCTAGGTCTATTTCTCCTACCTTGTGTTCCAATTCTATCCCTATTCTTATATTCTAAATTGACCCTATATCCGTCATTTTTTAGAGCCTCCTCTAACTAGCGATTTAAGTTAATTCTATATATATATATATATATATATATATATATATATATGAAATTTAATCAAAGATATATATAACCGCCTTGTTGAATTCCAAAGGTCAGTTCATACTGAAATAAAATAGCCCGAAATCTTATAGATGAGAAATTGTCAACATATTCTTATTTTCTTGAAGGAAAGTGGAAAATAAAGAAAATTAAAGAATGATCAACAGAAAATGTGGATCTATAGAAAGAGTCAGTCAGATTTCGTAAAATGTGGAAGAGAGGTAGTCATTCTGAAATCTTTTATATTACATATTAAGATTTTTGGAGGTTTAACTGCAAATTCTCATTGATATAAGGACAGTGACGTATTTTTGCAAGTCCGAGAAACTGAGAAAAGTTTAAATGGTTTCAATATTCAATTATTTGGTTTAGTTGATATCATTAAATTATTTATTCATCTCTCCCTCTCTCTCACACACACCTATATATATATATTTTTTCTTTTTGAACACATAATCATAATAATCAGGAATCGAATGATGACGAAAAGTTCCCAGTAAATTTGTGATCACAGGAAAACATTCTGTTGTGTAGTTTGAAAGATGTTCCTGTCAATTTTTCAAGGAGAGAATTATGATAAAGAAATAGATGGATGCATTTAGCTAATCTGATGGAAGTCGAAGGTGATGACTTTCATTAAACGCACTGGTAATCGGACAGATAGTAAATGAGAAAGGTCAACATACTGACAGAGAAAAGTAATCGTTAGCAAAAGTAGTATTAACATACTTGAGTCTACTACTATTCACTGAGAATGTCAAGACATACTGGATAAATAAATCGAGGAGCAGACGTGTATTCCTATATTTATGTACAGCGATGTCCTGAAAGAAGCTGGAGATACATTACATAAGTAGATCTATAACGAAGAAAGCAGTTAGGGTTACCCTCTCCGTTATATTAAAAGGAAAATAATTGAGTCAAAACGAAGATACTGAAAGTATTTCAATTTAGAAGTTTAATAAAAGTTTGTTGGAAAGGAAACCTTTGTGCCGGTCGTCGTAGTGGAATGAAGGAAAATAGTAATTAAATTGAGAAAGAATAAAGTAGCTAAATTTCAGTTAAGGCAAATATTGAGTTGCTGATTTTAGAACTGGAATGAAATATTCAGCTAAAAATGCGTGGTCCTGTTTGCTGTAGGAGAGAAGCACAAAGGTCTCCTAAAAGGTTGTCCAGGAATGAAGTAGCTGAATTGTCTGAACGGAATTAATGTCTAATTCATATTCAACTGGGAACCTTTGGTCTACAAGGGTAGACTCAAAGGTCCATGAATTAGACGGCTTCATGGTGTAAGGGATCTGCTGCTATAAGAGTGAGGACAGAAAGACATCCGTCCTGCTCAAAAGATTTTGAGGAAGAGAGAGCTTGGCGGGCTTTCACCATTTTTATGTTACCCGGGGAAAATAGTCCGGGCAAAATAGGATAAGTCATCCTCATTGGGTGAAAATATGCGCCGACGATAACAGTCAAATTAATTTACGCGCCAAACAAAAATTCGAAGTTCTTTCTGCAACAGATTATTAACCAGAAAAGTATTCATATACTTGTACCCAGAAATGTCCAATATGAAACTGGGTACATAGTTGATAAATAGATCGTTCGTTAGGAAAGTATTAATACAAAGTTTCCAGTATGTCAATGAGAAAAAGGGGGACACATTTGATAAATTGTTGGCCACAACGGAATTTATATGCTTGTATCCAGCAGTATCCAGTGAGTAGCGAGCGAAACATTCGCTAAATATAGCGTGGGCATGAAGTCTATTTATCTACTTGTATCCACCACTCTCCCGTTAGAGGCTGGGTACGCATACGATGATAAATCGTGGGCCAGAGATTTTATATATAGTGTTGTCCAACACTGTCCTCTAAGCATCTGGGGATATATTGGATGAATGGTTAGTTATCCAGAAGGATATTTATATATTTATATATGTGTAAAAAAATTAGAAGACCCATTCGATAAGGTAATTTTTTTACCAGAAATAACTTGGGAAACATTGAATAAATTAAGCCTTGGAAGTGTATTTATATAGTTCTATACGCCACTGTCCAATGAGTAAGTTGAGATACATTTGATAAGAAAATCGCTAGCCAGTAGTATTTTCGTACTATTGTGTACATTCGTGTCCAGTAGAAATTAATGGACACATAACGAGGTGTGTTTACATAGTTTAGTCTATTAATGTCTAAGAAGAACCTCGGGACTGACTTGATAAATTAATCGTTGGCTCAGTGTACTCATATTGCTATTTTAATCGCTATCTTCTGAGTAACTTGAAACACATTGGACATATTAATCATTAGACAGAAATCTATAATGCAGTTGTATCCAATAGTCCTCTGACTTATTAAGGACTCAAATAAATTAATCGTAAACCAAAAGTCTATTCCAATCGTTGTGTCAAAGACAGTCTCCTGAGTTACTCGGGACACAATGGAGAAATTAATCCGGGAACAGATGGATATTCACATAGTTTCGTGGACATATATTCACAATGATTCTTCTTATTCTTCCATGAGAAACTACATTAATACACTTCTTGCACACGATTAATTTTATTAAAATTGTGACCGGTGAACACTGTAAGGTAAACGTCTTTCCTTGAGATTATTCAAATAAATTATCTTCTTCCTTATGTGGAACTTGCCGTACATAACAGGATGCTAATGGATATTTTCATTAATGATAAAACTCAAGCACCACTTAGTCAAAGAAATAAAATGAATTGTCTTTATTGAGATTCCTTTTTGAGATGAGGCTTCTTAATCTGAGTATTAATTTTATTGCGGACTTTTGTCCTCTCTTGTAGTTTTTGTTAATTTTCTCACTACGTCTCGGCCAAATTTGACCTCTGGCCGTGTTCAGGAGATTAACCACCACCTCGGATAGGAATGCTGAGTCTTGTAACCGTCCCCACTAAGTACTGCCTTCCATAGTTGTTGTCTATCGCACCACGTTTTTGACGTTTCTGGCCGGCTTGGGTAGGAATTGAAACCGCTATCTTCTGACAATGCTCACCTAGAACCGTAGAGACTCAACACCACTATCCGCTGCGCCACGGGCCCCGAAGGGCGATCAAGGTTGAATTTTTTGGTCTTATAAATCCAATTATTTGTTCTCTTTATCTGGTCTTCCATAGTCGGGTCCGTACCGAATTTGTAATTGTCTTTATTGGGAATCCTTTTTTAGATGAGGCTTCTAAATCTGGACTGAGTATAAATTTTATTGTGGACTTTTATCCTCATCTTGGTTGTTTTTGTTGTTTTTCTCACTACGTTTTAATACTCAGATCACCTGAAGATGGCCAGAGGTGAAATTTGGCCGAAACGTAGTGAGAAAAACAACAAAAACAACCAAGATGAGGACAAAAGTCCGCAATAAAATTAATACTCATAAAAAAAATTGTTCGAACTAGTTTGACAAATGGTTATAAAAAAAAAGAGAAATGTAGTTGATTGGTAAAGAATATATTCATGTTGATTTTGTTTACAGCTGTCCGATGAGAGGCAAAGGACGAGTTGGTCAACATATTAGCGACACCAGCTCTTAACAACGAGATAAAAGGAACCAGGAAGAGTGCTAGTATCTGTTAGAGTTAAATAGAAATTTTCAATCATTTTCTATTCTTGAAACTATTTAACTCCGTGTAGACATATGAATGATGTTAAAAGTAAGCGTTTCAAGCAATACTTGGATCATTTATGTAGGTGATATCCAATGAAATATACGGAATACCCTAATTAATGTTCGTGGGAATACCTGAAAACATTTAAGTATACGAAAATAGAACTATGTATATATGTAAAGAGAATTTGAGATTAACTAACCTACAAGGTATAATATCCTAAAAAATACAACCAGCCAAACGACCAATCAACCAACCAACCATTTGATTTTCTTAAATATCTACGTTCAATTTTCCTGTAATATATATATACGCGTATCTAAATCTCCGTCTATCTAACTTTTTCTTTTTCTTTCTCTCTGCCTATACATATATATATATATATATATATATAGCTCTGTCAGCGGGAGCTTCAGAATACATCGACTACGTCTCAGCAGAGAGGTAAAAACTCCCCCAACGAGTGTCTTGCATATGACACGAAATAATCAGTAATGCTGGAGCTTTGGGGAATGCAAAATAGCCCTTCATTGCCATCGCTTCCAGGTCCATTCTTGCACAGAGTGGTATCACCTGATAGTGTCCTCTCAATGGGTCAAATAGAGCTTATTTTCATTTATATCGTTTAACTGAATTATTTGAAACAGAACTGTTCGTGTAAACAAATGTCCGAGGTTTAGTTGAATTGTTTGTGATACGTGAAAACATGAAACTGTGTACAAAGAAATGATTAACAGTAAATAGAATTATTCTTATTAGATAGAAATAAGTGAATCGATTTAACTGCGTGAAAAAAAACTAGCTCATGACCCTTTAAAAATTGTCATCAACGAAATATGATTTTAAATCATGTATTTAATATATGTGCATATAAAGCATTTGATTCAAATAACCTACAAACGTTGTTATGTCATAAAACCCAACCATCGAACATTACCTATATATATATATATAGTCATTCACAGACAGATTTGTTTCGTTCTATCAGAACTCATCAGTGTGGCTAGACATACGAGCTTCCCGTAGCTGGGATCGAAACCCGGTTGACTCAACGCCAATCCGAGACTCTACTCCTCATCCACGAAGAACTAGCAGCAGCGAAGTAAATTTTAAACGGTTATAAATCACAATTACTATTGTTTACATACATCCACTTAACGGCTACCGAGAGATCAATTCCTATTTGAAGAGCCTTGCAATAAACGCTAATGGCAACGCTATTACTTCATTCACAAAAGAACTCAACCCTACGGGGGAAGGGGAGTATGTATATACATATATATTGGGGAGTATGTATATACATATATATTGGGGAGTATGTATATACATATATTTATATTTATATATATATATACTCCCCCTATACATATGTATATATATATATATATATATATAGGGGAGTATATATATATATATATATATATATATATTACAAATCAAATGAGATGATTAAACTTCTGTTGTGTTAAATTTTAAAGATCATGTCATATTGGAAAAACTGGGAAAATCCGATGGTTGAGAATGTAAACACTTGCTTAGTCGTTAGTTTATTTTGTAGAAGTAATGGTGAAAAATAAAGAATCATAAACAGAAAATGTAGATCTACAAAGAGTCTGTCAGAGATCGAAGAATGCAGAAAGGTTAGTAATCATTGTAAAACCCTTAATATTTCAAGATAAAATTTTATTATGTTTAAAGTCCAATGTGCAACGGTATTAGGACAGGGTAGGAATTTTGAAGTCCGAAAAACTGAAGTGAATTAAAATGAATTGAACATTCAAAATTATTTTGATGATTTCTTCATCCACACACACACACACACACACACATACACAGAAACTATCACACGTGGACACACAGAGAAACGAACACACACATTCACATGTATATACATATATTTATACATATTTCTGTGAGTGTAACGTAGTGTTTCTGAGACCCACAGAGGGAATTTAATACCCCAAAAAGAGACGAAACTTAAGATGGATTTTATAAGGGTATGTTTATAATATACCCTACAAGTTTTTAAAAGCATTTGAATGAGTGGCATAGAGAGAAATCTATAATTTATTTTATCAAGAGCTTTTCTCCAACGAACTCGTTTCAAGTGTCAATAACTTTTCAAAACATCAGAATCATTGATGACCGATGAAAATTGTTAATATTGTTAAAAGATTAGGAATTCGGTTGATGCTTTCTCGGTGAAGGTCATTTCTATGAAAAAGGAATTTTTATTTTTGTTTGAACATAAAAAGAAACGGAAGCTAACTATCTCATCAAACTAATTCTGAAGCTACGTTTTGCACAGGAATTCGCTGCATATGGATTTGTTACGAATGACAACTTTTGAAATAAGCCCCATAATAAGCCTAACAAAATAAACAAAATCAGATCAGTTGGAAAATGGACTGAGGCTTAACGTAGAGAATGTAGTCATAACAGGAGAGAGCGGGGAGACGAGACAGATCGATTGGAAAATCGGGTCGAAATCTTACGTAGTGAAATGTAAGTTAGAACAGTAGAGACTCAGGAGACGAGATGAGAAAAATAAACAGATGTAGACAATTTATTTATTGAGAACGCTAGAGATTTAATTACAGGCGATGTTTGGTGACTCTCCCTGATTCTGAACTACTGGCCTTATGTCTTAATACAAAGTGGGACATAGTAATAAGCTGTATGTCGGTCTCTGAAAGAATTGTACTGTATTAAAGGTTGATGAATGACAATTTCTATAATATACCCTAAACGCTAATATTATCGCAAAGCCGTGTTGTTTGGTTTTTTGGTCGTAGATTTTCTTTTCCTTTTTTTTTTGTCTTACGTAAATGGGGGGGAGGCGTCTGTCTAATTGCTAAAATGCTTTGTTAGCGTCCTAGTAGTGCATCCATATAGCAGTATCGATACAACCGCTGCTTGGAAGAAACTGCGTTTCATTTCATCGGTCAGGTCTGATTTCCATATCACCGATAGCTTATCGATAACTGTCCATGCCTTCGTTAGCCGCGTATCGATGTCTTTTTCGGTTGATGAGTCACTGCTTCCTAGGTAGGTGAACTAGTCTACTAGTATCAGAGAGCTTCCGTCTAGTGTGTAAATGTCACCTGTTTGATTAAAGCACATGTATTCCGGCGGCTCGTTCCAAACTATGCAGTAGTGTTTCGGCTGGGTGTATTTGCCAGAATCGCTATGTCGTTGGCGTAGTCGGCGTCGGCAATTGTTTTTGCGGGGTACCGTCTGCTTCTTTTCTTTGTCAGCTCGAAGCCGTTTTCTTTGAGTTTATCAATCGATGTTCTAAGCACGTAGTCTGGACAAATGATAAAGAGGTATGGGGCTAGCGTGTCTCCTTGCAGTAGTCCTGCTACAATGTTGAAGTATTCTGTGTCTCCATCCAAAGCATAATTCTGGTGATTGGTTCGTGTGTAACTTTCAGTGGGTTTCCTAGTAGACTTTTGAAATGTTGTTTCCACAGTTTTATTCTTTCTTGTTGGTTTATAGCTTTAAATTTAGCTTTGACTGTGTTCTTCCTTCTACTCACTTCGTTTATCGTTTGCCAGGTTATCCGAGATTGCCTATCTTCAACTGAGTCTCTAATCTTATCTATCTGATTTTGAATGCGTCTTGTCTATTCTTTTAGATATATGCTTGTTAATTCATTTTGTGCCTTTTTTAGTTTTAGTTCATTTGTGTTTGTTGGGTTCTTCCTTTAGCATTTGGAGGCAGTTTTCACGTCTGCACGTTTTTCTCTAACTGCTAATGTTTCCCATGGGACTCGACCCACACTCAAACCACATACATAAACCACATCGCTGTTCGCACGAGTAAAAAAGGGGCGCGTCCTGCTGAGGTTCGAGCCCTGGCCTCAGTGTTCGAAAAATTAGCTACAGAGCTCAAACAACAAAAACTACTAAAATGCTAACAGACAATACAAATAGCGACATTTAACGTAAGAACCTTAAATAGAATAGGTCAACTACTGGAACTGACTGCATCGGCTGTACAACTTAAGATAGACATAATATGTATACAAGAACCCAGATACACGCACAACGAGGATATCAAATATCACGATAATGGCAATGGATGCACGCTAGCCAATGTATCAGCATAGAAAAACTCTATCAATGCCACGGTAGGAGGTGTAGGCATACTTATAGGACCAAGAGCGTTAAAATCACTTAATAGCATTGAGAGAATACAACCTAGGATGATGGTAGCTACTTTTAACGGCAACCCCAGAGAAACAATCATATCCTGTCACAGCCCTACCAATGTTAGTGAAGAAACTGAACTCGTCGCCTTCTACGATGAGCTATCCTCTCTAGTACGTAGCATTCCGAAACACAACGTGCTAGTCATTGGCGGAGACATGAATGCCCAAATCGGAAAAAACGGAAACAACAAATACAGCCTACATGATACGTCAAATAGAAATGGACAACATCTAACAGATTTCATGATAGAAAATAGATTAACATGCCTCAATACAAACTTTCAAAAGACGGAGGGAAAATAATGGACCTACGCATACGCTAATAATAATAACGCACAGATAGACTACGTCTTTATAAACAAGAAATGGGAAAATAGCACAATGAATTGCGAGGCATACTTCTCTATCGAGGGTGTGTCCTCCGATCACCGAACAGTCACGGCAAAAATACGATTAAGCCTACGAAAAACGCCACATGAACAACGACCACCAAGCACTATGACTGGGCCCTTCTTAACAACAGAGATATTAGAGATAAATATTTATTAGAATTGAGAAACAGATTCGAGACACTACAAGAGAAGACAGAAAAACGTACCCCAAATGACGAATATGAGAATTTCGTCAACACACACCTTGAAGCAGCAGCGAATTGTATTCCAACAAAATATGTCATACAAATGACCAGAAACAAAACTTTATAGAATAGTTTTTGTTTTTTCTAAAAACTCATGAGAAGGTTATTTTCCACATAGGAAAATCCTTTTAGCTCATATTACACCGTCGATAAGGAACCTTTGCTTTTGCAGTATATATAGAGCACTGTGTGCCCCTAAATTTCTATACTTACCTGGCCTTAGCTGGGCCGTTTGGCATTCGTGCAGGACGGGGTATCGAAATCAATGGCAGATTAGAGGACGAAACCCTCGGCTTCTGCAGGGCCACCTTCGGGTGGGCAAGCTGTAACATTGACGCCTTTGTCATATTGTATAGCACTGGTCCAGTGCTATACAATCTGTGTCGAGGCACGTATGCCTGCTTATAAATTAAATTTAATTTATAAGCAGGCATACGTGCCTGGACACAGATTTGGGTCCAAGACCAGTTAGGCTCATTAGGCCCACATTGCACAAGGTGGATCGATGACCAGCATAGGATTCGAGCCTCGGCTCGTGACCGACCTTCCCCTCTGCAAAATTCCCACAATAATCATTGACCATGTGTCAGGTCCTTTCTGGTGGGGGGCAGCGACAAATACCATACTTACCTAGACTAGGAGCAAGTGATTAGTTAGGCTCTTCTCACAAGCAAAATTTTACCATCGCACTCCAGTGGGGTTGACCTGTGCGATCGTTCCAAATGTGGACGACTCGGAGTTACTATTTCTAAGTGTGTGGTCTTCGTCCGCGCTCAATCTGATGATCAATTTAAGATATTGACTAAATTCACCTTCAGATCGAACCATTTCCTTGACACAATATGTCAATTTTTTTTAAAGATTTTGTCATTAAATATATTTTTATTATATACTTTGTATAAGTTGTTTCATATTCCTAGAGGGACAGTTTAATTTGGGTAAACGAAAGTTCTCTCAATGCTTAAAAACGTTTCATTTGATATTAGAGTTATTCAGTTAGTCCAGTGTTTGCTTTTGTTTGTTTGTTTATTTTTTAGTTAATAAGATCCTTCGTTGTCTGAATTGAAAGGAAAAGCGATAGTGTCATTTATTTAGATTCTTTCAGGTTTATTTACTTGACAGATGAATTTATTTCAGTGTTTTGCTACGAATTCCACATAAAAATAATACATGCCTTTTTAAGTGTATGTATTCATCTTCATATATTCCTGGCAGGATACTTTAATTCAATCAACAAGGCAAAATTATGAGGACTATTTTATAAAACACGTACGATGTTCTTTTTATTTACATACAGTGTAAAGAAAACTAGGGGCAGATAAGCTGATCCTTATTCAATGTAGGATTCAGGGCAGGGTTAACCCCATAACTTCTATAATCAGAAGCTCTAACAAGTAATGACTTGAGTGATGATGCTGTCAGATTTCTTCTATCATTTCTCTAACATCTAACAGTTTTCTGAGCTTTGTGTTGTTTCATGTGTCCATCAGCATATTTTCGTTTGAACTCCCACTTACTTTGTATCCACAAGGTTATTCAGCAACGTCACATACTTGATTAGAATGTAGTGAATCAATTTCAGTTTCTATTGCTGTTATCCATTCATTTTTTATAAGACTGAAAAATGCTTCTTTCACTGATAATGGGTCACTCAGTGGTACTACTCAGGGTCAGAGTATACAATCAAAATGGAATTTGTTATTATTCATGTGAAGGTTTCTAAAAATAAGCATTCTTCATTTAATCTATCTATCTATCTATCTATCTATCTACGTGTGTTTGTTTCTAACATCTCATTTTTGTTGCATCGTAGTTGTGTTGAGAGAGGAGAGAGAGAGAGACAGAGAGAGAGAGGGAGAGAGAGAGAGAGAGAGAGAGAGAGAGAGAGGCGGGGTATTGTCCCACACTAAGGTGAAATGAGCCGTGAAACGGGAGACATTTTTTTATAATTGCTTAGATCTATTAAAACGAATTTAAAACTCCAGCGACGAAATACCGACAGAATACCGACGATTCTTCGAAAGACAATCATCAGTATTTCGAAATGGTCACAAGGTACTTTTTAAAAAAAAAGATCTCAAAATCACAAGGAGCCTAGTAAAAAATGAATTATTTTACTCAATGACTCCCCGAATATATATTTCTGTTTCTTTCAGCTTTTTCCATCAACACAGAGTCGGACGGACGTTGTGTATTAATAATAACGGCTTCCAAGATGTTCAAGTGGTTAGTCCTAGCCCTGTGCAGAAGAGTATGTATTGAAGAAATGCTCTTGAGGGGTAGGTCGATGGGTGTATCCGTAGGCATGTACCAATAATATCATCCGGGCATTTACAGACGCATGAAATCTGCAAATTTCTATCACCTATGGTATCCGAGACTATCTTAATCAGAAAAGAAAGAACGAGGTAAAAAAAAAAAAACGGCGTGTGTTGGGGGGGTGTATGTAGTTTGTATTTATTACATGAGCTCTGGAGGTAGTTAAATGAAGGTCAACACAAGGTCATGTGTAGGTCTTTAGTGAACTGCATTCAAATTAGTTGTGTCGAAAATTGTCAGAGTTGATGTAAGGGACGACTCGGTCAACTAATTGGCAACATCAATTAGTATCCGCAAAACATGTGCTTTTTCGTTTAAATCCAACCAGTTGGGAATGGAATTGAATGTGGTGCTGTCCAGCATTATGTCAAATCTTCGTTATCCCCGACTACAATCATTGGCTACCCCTACAATATCATTGTATTGCAAAATATAAACTGCAAGGCCTTCATCTATGTTAATGCTCAGTACCTCATATATTGATACCGTTGTTCTTCGTCGTCCAAAGTACTCATATGTATTCTTTAGACGCGAGTGTTTTTTTAATCAGGCCGACAGGATCTTCTATAGTCGATAACAATACGTTCCAAAATGCGTAAGAAGAACCAGCTATCACTGCTAGCACCTTTACATCCAGACTGGTAAAGGATCTAGATACAAAGTTTTTAGTTGTCAAACACACTTTTTTAATTTTGGTTTGATCGAAGCTTCACCAAATTGAACAAGGGCTCCTTCTTTCGAAATTTGGAGATGGCCTTTGATCACTGGATCAACTTTTCGACACCGACCGTGATTTTCGGTGGAGCTTTCCAGATATTAGGAGAACGCCCATTTTTTTTTTTTTTTTTGTCTTCGATTGGAGATGACTTTCTTTTTGTCTTGCTGCGCGACCGATAAATTCGTCTATACCACAAAGTGATTAATGACCAACTAGACAAAGATGACAAAGACCAGAGGGTTAATTCTAAAGGCCAAGACTTATCCGGCAAATCGATTACAATAAAAACTGGCCCGTTCAGAGAGGTGTATGTGTGAATTAGTATGTGCGACTGCCCTGTTGCGGGACCGAAAATTCAGTTACTTGTGGCCGAGGCTGGATGATCGGAGACGCAGTTGTGCAGTACTTTGGTTAACCGGGGATGCGTATATGTGACTTCTGTTTGTTGTGTTAATCTGAGCAGTGGTTCTCGTAAACTATGTAGATGCAGAGGTCCGCTGCTTTAAGCTGGAGGCGATCTGCAAGTTTTTGTTGCTGGAAGGTGTAGGAACTGCTGCTTGTGAAGCTGAAGCTGGTCTGCTGGTGCTGGTAGCTGGAAGGTGTAGGAACTAATACTGGTAAAGCTGGAGCCGGGAAGGTGTAGTAAGAAGACCAAAAGTGGCCTCAGAGGACTTTCTTGGGTTAGCTCTGAGAAAAGCGGTTTGAATGAGAAAATCAGCTGTGGTTGGTTTGGCTGGCTGAGCTGGGTCTTCGGCTGTGGTTTGTTCCTGTGTCGTCTGGTGGCTGGAGTCAAGACAACGGCTGTTGGGAAAGGCCTGGAGCTGTGCGCCTCTGGTAGCTGCTGCTTGATAAGGCCTTGGTCTGAGTGCTATCACCAGAGGAGGTACACATTACCTTCCACCAGACAGGACTTGACACAAGGTCAGATGACCCGAAGCTCGAATTATAGTTGGGGTTAGGGGAGAGGTAGGTCGGGCATGAGTCGATGTTCAGGTCCTGCTGGAGTATGTTGGTCATCAGTGCACTTAGTGCCGTGTAGGCCTGATAAGCTTAGCTCGACATGGACCCAAACATGGGTCTAGGCACGGATTAGACTGGACAGCGATTTCCAGTGCAATACAAAGGTGTTAATAATGCAACTCACTCATTTGAAGGTGACCCAGCCGAAGCCGGGGCCTTTTGGCCTTAAGTCTGCCATTGAGCATTGACAGTCCGGCATTGTCTCAGGCGAAATATGTATATTTGTTTCCGCCTCCCATCAGACGAGACTTGACAGAAGGTCAAATGACTCGAAGGTCGAAGTGTGAGTTAGGGGAAGTGAACGTCGATTCATGTGTGTGTTTCTTCTTCTTCTACGGGGCTCTGATCGGCCTAAGAGTTGGTGTCGCTAATATGCTTACCAATTCATCCCTTGCCACTCAACGGACAGTTGTTGTGAACACAATCTTTACCCAACTGCTAAATTTCTCGTGACCATGAAAATCTCCATTAGCGTCAAGTTCCATATGCGGGGAGCACATAGTAACTAGAATCACACTAGATTAATTAATACGCTACGTCCGACTCAGTGTAGAGAAAAAAGAAATATTAGAAATGTTCGAGAGGTCATTAAGTACAATGATATATTTTATCTTGTCTCTTTGTGATTTTGAGATATTTTTCTTTTAAAAACTTCTTCCTTTGATTGAGAAAATACAAATAATTGACTTTTGAAGAAGTGTCGGTTGAAAGGCACCGAAGATTTAAATTCGATTTAATGGATTTTAATTATTATTGAAAACATATTTCACATTTTGCTTGATTTTACAACAATGGTGTTGGACAATAATTCTCTCTCTCTCTCTCTCTCTCTCTCTCTCTCTCTCTCTCTCTCTCTCTCTCTCTTGCTCCACTATTTCTCTCTCTCTTTTTCTTTCTCTCACCCTCTCTAACTCACTCTTAACACATATAAATGTGTGTGTGTGTGTGTGTGTGTGTTAACAAAGTAAACTATTGAAAAGAGCTAGTTTTTGTTGTTCCAGCTCCTTTTTCTTGTATTTGGTGTCGCTAACAAAGCGTTCAATTCTCAAATGAGAAAAAGAAAATATTGTCTTCCTTTATTCAATCTCTTGTGACCATGTGTTGACCTGAGCTTACCTTCAGTTGGTTCAGCATTTTACACAACTAGCCCAACATTTTTATTGTTATTTTGAACGAGAACATCTACGTAGTTAGAGAAAGGGTTCACATAAGAAACAAAAAGCTCCAACATTTTTTCTTCTTCCAAACTATCTCATCAGAATTTAAAGAAGATATTTTTGTACATGTGTAGCAGAAAGCATTTCAAACAATTACTTAGTACGGGAATTATTTTGCCATTGGAATTTTGAAATTATACATTTCATCCAATGAGAACCACCCATGCCATTCTGCCCGGGCACACCTCTCCGGGCATTATAAAAGGCAGCACTAACCATGCTCGATCTCTCTTTTTTCTCATTCCTCTTGGCTGGCAGCTAAGTAAGACCAACGATACCAGAGATATCCTTTCTCTCTCTAACTCGGGACGAATCCAACAGCAGACAGGAATTATCCATCTCGAGAGAGCACACTTCAACAATTGCATCCCTTAGGAGACCATTCCCTGGTCAATTTTTTCTCCCTCCTAAACCAAATGGACCCGATGCCTCTGGCTAAGCACGAAACTCCCGCATAACCATTTACAAGTGTTTTTCTCGTTCTCTTCAACTCACGACATAAGAAAAACTTCCTCTCAAGCAGTCATTATACTACTGGATTGAAAGCCATCAGTATCTACGCCTACATTATTTGTTTCCTTTCTATGAAAATAACAAGAGACAACAGAACGATACTACGTCAATTACCATTCATGCCAAAATGGTAATATCATCTGCCCTCTTGTTATACATGTATGTAATTCTTTAGCAACACCTATAGTCTTATTGAAATTAGATTTTCAGTTGACCTGGAGAATTAACCGGGCCATTGGTCGAATGAGTACAATGTTCGGCAGTGGCCCGGGAGACTGGGCTTCAATCTCAGGTCGTGTCACATTAAAAACTCAAAAAATGGAACTTGATGTCGCATTGTTTAAAACTCGGCATTATAAGGTAAGGATCAAGGGTAACGTCGAGCAATCCAGGGAATGGAGTAGCGCCCTCCCCTATAACACAGTGTAGTAGCTATTGAAAAGGGATCCTTTGGGTCAACTTTGACTAAGGTCACCAACTTTACTTTTTACTTTATAGGATTTACACTCCAATATTTTAAAATGGCCGTGATACCACTTGTTCCCGAAAAAAAGATGTCGGGTGTCGGTAAACTAATAAGTGGTGGGAACATATTGGCCAGGAAAATCACGTGATTAGTTCTCACAACTACGTCTGCAACTTGGATTTTTTCCTGGGCATTTGGAGCCGACTGCATGACAAGGATTGTCTATACATACTCTCTTCTTCCAAGAACTCTTTCTCTCCATTTTGATTTACAGAGATAGCACACACACACACACACACACACACACACACACACACACACACACACACACACACACAAACTGTCTTTCTCTTTCTCTCTCTCTCTCTCTCTCTTTCTCTCTCTCTCTCTCTCTCACTTTGACCTACAGAGACAGAACCCTCTCTCTCTTCATTTTCGATTTCCAGAAACACCTTGACCTTGCCAGTTAGTAAGACACAACTCAATACGCGTAACATCGGTGTGTATACATTCTGCAACCATTTTGTTTCCTGTTCTGCCTTTTCAGTTAGACTTTTTCCAGCCTCAAATACAGCCTCAGAAATTTCGTCAAATCCCGAAAAAGACAAAGAATTAACATGGGAGAAGACACGTTCCTCTTAGAATACATTGCTATATTTCTGTATATTTATAGCTCGCATGAAATACTTAGCCAACATACATTTTATAGTCTACAGGACACTTTCCATATTTAGTATTTAACCATTATATTCGTGTTAGTTACACACACGCACACACATACAGGAATATTTAACAGACTATATTAGAATATGTTTTATAATGTTTCTGTTATGGTGAGATATGTAATCACCACCGGACAGTTTAAATAAGGGACCATGTCACCGGTCACCGGAGAGAGAAACACAGAGAAACACGGAGAGACACCCTGGAAAGAACACGTTAAGAACTATACGTTCTCTGTCTGTAAATATTACAATAAACTTCTTCTTTATTTATTCAAACCTATAGTACATATTATTTCCTTTCACGGAAAACTATCTCTTGATTATCCTTATATTAATGCCACCTCAGGATATATCAATTGACGACGAAGACGCAATGCGAACTCAGTAAATTCATTTACTAAAAAAAAATAAAAAATAAAAAAAAAATTAAAAAAAAAAAAAAGAACTGTTCAGTGGGAAATGTTTTTTCTTGCATAAATAAGTTTACGTGTATTTAAAAAAGACGAAAAGGATCACTTGAAATTGGTAAAGTGTTGATATTTTGTACGGTGAGTTTTCTGAACATTTCTCAGTGTTGACAATTATTTTTCGTAACGAAAGCGTTGAAGGTAGACATCTTCTTTTTGGAACAAAATTTTGTGTATACGTTGATTTGATATTTGTGCATTTAAAAAAAATGGCTTTGGAACAAATAGCAGCATTGACGAAAACGTTAACTGAGAGTTTAATCGCTCAGCAAAAAGCTCAAATTGACTTTCAAAAACAGATGTTGGTTCGGCAAGAGCGTTTTGAAGCACTTGTCATACAGCAAAGTACAAATAACTGACTATTTTGTGAAACTATTTTGTCACAAAAAAATAATGATAGTGCGTCTAGATTTTTTTCGCCAGAGGGTATAGCTAACTCACTAGCTGAGTTCAAATACGACGCAGAACGAGGCGATACCTTTCCCGCCTATTATCGGAGGTTCGAGACGATTTTTACAAAAAGATGTGAGAAATGGTCTGACGAAGAAAAAATCACACTCCTACTTCAGAAATTGGGTACGGAGGAAAATACAAAATTTACAAATTTGATTTTGCTAAAGAAACCAGAAGATATTTCTTTTTCGGAAACTGTTAAAATGTTGTCCTCGATATTTGGTAAAAGAGACAGCCTTTTTCATACAAGATATAAATGCTTAAACACGCAAAAAGAAGAAAGTGATGATATTGTCACATACGCGGGTAAAGTCAACGCCCTGTGTGAACTATTTAAATTGAAAGAACTATCAGTTGACATGTTTAAGTGTTATATATTTGTCCAGGGTCTGACAGCACTGAGGGACAAGGATTTGAGGTCAAGAATTTTATCAATTATGGAGCAAGATCCAGAAATGAACTAGCAAAAAGTGACAGAACAATGTCAGAAGTTGATAAATGTGAAAAGGGACACCACTAGGATAGAGGGAAAAGTTACATCCCAGGTCCAAGTAGTGAAACAAAATACTTTTCTCAAGAACAAAGGAAAAAATTTTGAATGCTGGAGCTGTGCGGGTTCGCACTTAAGAAAAAATTGCCCTTTTAAAGACCAACCTTGCGCTAAATGTGGTTTAGTTGGACACCGAGCCCCCCGGCGCCGAACTAAACAAAATAAGCAAAGACAAAAATTTTAGTCTAAAGTAAATGTAGTGTTGTCAAAAGAAGAAGTGAAACAAGGGGGTGAACGAAAATTTGTCAATACCAAAATGAATGGTCACATAGTTAAGCTACTTTTGGATACAGGTAGCGATATTTTGATTATGGACGAAGTGACTTGGAAGAGGATTGGGTGTCCAAAACTGGAAAAGAACGTCTAAAATTGCCAAAGGAGTATCCGGAAAGAGATTAAAATTCAAGGGAGAGTTTAATTGCAGTGTAACCCTTGGATCGAAAAGTTTTTCTTCAAAAGTGTCAGTTGTTCCAGGTATAAATTCTTGCCTCTTCGGAATTGATTGGATCGTTTTGTTTGATTTATGGGAGCTACCCATAAATTCATTTTGTAACCGTGTTAGTGTATCTGAAAAGATAAATTCTAAACAAAATGAGGATTTTCTTACCGTCTTAAAAAGTGAATTGCCCAGGGTTTTTTCTGAGGGGTTAGGTGTGTGCACTAAGACCGAAGTGAATTTTGAGCTAAAACAAAATGTGAAACCTGTTTTTAAACCAAAAAGAAACGTGCCTTTTTCTTCAAAAGAAGATATTGAAATTGAACTGCAAAGACTGCAGGAAAATGGTGTAGTCGAAAAAGTTGACTATTCTGAGTGGGCAAGCCCCACTGTGTATGTTAAAAAGAAAAATAAGAAGAGGCCTTTATGACTGTCTGATGGATCATAGTTATCCACTTCCATCCCCTGAAGACATTTTTACAAAGCTGAATGGAGGTAAAATTTTCTCCAAAATTGATTTATCTGGGGCTTACCTTCAGGTAAAAGTCAGTGAAGAATGTTCAAAGTATTTGTGTATTAATACCCATTTAGGACTCTTCAGACTCAAAAGGGTCCCTTTTGGTTTGAAAGTAGCTCCCGCATTATTTCAGCATATAATGGACACGATGCTTGCCGATTTAGGTTTTGCAATCGCATATTTGGATGACATTTTTGTAAAGAGTAAAAATGTTCAGGAACATAAGGAACACATAAGAATAGTTTTCCAAAGAATTGAGGAATTCGGCTTCAAATTGAGTGCCGAAAAATGTGAATTTTTCTTAAAACAAATAAAATATCTTGGTCAAATCAAGGCAGAAGACCGGATCCTCAGAGAACAGAAGCTATTGAGAAGATGCCAGCACCTAACAATGTTGCCCAGTTACAATCTTTTGGGGGTTTAGCACAATATTATGCTATTCATATATCAAAAATGCATAAGTTGAGCGCACCATTGAACGAATTGTTAAAAAAGATACAGAAGGGGATTTGGTCAAATGAGTGCCAAAGTGCATTTGAAGAGATTAAGAAATGCCTGCTATCAGATTTAGCACTGGCACACTTTGATCCACAGAAGGAATTGATTGTGGCATCAGATGCAAGTGATTATGGATTAGGAGCAGTACTTCTCCATAGACTTGAAGATGGATCAATGAAGCCAATTGCTCATGCAGCCAGATCACTTTTGCCTGCAGAAAGAAACTATTCTCAAATTGAAAAGGAAAGTTTGGCAATCATTTATGCAATTAAAAAATTCCATAGAGTCATTCATGGCAGGAATTTTACATTGCAGACTGACCACAAACCCTTGTTGACTATTTTTAGCTATAAAAAAGGCATACCCACTCACACTGCAAACAGACTTCAACGATGGAGCATAATTCTGTTGAATTATAATTTTAAAATTGAGTACATTTCATCCAAAAATATTGGACATGCGGATGGACTATCCAGACTGATTCGAAAGTGTGCAGAACCTTTAGAGGACACAGTGATAGCTGCATTGAAAGAGGAAAAAGAACTCTCCGGACTGCTGTGCAACACGATTCGAGAGTTACCAGTGACTCTAGATGACATCAACAAAGCAGCAGAAACAGATGAATTCATTGTAAAAATGAAAAAACAGGTGCAGTTAAACGAAAAGTCGAAGAAAGACTTGAAAATTTCGCCATTTTCTATTTGTTCGCAGACTTTAATGTATGCGGACAGAGTCGTCATACCGACCACACTACAGAGGAGGATTCTAAAAGAATTCCATAGCGGTCATCCAGGCATGTCCAGAATGAAGGCCTTAATGCGCGGATATACGTATTGGCCTAGGATGGACCGGGACATCGAAAAAATTGTAAGAGAGTGTCAAGGGTGTCAGCTAGCAGCAAAGGCACCACCTGTACAAATACAACCGTGGCCGAAGACGGATACACCGTGGACTCGATTACACATTGACTATGCAGGTCCTTTGAATGGTCATTATTTCTCAGTAGTCGTCGACAGTTTCATAAAATGGCCGGAAGTTTTTAAGTGTAAACATCCGACATCATCGAGTACTATAGATGCACTAAGACTTCTCTTCAGTCGTTTTGGAGTGCCTAAAACTATTGTCAGCGACAACGGTACCCAATTTACCAGCAAAGAGTTTGAAGAATTCTGCAAGGCCCTATCCATTGAACATTTAACAACCGCAATATACCATCCAAGGTCAAACAGTCGCGCAGAGAGATTTGTGGACATGTTCAAAAGAGCTTTGAAGAAAAACCGAGGCATGGACACCGATGAGAAGAGTCTTGAAAATTTTCTATCTGTGTACAGGATCACTCCTAACCCGAACACTAATGCCGGTTTGTCACCAGCTGAACTAATGTTCGCACAAAAAATCAGATCCGTATTTGACAGGATTTTACCAAATTCCACCAAGACAACAGCAACAAGAGAAAATCTTTCGACAAGGTTCTACAAACCTGGTGACAAAATACTCTTCTTGAACTATAGGACTGGAAAACGCTTTTGGGAAGAGGGTATTATTATGAAAAGAATTGGACACGAGCTATATTCTGTAAGTAGTAAATTTGACTGTCGCAGGCATATAAATCAGCTAAGACCTCGACACTCTGATGACTACAAACAGGCAGAAGATAAAGAACTGCCCTTGGAGGTATTATATGACTCTTTTAATGTTCCTCTACCCATAACACAACCTACTCCGAGAGTGGTATCTCCTACTCCATATTATTTTCTTTATTTCCTTTCACGGAATACTATCTCTTGATTATCCTTATATTATTGCCACCTCAGGATATATCAGTTTCTTTTTTATGTATTTGTTGATATACAAATTTAGTTTTGTTTATATTGCTTTGTTTTGAATGTTCTTTTGTCAGCGTCGTTTTAAAATCGTTTTACTTCGTTTGCATTTCAGTAATGAGCCACCAAAAATTGTGGAACTAAACACCAAACATACTACCCCAAAATGGGGAAAAAATATTCACTGAACAACAGTACCCCCACAACTTTACTTTTTTCATCTAAAATTTTTCTTCAGTAAATTATTAGATCAACGTTTTTATGTAGTGTAAATAACTTTTAATATATGAATATATCCGTAACTACATAGACAATACAAATACTTATATTAGTTTTAGATTATTTCTAATCATTCGAATAGAACAAAGACTAATATAGTTAATTTAAACTGTGATATAATTTGGTGTTTAGGCAACAAGCGTCACTTTTATTTTTGTTGGAAGGTTTATACCACAGCAGGCGTTATTGTTATTTCATACTCGAGCGTTGTACCCCTTGTTAGATATTCGGGACCCTTTCTGAAGTGGACCAGAGATGAACTTAAACAAATGGACCAAAGAACAAGAAAACTAATAACCAGGCATAAAGCATTACATCCCAGAGACGACGTTGACAGACAATATGTATCAAGAAATGATGGAGGATAAGGACTTGCCAGCATCGAAGACAGCGTTGACGCATCAATACAACGAATCGAAGACTATATAGAAAAACACGAAGGAGGATTGATAACAGAACTAAACTGCATATTTATGCAAAACTGAATTGTTTGAAATTAACTGTTTTGAGATTTAATTGTTTGTAAACAAAATGCAGTACTTACACTAAACGGAATTGTTTTTTCTTAACCTTGTGAACATTTTCAATGAAAATTACTATCAATCATATATACGTGATATCGCTTAGAATAATGGTAGAAATATAGAGCTGGCCAGTAAAATGTTGACCTAAACGAAGTAAGCAAAGTAGGTCAACACACAGTCAAAGGAGTGTTTGTTTATATGGGAAGCTGGCGGGTAGCATCTTTTCCGTTCCGAAAAAAAGGTTAGGATTTGTCAAACATGTTAGCGACGTCAGTTACAAGATTAAAGAGCAACAGGAAGATGAGTTCACACAAATTTAAATCGTTGAGAGGTAGGTAGGTCCCCTTTATTTTGTTGGCTCCCTCAAATACATGCACAACCAAACACACACACATACATACACACATACGTATATATATATATATATATATATATAGTGTGTGTGTGTGTGTGTGTGTGTGTAATGGGAAAATTGTCTGAATCTTTAATTATTATTTTCATATTTGCTTTGTTTCAGGTTTTCACACTGAACAATTCCTCCATAACATAGCCCTCCTCATAATCTTAGCCTCAACTTGGAAGCCTGCATCAAGTACCAGAAGGAGATTTTTCTGCCCAAGATCGACTTGTTGGCTACTGGAAGATTCCAAGTCTAGCTGCAGGACATTCGGCCATGCCACAAAGGTAGGAGAACCAATCCTTGGCTGTGGGACAATTTCTGCGACACAAGTATCTGACTGGCAAACTCCATACATTGCAACCCTCTTGATTATTATGTGTGGGGAGCGGTTGTGCGAGAGACCAATGAAGCTCAGGTTAACCCCAAACATGAACTGAAGGCAAAGATAACGTGAGCAATGAGCGATATTAAGAAAGAGATCATTGGAAAGGCTTTCCGGTGATTCCATAGTATTTATTGCTAATGGCGATATCGTTGAATAAATTGAATCTATAGCATTTCAAGTTATATTTATGTGGTTTTAGGAAGTGTATGTGTCAGAGGCTTATTTTATGTTTACAGAATTTAGTTGAAAATTGAACCATAGCACACTGTATGTTCACACACACACACACACACACACACGCACACACATACATATGTAGCAGAAGAATTTCGTATTTTTGTTTGGCGCATAATTTAGTTCGATCGTTAGGGTCGACGCATAATTTCTCCCTATCAGGATGACTTATCCTAATCAACCCGGACCATCTTTCCGGAAAGCACGAACTGGGGAAATTTTCCAAACACTTTCTATCTCAGAACTCCTTCGTTCAGTACAGACGTCTTACTGTCTGCTCTTCAATAGCAGCAGCAGCAGCATCACACCACCATGAAGGAAGCTATCTACTTTGTGGACCCCTTGCGTCTATTCTCTTAGACCAAGGGTTCCCAGTTGAATATGAATTAGATGAATTCAATACGCCACACACAGGAACCACTCTCAGTCGCCTCCAGTATTGGCTATGTTGACTGCGATGCAAAATTCCGCTCCGACACCTAGCTTCTTCACCTCTGGGCAACATTTTCTGAAGATATTCACGCTTCTCCCCGAAACAACCAGAACCACAAACTCACGGTGGCTACAAGCGTTTCTGTCCTCAAACAGCAAACACGACTTTTGCTTCACTATGGCAAACATATTTCCCTCACACATTCAACAATGCCTTAACCTAACGATGCACTTTTTGCTCAGGCATTTAACTGCTAAAATGCTTTCTCAACTCTATCATAACTTCATTTCGTTTCCTTACTTCTTTTCTTCCTACGAGACTTGCAGCATAAACGTAAACCCTTTATTCCATGCTACCATTAAATACCTTTATATAAAACCTAACGGCATCTTCGTCTTCTTCGTGCTTCATCCTCCTTTATTTTCCAAAAACACTTAGCGAGGGAATAAGAACACGCGCAAGAATACATTACCTTCGCTAAAAATGGTAACAAACATATTCCTTCGCTATATATATATATATATATATATATATATATATATATATATATATATATATGCCCTTGGTGTAATGGTTATCGTTGTAGGAAATGGACACGGTGACACAAGTTCAAATCCTGGACGAGACTGATTGCATTTCACATAGCACCAATACTCTTGGGAAAGATATGAATCCAATTATTCTCCCTCCAGCTATGGGTAAATAGTAGGGCAGACTAGTTCTTCAGCCTTGGTGAGGACACTAGTCTAGCAAAAGGAAAACTCTGAATTCAAACCTGTTAAACACTGCTTAAAAATGAACCTTGTGTCATATCCAGCCCGAGCGGAGGGGTATATATATATATATATATATATATATATATATATATATATATATATAAATTCACAGATGCATACATATATGAAGACAAGGTGATAAGTCATTGAACAAAGAAATTGAACTCAATCAAATGACTGGCAAAATCAGCAGGTAATTTTTCAAGAGGACAAGAGAGGAACTCAGAAATGTATGATCGTTCTAATATGATTCCTCTCGGGTGGAAGAGACGATCTATTGTTTCCTGATAAGTAAAAATTTTTAAAATGTTTTCTTTTTTTCGTGTATGATCATGGAAAACCATCGTTCAGAACATTTTTTTTTTTTTGATATTCATATAACAAATCCATTTTTAAACAATTCACTACATTTTTAAAGAATTTAACTAAAAATGAATCCATAAAAAAGAAAATCTTTGCTGACTTTATAGATCATTTATTTCTCGGTTTAGTAATTCACAAAATGTTTTTTCCGAGAAGCATTCTTCATTTCTTTCTGTTTGACATCTATCTATCTATCTATCTATCTATCTATCTATCTATCTATCCCGTTTCTTTGTCTCTATTTTTCCTTCTTTTCTTTTTCTAACTTTGGTTCTTCGTTCCTTTATTTCATTCAATTAGAGTAGACATATCTTTTTAAATTATGAGCCTTCGTTTTTATCTGATGTATTGAGTACTCATCTTTTCTTTTGTCACAACCAGACTAGGATTAATAATTATTAATGTGAGGTGATAAAAGGTTGTAACATTATTATTTATGATAGGGAATAATATGCATGAAAATATCATCTTGTCAGCATTTACAGTTTATCAGCGCAATGCCCTTAAAATTTTTGAAAAATAAGCGGTCTTTATTTATTTCTTCTATCTATCTATCTATCTATCTATCTATCTATCTATCTATCTATCATTTGAGTTTTTTCTTTCATTCTTCCCTGCCTTTTTTTCCTTCTTTCGTTCTCCTTTTGATTGCATTAGAGGAGACAATTAACATCTAATGTATAACATCATAGATTTTTATTTCTTTATTCTTTAGTTTCTTTCTAATTATAATTGTCTTCTTTTTCTCTGATGTGTATGTGGGTGGCTGTGTGTCTATGTATGTGTATCTGTGTATGTGTCGTTAACACTTACCCAATCTCTTTCTTTTCTTTGTTTCTTTTCATATCCATAAACTTTTTTCTCTAACAAGTAGCGTGTTCTTTATTCCTTCAAGATGATAACAGGGTGAATTATTATTATTTGTATGAGTATTTGTATGAGTATTACATCCTCATGTGTTTTTCATGCCAGTTATAAAAGGTGTTTTCACAGGCATCAAATTTTCTCAACTATCCAAAAATTCTAGCACATCTCAACACTGCGGTGATTTGGCCAATCTCAATTCTGCCATGGATTAAAAATTTTCGGGATTGTTATAAGGTTTTCTTTTTATAACTATTAACAATGTTAACTTGATATCTTCTCGCAAGGTCCAGGTAAATGCCTAAAAACACTATTTTGTAGGGGAAAACTTTGAGGCGAAAAAGAAACCTCCCCCAAATCTACTAAGAATTTAATTTCAAAACAATTTTAAGCGTGGGTGCATATATATATATATATATATATATATATATATATATATATATATATATATGTGTGTGTGTGTGTGTGTGTGTGTGTGTGTGGTATTTAAATCTGAAATTCAGATGAAATAGTTCGTACCAATGAAAAGAGTTAAAGCTTTCTCTTTACCATGTGAGCTTTTTCACTGAAACTTATATCAATTATATACATGATATTACAAAGAATAACGATAAAAATATAGAGCCTGCCAGTAAAATGTTAACCTAAACGAAGTAAGCAAAGAAGGTCAACACACGGTCACAGGAGTGTTAATATGGGAAGCTGGCTGGTATCCAAAAAGTAACATGTTAGCGACACCAGTTACAATATGAAAGCGCAAGAAGATGAGCTCAATCACACAATTTAAATGATTTTCAAACATTTCGAATCTATTTTATTTTGTTGGGTCCCTCAAACACACACTTGCACAACCAAACGCACACATTCACACACTCACATATGGTGTGTAATGGGAAAATTGTCATCATCTTTAATTAGTGTTCTCACAAGTGCTTTTGTTTCAACAATTCCTTCATAACAGAGCTAGCTCCCACATGATCCTAGCCTCAACTTGGAGGTCTACATCATGTACCAAGAGGAGTTACTGCTATCCTGGATCGATTGCAGGGCCTTCTGCCATGACCAACTACCCACTCACCCACACACATACACATACATATATGACCAGTGCTGAGAACCTGAAATTGGCGAAGGCTCAAAAACCTACTCTCAGCTCGAGTATATTTATTCGTGTTGTATCCCCGTCTGAACCAAAGTGAAAAGGTTTCGCTCTTGGTACATTACTAACACAAGTTAAACTCCATGATGCGTAGTGGAGCACAGGGAAAGCGAAAAAATACAGCCCCATATGGCGTCTTCAAATTAAAAAAATTAACGAAACCTGTCAGGATCAGATTCGGAGGGTGAGGCAGCAGATTTCAACAGATTCATTGTCATTGAATTTTTGGAGGAGATCTGCCGAACCAAATTGTTGCCTTTCCTCATAGGAAAAGTTATTTCAACAAGGGTTACACCGAAAAACGTCAAGAAAATCAGGAATAGAAACTTACTTGTCGAGATGGACAGCCGGAGGCAGGTTGAAAACATTGAAAATGAAAATCTTCCATACAACCAAATGCAAAGCGTACCTGCACGAAAAACTCAATACTTCCAAATGATTTATCAGGAGTAGGGAGTTGGCGTTGGCAACAGAAGTGATGTCGGCAGCTCTGAGAAACAGGGGGTCACAAACATAAAAAGAATAACGATTAGAAAAGGACGAGAAAAATCGAAACCAACACCCACATCCTGACTTTTAACCAACCCCACATTCTCAAGGGGGTAAAGATCGGCTATTGTGTAGAGAAGGTCGAACAGTAAGCCACAGCTCCCTTGAGATGCTTCAAATTCCAAAATTATGGACACCACAGGGAAGCCTGTAGAAGACATGTACCAAATGCAGTTAAAAAGACCCGGACAACATGGAAGAAGGAAACCAGATGTGCAAACTGCCGACAAAATCATCTGGTTTACCCAAGATCTTGCGAAGCCAACAAAAAAAGAAAAAGAAATACTCAAAGCGAAACACAAGAGGAAAGTGTCTTTCCTAGAAGCAAAAAAAAAATAGTAGGGACTTACATGGGCAAAAACAGCTAAGCCTCTGTTGCATGGAGGGCGGATACAATCAATCAAGATAAAAATTATAGAGATCTCATGGCGAAATTGATCCAGTTGAAACCGAATGTTTGGCTAAGAAAACTAAAAACTAAACTTCTATTTCAATAATTCTTAAAAATACAAACACCAGTAGATCTAAAAGAATCTATCGAAACATTGCACTATATAACAATCGGCCTTGATGAAATTCATTACGACTTTCTAAAACACCCACCAAAAAATCCACTCAATTACCTTCTGACAATATTTAATGATATCTGGATAAACAGTAAATTCCCAGAATCATGGAAAATAGCAACAATCATCCCTATACCTAAGCCAGGGAGAGATGGCTCAAATCCAGCTAACACCCTCCCAATATCAGTAACTAGCAGCATCTGCAAAACCATGGGGCGTATGGTCAACAAAAGATTGGTCTGGATTCTCGAGTCCAGCAAACATATCACTAATTCTGGATGTAGATCAACAATGGATCATGTTGTCAAATTGGAAACCTCCATAAGAGAGGCCAACATCTAAAAACAACACTTTTCTTTGATCTGGAGAAGGCTTATGAGACCACCAGGAAGTTCGAAATAATGAAACACCTGCATAGCATGAGTCTGCGAATCAGATTGCCCAACTTCATTAAAAGTTTTCTTTCGGACAGGAAATTCCGTGTCTGAGTCGGATCAACGTTTTCTAATCTCCACAAATAGGAAGACGGAGTCTCTCAAGGGAGTTTTCTGTCGGTGAGGCCGTTCAATATAAAAATAAACAGCATCACAAAGTGTCTCACTCCTGAAATTGAAATTTACCTCTATATTGACGACTTCTGCACCACTTCCTGATCAAGATATATCAAACTGCCGAGAGTCTACAGCAACAATGCATCTAGAAAATTACTCATTGGACAAACACAAACGGTTTCAAAATCTCCAAAAGCAAAACATGATGTCAACTGAGAAAACTTCACGATGACCCCTCATCAAACTTGAAGATACGGAAATACCTATTGTTAACGAATATAAATTCCTTGGGGTTATATTCGAATGGAAATTAACATTCATCCGCCACATAAAATATTTAAAAAAACAAATCCACTCGATCCCAACAACTTCTGCAAGTGGTCGCCCACACAGAATGGAGAGCTAACTGACGAACGCTCCTTAAACTATACAAATCACTGATTCGTTCAAAATTAGATTATTCCATTTTTATCAACAGATCAGCCAGATGGTCCGACCACAAACAGCTTGACCCTATACACAACAGAGGCCCAAGGCAGATCTTAGGAGCTTTCAGAACTTCTCCAGTAGACAGCCTATATGCTGAGGTCCATGAAGCGCCTCTACAAATCAAATGTGACAAACTGGCTCTCCAATACTGCACAAAATTTAAATCTTTCCCATCCAACGGAACTCATGACTGCATCTACAACCATAAATACGAGCAACATTTTGAAAAAAAAAGGAAAAATCAATAAAACCTTTTGGCCTTCGGATGAAGTCTACTCTGAAAGATTCCAAAATCTCTCTAAATAATATACAAGAAATCATCCGACCTCAAGCACCACCTTGGATCATTAAAAAAACCAAAGCGATCTTAGAACTGAATGAACTCCCGAAAACGAAAACCCATCCCAGCATTTATCAGGAGAAATTTCGCAATATCCTCCCACACCATCCTGACCACCTATATGTCTTTACGGATGGCTCCAAGGACAATGACAAAACGGCTTGTGCAGCTGTTCTAAATATGACAATTATCAAGAAAACTCTTCCAAAACAGTTCTATTTTAAATAATTCAGTTTAGCATAAGTATGCAGTTTAAAAGAAGTACGCAGTTTAAATGTCAAAACATATCCACTTCAAGCAATTCAGGTGAGCATAAGTACACAGTTTAGTTCTATTTGACCAATAGACAGGACCCTATGTGGTTCTACCATTACAGAGCTGAGTGGACCTGGGAACGATGGCAATGAAGGGGTACTCCGTATTCCCCAAAGCTCCTGCAATAATGGAACGTCAACATCAGATTGTTTAGTCTCATATCCAGGATACTAGTTGGGGGGATCTTACTCCTCGGCAGAGAAGCAGTTGGTGTATTCTACAGTCCCAGCCGACTGAGCAGAGAAATCTTTGGTTTTATATATATATATATATATATATATATATATATATATATATATATATATATATATATATATATAAACGGAATTTGGCATTAGATAACCTAAGAAGATTAATATGCCATAAAACCTAACCAAGTAGCCAACCAACCAACCAACCAACCAACACATACACACTTACACATATATATAACTACCAACTACTTGAGAAAGCAATCGAGTTCTTTTGGATTATAGAGGACATTAAAAACCTCATATCAACGTACTTTAAACGTACTTATGTGAGGTTTTCTAATAATAAATATTCAACTAACTGGCAAAAGTTGAATATTGGCATCATGATGGGTTGTGTTATCTCTCCACTACTTTTCGTATTGGTAATGGAGATGATATTACGTAGTGCCGATGTCAACACCAATCAAATAACCGGTCCATCTATGAAGGCTTTTATGGATGATGTTACTCTAATTGCAGAATCCAGATCACACATGGAACAACTGGTGACCCGCCTCCAAGAGCTCTTCAAATGGGCTGATATGAAAATAAAGCCTTTAAAGTTTCGAAGTTTATCGTTGCTGAAAGGAAACTGCATGTGGGAAAACTGCGAGCCTCAAACACATTCTCACTAGATGTGAGTACGCTCTAAGAAGCTATACTTGGAGACATAACGAAGTCCTAGAGATTTTCTCTGAGGTTTCAAAAACATGTTGTGAGACTGCCAATAAAGCTCTAAATATTATCAACAACAGAGCAATTCAGTTCGTTAAAGAAGGAAATATTTCGAAAATTGGACGTGAAAATATGCGTAAACCATCATTGCTTGAGGGCTGCACGGTCTGGCCCGTTGCAACCGATTTAAAACATAACTTCATATTTCCAACTTAAATAGCGTTAACAACAAAGCGTCCAGATATTGTCAATTGGTCCGTTAAAGCAAAAATGTTTTCGTTATTGAGTTTACGATCCCTTATGAAGAAAATTTCGACTGGGTACATCAGCGTAAGTTGGAAAAATATGATGATCTGCGAGAACAATGTGTCAGATATGGCTGGATAACGAATATATTTCCTATCGAAGTCGGATGCAGGTGTTTTATTGCCTACTCAACCTCCGTTTTCTTAACTAATCTTCGACTTCCTCCATCGGACAAGAGAAAATACACGGAAAAAATCCAAAATAAGGCTCTAACGGCATTAGCGTTGATCTGGCAATCCCACAGAATGACAACAATCTGACAAAGTCTGGTGGTGTCGTGAGATAATGCTGGGGCGCTCTGGGTTATTGGTAGTGATGCTTCAGCCCCGAAACCATGCCTGAAACCAAAGTCATCATCTGATGAAGGCTTTGTTAGTTAGAAGCAATGCTGTTGCATAAACATCAGTTATTGTATGATACCTACTAACCGGCTCATCGGTCTAGTCGGTAGAGTGTTCGCTGATCGTCCGGGAGACCTGGGTTCAATCCCAAGTCGCGTCATACCAAAGACTTTAAAAATGGTACTTGATGCCGCCTTTCTTAGCACTCAGCAATATAAGGTATATAACAAGGGTAAAACGGAACAATCCACTTTGGTGTAGTAGATATTGAAAAAAGAGTCAGCCTCGACTACGGTCGCCAACAGAGCTTTACATTATATATATAGATAGATACATACATACATGAGGACAGAGAGAGAGAGAGAGAGAGAGAGAGAGAGAGAGAGAGAGGCGTACCAAAGCAAAATGCTGCCCGGGACCCTTATTCAAAATGACACCGTTTTTTGCTGGGAGGAAAAATATAAATGAAATACACTTAACGGCCTTGATTAGAACTTGACAACCAACAAACTCAAAAATTAACTGAACAAACGTGATCATTATTTTAATCTTTAAAAAGAATATTTGTGTTTTAAAATAAAGTTTTTAAAACAATAAACAATAAACATTAAAAGTTAAAATTAAAAAATAACACTTCCGACAAATTTTTTTTTTTTTTTTTTTTTTTTCCCTCTCGAAATAAATCTTTTTGTATTTCTACGACTCGATATAAAAAGATAATTTGGATCAGTTAAAGAATTTCTTTCCTGCAGACGTGCTTGGGAGGATTCCACAATTGTGTTGGAATGGAGATTCTTCAGTTGATCCGAATTTAATATTTAGAACTATTCTAAAAATCGTTCCAGTTTAAAGCATCATATTTGAAAATTTTACTTCTAAATAATCTTAACCTACCTTT
This sequence comes from Sepioteuthis lessoniana, assembly GCA_963585895.1. Classification (NCBI taxonomy): domain Eukaryota; kingdom Metazoa; phylum Mollusca; class Cephalopoda; order Myopsida; family Loliginidae; genus Sepioteuthis; species Sepioteuthis lessoniana. Next base: position 37,201,288 of record OY757914.1, read on the forward strand.
TTATATCATAGACTTAAGATAATTTGTTTGTTATTCTAATATAAAAATTTAATCTTGTAATAGTCAGTAGGTTTGATTTTTCTGAATATGTTTATTCTAAAAATCTCTAAAAAAATTTAAAATTTAATTAAGAATGGTGTTCTTTTCACAAAATAAGTCTAAAATAGTGATTTTATGGAAACTATATTAATAACACCCTCTGAAGAGCGTGATATTTGTACAGTTTTTGAGATTTAAAAATTGCAAGTTTATTAAAATCTTTCGAAATGGATATTTCTGGTTCTACTCAAAAACTAATATCTTTGTTCATCAAAAAAAAAAAAAAAAAAAAAAAACCATCTCCAATATTTTTCTATGAAAAGAACCAAATGACAAGAAAAAAAACAACAACATTCACATTTAACAAGTTGCAAAGATCTACAGTTGATCAATCTGGGAGGAAAATCTACAGTTGAGTTAAGTTGGGGTAGAGATTTTACAGTTCATCAATGTGGAGGGATTCATTAACTGATCCAATGTTTTATATCAACGTTTTCCAATAAAAAGTAGACAATTGGCTATCTTTAAGATAAGAACTCCCGCATTTTTCACCTTTTTTCGAGGAATGGTGCCTTCAAATTATTAGTAAGAATCAGCCTCGTACGCACATTTGATCTGCTTTTTTCAGGAAAATAAACTCTTAATTCTAAAATAATTTTCTTTTACAATAAATTAATTTGGGCATATCAAATGGATATATATCAGTGACCTTTTTTTTCATAATGAAATTTGAAAAAAACTTCCAATAATGAATTAAAAACAAATCAAACATAATTTCAGAATTTCCAGAAAAAAGCAGACCCGGGGCCTGTTCTGGACTTCGGTCCGGAGCGTGGCCCTGAAAAAGGAACAATGGCAGACTTGGGGCCTTTAATTAGGCACCTAGTTTCGACTAGGCTACCTTCGGGTGGGCGAGCTGCATTTTTGTCTCCTTTGCCCCCCTTGTACGGCACTAGACCATTGCTCTAGTTTAAGCCGCAAACTGGCATACGTGCCCGGACCCACATTTGGGTTCGTGAAACTGCTTGCCTCATCAGGCTCACATTGCACAAAGTGAACCGATGAGCAGCACTGACAAACAGGGTTCGAGTCTCGGCTCGTTCCCGACCTTCCCTCCCCTTTATCCCCACTTTAATCGGCCTTCGGGCTTTTGACCTTGTGTCTAGTCGTGTCTGGTGGGAGGCAGCGACAAATACTTGGCTCATGCAACTTTTATGAAGAGAGCATTCTTTAAAAAATAGACGGTAAATTTTGCGATTTTGATGATAACCAAATAAATAAACTATTGTTTTTAGTTATGAATAAAGAGTTAAGACTTCTTTTATAACGTCATAACAGTAATGTTGAAAAAATAATTGTGGTCAGTCCAATACTGTGTGTAGGTGCTCTGAGTGTATAAAGTGGTCTGTTTCAGGATTGGCACCACAGACTCATAAAATATATCATTCATAAAATTGATTAGGACAATAAAACAATAAAACCTAATATTTTTCTTAAAACCCAATTGCGTTATCATTTACTATGAAAATCAACTATAATTTTATTTGGATTCAATGATTTTCCTCTTAAATCTAATCAGTATCCCGAGATATTAAAAGAAAAAGATCATGTGAAATACCCCTTCATTGCCATTATTCTCAAATCGCCTCTTACCCGGAGGGGATGAACCTATTATTTCAGTTAATCAAATTATCAATTAAACATATCTATTGTAATGTAGATAATTTGAAAAAATTTCATGGGCAATAAAAAAAAATACATTTAAAATCTTACAAAGCGATATTTTATTTTCAATCTTAATTTTCCGCCCAAAAGACCTCTGGTTTGGGAAGGAGCCCAATGTAACCCCCATCCTAAAACAAATACTAAAAGGAAACAATTAAGCATTAAAAAAAAAACAGTTTTATTTCTCCATAATACAACCTAAAAAATCTTTAGACTTCAAAAAAGAAGGCGACTTTTCTTTATATCTTCAAGAAACTTTAGTCTGAATGAAAAATCGTTTGTGAATATTTTACAATCTATTAAAATTTCAGAAGATATGCTATCCTTCATTGTGAAGCTTTAATCTTGCATTTTTAGATAGATTAAATAAATCTTTATTCTACTTCAAGTACTTCATCTTAGGCGGAAGATTTCGAAGGCTTCAAAAATTCAATGTAAAACTTTTAAGTGAATAAAAAGTAGGTAAATTGTATCAGAGGAAAAAACATTGTTCTAAAAAAACTCCACGAGATAAAAACGCGGTAGAAAATGTCTTTTAATGATTATCCAAATATAAAATTAAAATTTTAAAATAATTTCTTAACGGTGTTCATATTATAAATGTAATTCTTTTCTTGTGAGTCGTCTTCTTGTATTGAACCTTTCGAGAAATGTAAACATTGGCGATTGGATTTTTTTTATTAAAAGGACTGGCATCCGAGTCGCCCGAATTTATAAAAAGGTGAAGTCGCCAACAGGATGGCATGTCATAGGTTTGTGATCTTCTAAACAAAAATGAATGAATGTGAAAAAATTTGAATTAAAAAACTTATTTGATTTCTTTTTTGAAACACCATAAAATAAAAATGAATGATCTTGTTTTCAATTTTTTTTTCAAATGCAAAATGCCGCCCCCATAAACTACAGTCTTGGTCACACTGTCCCCTTTGGTTAACCAGTGCCTCCCTCCACACGTTTTTGAAACCTCATGCAACAAGCACGGTGTGGGGGTGGAAAATCTTCCCCTTCCCGCAAAAAACTTTCACCAAAATACACTACTTACTCTTGGAAATCCTAAATTAATCCCATTTGTAGAAAAAAGTAGGTAACTTTATCCAAGTAATTTATTGATATTTAATTTTGAATTTTGCTTTACTGATTATAAATAATTATTATCTTCTTTTTAATCTTGAAGTGGCGACCATTGAATAATCCATGACTTGTCACTTTCCAAGCTGTAAGTGGCTGTCTAGCTCACAAGGTTTGCTTTTACAAAAAGGTCATCCACTTAAATACTGAACAGGATTATCTTTACTTAATTTCACTAATTTGGCATGAATGATTACTTTCAGCACAAGACTGTAAAAATGGGGTTGGGGAAAGCTGGTCATCACTATCCTCACTTTGAACTTTACGAGTTCCAATCAGTAACGCAATACCTGTTTCAATAAACATTCACCATAATAAAGAAATATCTAGAAAACATTTTCATACTATAGACACCAAAACAAGTCAGTCACTCGATGTATCACTAAGCTAATCCCATATTTACATAAGTGTAAAAGGGACAATTAAAAAAGCGTGACTGTATAGCCGTGGCCGTCGCTAATATATATCGCGGAGGATACGGTATAGCTGTCAAATGGAAAAGGGGAGATAATTATATCTTTCCCAATAGTAAGCGTGCGGCTTTTTTTGCTTTTTGTTTTTTCGTACTTTCTCCTCGACAAATTACCAGAGTAAAGAAACCTATGAGCTAAACATACTTAAAATAAAAAAAGAAAAGAACTTATGTTTGCTGAATGAAAATCTCACTTTCTACTTTCACTTTGAGCAACTTTTCCAATGAAATCAGAAATACGTATTATGACGATGACCTTGACATTGCAACATTCCAATCAATTAAAAACTTTCAAAAAATTCGCTCATAGATTTACATATTTTACAAATGACCCTAAACAAAACTTTATAAGATGATTTCTGTTTTTCTAAAACGTAGTGAAAATGTTATTTTGTGCATTGGAATAAGTTTCTTTTTGCTCATATAACACCGTCAATTAGGAAGCCCTGCATTTGCAGTATATAGAGAGCCCTTTTTTCTCACTTTTTTAATAATTACCTGGATTAGGAGTAACATTACTCACTGGTCTAAGGGTATCGAAACCAATGGCAGATTCGAGGCCGAAAGGCCCGCAACTTCGGTTGGGCAACCCTCGGGTGGGCGAACTGCATCCTCTGTCCCCTTTGTATGGCACTAGATCTTACTGTCTAGTTTAAGCCATAACCCGGCATACGTGCCCGGATCCAAATTTGGATTCGTGAAACTGCTTGCCTCATTAGACCCACATTGCACTTAGTGGGTCGATTAGCAGCACAGACAAGCAGGGTTCGAGTCTCGGCTCGTTCCCGACCTTTCCCTCCCCTTTATCCCCACTGTAATCGGCCTTCAGGCTTTTGACCTTGTGTCAAGTCCTGTCTGGTGAGAGGCAGCGACAAATACTTACCTGGATTAGGAGTAACATTACTTACTTGTCCAGGGGTATCGAAACCAATGGCAGATTCGAGGCCGAAAGGCCCCCAACTTCGGTTGGCCACCCTCGGATGGGCAAAGTGCTTTTCAGACCCCCTTGCACTAGTTGTAGAGCACTAGACCTCACGGTCCAGTTTAAGCTATATTCTGGCATACGTGCCCGGATCTAAATTTGGTCCATGATACTGTTTGACTCATTAGACCCACATTGCACTTAGTGGGTCAATGACTAGCAGGGTTCGGGTCTCGGCTCGTTCCCGACCTTCCCCTGCCCTTTATCCCCACTTTAATCGGCCTTCGGGCTTTTGACCTTGTGTCAAGTCCTGTCTGGTGGGAAGCAGCGACAAATATTTACCTGGACTAGGAGAAACAGTGATCAGTACGGCTGTTCTCCCAGAGTAAGTCCTAACCATTGCACTCCGGTTGGGTTGACCTCTGCGACCGTTCCAAATGTGGACGTCTCGGAATCGCTATTTCTATGTATGGGCTATGCGTACGCGCTCACCCCGATAATCAAATTTAAAATAGACTGAACACACCTTCAAGTAATACAATTTCCGTCGCATAATCGGGCATTACTGTAAGAATTTCTCATAATATTTTCTATTATAATATATATTTCAGTGGATTTTTCATCTTCCTTTAAAACCAGTTTAATTTGAGTAAACGAAACTTCTCTCAATGCTCAAATTCAGAAAGTTAATGTATTATTTTAATTATTTAGTTCACTACATACAAATAAATCTATTAATATAATTTATTCATTCAATTTTCTCAGTACACGAACATTTCCCACACCTGATCAGTCATTAAATACGTGACCATTTTTGAAAAGCTGGCATTGCATGTCATACCTTAACCAGTCATAGCTAAATAAGGGACCAGTCTTTCATTATTTGAAGGTTAACAAGATAATAATCAAGGCAAAGATAACTGTAATATTAATCAGTTTAAAAAAGGAGATCTTCGGAATGGCTTGTAGGAGATTCCATCATCGTTAAGCCTCATGGTGCTTTCTTCAATCAATTTAATTGATAGTTGTTAAATATATATTTACGTCATTTTGGTAAATGTTTTCGTCTGGATTATCCTATTTTTGCGCAATTTAGATGACAACTGAACCATCATACTCTCTATGCTCCTCCTCCCCTTACGTATATTTACATACATAGATAGTTGCATACATCTTTGAGGACCGGTTGACATGCCATTAAAGAAAGAAATCAAACGAAAATAATCTTTTGTAAGATGATCCGATCATTTTCCCGAAGAACAAGAAAGGAAGTCAGAAGTGTAATAAAATTAGATGGTAGGGGAACTCAAATAAAATAATAAAACAAACGAAGGCCTTTTCGTCCGGTGCTTTTAAAGTTTTTATATCTTTAGATGTTGTCTCTCTTTTTACTAATATCCCTTTAGATGAGACAATACCCATATGTGCTGACTTTTTGAATCACGGCTCATCTATTGCCTCTCTTCCTTTTCCTGGGGATGTTTTTATTGAATTGATGGGCATTGCCACAAAGTCGGTATCTCTCAGTTTTAATGAGACTATGTTTCGGTAGATTGAGGGCTTTAGTATGGGATCCTCTCTTGGCCCCATTCTGGCGAATATTTTCGTTGGGTTCCATGAAATACGTCTGTTTGATAGGTTTCCTAAGCCCTTCATCTATTTACGGTATGTAGATGATACTTTTCGTTCCTTCACATCACGTAGCGATGCCTTAGTATTTTTTGACACATTGAATCAGCTACACTCTTCCCTATCATTTACTATGGAGGAGGAGAATAATGGTCAATTACCATTCTTAGATGTGTTAGTCGAAAGATGAGATCTTTCTTTCCTCACATCTATTTATAGGAAACCCAAATTCACCGGGCTATATTTGGATTGACATTCATTTGCCCCCAAATCTAGGAAGCTGAATCTAATTAGATATCTTTCCTATAGAGCTCTTAACATTTGTAGTGACTGCAAGATTGAGAATGAACTTAAGGCTATCAAGGATATCTTCATTGACAACGGCTACCCAGAGGATGTTATTGATATTAATATCAAGCATACAGTGATAAAGTTCAAAAACCTGAACAAAGGTTTCGGTCCTCCGAAATATCCTGTATACTTCAGAATTCCCTGAGTAGGTTCTGCTCGTCAGTCTTTTGTTGATAAGATTGCCTCTTCTGTGTATTGTTGTTATCATGCTGTTAACCTAAGACCAATATTCATTTCGAGGTCGGCCTTTAATTCTACGAATAAGGACAAGCTGCCTATCTTTAAAAAAAGCAATTTAATATATAAATTTACTTGTCGATGTAATTCGACATATATAGGTATGACATGTCACCTCCTCGGAGTGAGAGTTAGCATATACCCAGATCTCTATTGTCAGGCTGACTAACATCCGGACATTCTCAAGCAATGGATTTGGCTATTGGTGAGTATTTGCTTACTATAAATAGCTGCAGAACCACTTATGAATATGATTGTTTCTCAGTCCTGCATAGCGCTAGAGATGAATTCCATCTTAAATTTCTAGAGGCGATTTATATTTCTATGAATCGCCTCTCTCTATGCAGCCAGTTAAACAATCATAATTTAAACTGCTAGAACTGCTAGATGCTGGGGTGACTTAGGTTTTTTTTGTGGCGGGGGGTTCACCTCTAATTTGGCAATCCAAATTATATACCCCCGTTTTTATTCAATTTTCCGGTAATAAAAACTTGAAAAGCGGCGGACGAAAAGGCATTCGTTTGTTTTATTTTTTTATTTGAGTTCCCCTACTGTCAATGCCAATGATGTCTTGGCTAATTATTTTGTATAAATTTTCCTGTATCCGTAATTAAATAAAATTAGATGATGAATCTTCCTTTGTCTCTAACGTAGTGAGTATCTATTTTTTATTTTTTCAAAATCAAAATGGTTTGGGTTGGTTGGGTTGGTTGGTTTTGATAATATATCAACCATTGTAGGTTATTTAATGCCAAATCCTCTTTATACATATATAATAAATATATAGGATTCGGTTTGGTAGGTTTTTATGGCATATCAAACATTATCGGCTATTTAATGCCAAACCCTCAACATACATATATATTGAATATATATGATTAATAAAAATATTTTGTTGATAATATTTTACACGCGGCAGGGTTAATTTTATTTGCACACAGTTAAATGGTTTCAAGTATTGCTATATTAACAATCACAATTTAACGTCAGTCATTTGTTTGCACACATACTTTGTTGGTATTTTCACTTTTAAATAAGTTAGCATCCATTTGTAAGTCTTTTAGATTTACATTACTTATATTGCTGTCAGTAAGACTATCCAGACATTAAATAACTCCTGCTTCTAAGACAGACCTCAACAGAGAAGTTTAGCTCGCTAAGCCATTAAGTTTGCAACCCACCCTTTGTATTATTGAAATATATAGTTGTGCAATTTTGAGTTTTTCATCCGAACTGAAAGCAATTAAAGAAATTTGTCGATTTTAAAATCACTGGTGTAGATAAAGAAAAATATGATTGTTCGGAAATAAAATGACTTTCTCATATCTTCGCTTACAAAAATGTTCAATCATCATTAAATGAAAGGCGAAAACCTGGATAAATTATAATGGACAGCCTATGAATCGATTCCTGAAATTCGTCGACTTCATGCGTCTGTGAATGCCAAGATGATATTACTGGGACCAAGATGATATTACTGGAGAGCACTTTTTAATACAAATTTATACAGAGTCAATTATAATGGACAGCATATGAATCCAAATTTCTAGCCGAAAATTTTAGTGACTTTTCTACGGTGCTAACCCAGAAAAAGTGAACACCTAAAAGTCTGCATGTTACAATCCTGATAGCAAAGTTACGAAAAATCAGAAGAATGCAGCCTGGAAAATCCTTATTTCTTTCTTCAGAACTTTCTTCTTGCTGTGGGATCTTCTTTCTCTAATCCTCTTAATCTTTCTTTTCTGGTTAAAACAGAGTCGGAGACCATAGTTTATAGGAAAAATTCGTCAAATTTATGCGTCTGTGAATGTACAGATGATATTACTGGGTCCAGCCAACGGATACGTGCATCGGTTCTCTCCTGGAGAGCACTTTTTATAAAAATTTATACACAGTCAATTATTTAGAAGAGTCATTTATTCTTCCGCAAAGGGCTCGGACTAGGCACCTCATTAACAGTTTGGAAGGTGACGTGATTAATACAAAACGTCCGATTCTGTTTAGACGGGGAAAGCAAAAATAAAATTAGGAATAGCTGAACGGTGCTGTCGATTTAATTTGTTTTAATCGATTTTAATCATACCCATGTTTTCAATTTTACAATTGATTTTATTTAGCATCATATCGTATAAAATCTCTCTCTCTCTCTCTCTCTCTCTCTCTCTATATATATATATATATATATATATATATATATATATATATATATATATATATATATATATATTTAATAAATAATTAGCCTTTAGTATTATGTGGCTGCTCCTTTTTGTTGTAACCGATGTCGCCAAAATGTTCACTAGTTTTTACCTTCCTTTTCAATGAAAAATAATGGTACCCAAAAGCTTCCCATGTTAACTCTCCCTTGACTGTGTGTTGACCTTCTTTGCTTAGGTTCGTTTAGGTTAGTAATTTACTATGATTTTGCTTACATTTGGCACAAGGCTGTACGAATGGAGAGATTTGCTAGTCTAGCTTGCTAATCATTACACCACCACCAGAAGCACCCAACTTCCCTTAGGTTAGCATTTCACATAACTAGCCCTACGTTTTTATCATTCTTCTTACAAATTAGTTCATCAAAATTTCTAATTTGAAGAACACATTTGTGTATATTTGTAAAATAATTTACCAACATATGAAATTAGTTTGAAATGAGATTCTCCGTAGATTGGGGGGGGGCGTTTTTTCGTTTATATGTGGTGTAAACAACTTTTAAAACGTAAATATCTACGATATAAATAGGCAATAGGAATAATTAGATTAGTTTTATATGAAAAGATTTCCAATCTTTCTCATGGAACCAAGACGAATATCAGATATGTACATATTTTGTACATTTATCCGGAATTTTTAATGGGGGTGTCCTTGTGGTGTAATGGTTAATGCGATGGACTGCGAAATCGTAGTATGCGAGTTCATTCTCCAGTCGTGTTATTATGTTCACTTTCGGGCAAATACCCTTGGGAAAGGTATGAACCCCCTTATCCTCCCAGCTATCGGTTAAATAGTACTGTTCTTCTAGGAGAATGGCTTTGGCATTAAATAACCAAAAAAGAGTTGATATGCCATTAAAAAAGAAACCGGAATTTTTAGCATTTTTCACGTTGGTACTGGCTCAAAATGTAGACACAAAAAGGTATTCGCAATAAAAAAAAATGTTAAAAGACAATTTTCTCTTATAGAATAGGGCTAACAAGCTTTCTAATACATTTAGGATTTGTAATAACTTTACAATTTACAAAAATTACATCTATCTGCTCTTTTACTAAAGAAAACTGTCATCAGATATTTTACAAAACTTGTTTTTTTTGGTAAGCAAATTTGAAAATATATATCATCTCGTCTCAACGGGCATACCAATTCGGATGTGTCCATGTGAGTTTCGTGTTTTAAAATTGTGGGTCCAGCTTCTGCCATATTTGTTAAATGTGTTTCTTCTAATGTAATGTGTGTTCGTCGATGTTTGTGTGTCTGTGTACTCGTGCAGTTGAGCGTGTGTCTATCAGTGTGTGTGTGTGTGTGTGTGTGTGTGTGTGTGTGTGTGTGTGTGTGGCTTTGTGCAGATATTTGGCTAATATGTGTGAAGCTGGACTCACATTTTTATAGTACAACATTCACATGAACCCGTGCTAATTGTTATGTACGCTGAGATGAGATGATATATATCTTTAAATTTGCTTAGCAAAAGAAAGTGTTGTAAAGTATTTGCTAGTAGATTTCTTTTGTAAAACAGCAGATAGATGTTAATTTTTAAATTCTTAAAGGTAATAAGAATCCGAAACGTGTTATAAGGACTGCGAGACTTTTTCAACAAAGAGAAAATTCTCTTTTAAGGTTTTATCTAAAATTACATATTTATGTTTACATCTTTAGCTAGTGCCAACGTGAAAATGATTATAATTCCGAATGAACCTTCAAAATATCCATATTAATGAAATAGTCAGGTGATTTAATTTTTTCATGTGTTTAATTTGTATACTTTTTTTATTAACAATTACAAAAAACTGCTCTGCTGTTGAGTATTCGACGAACGTAATCGGAAAGTAAATGAGTTCACCAAGGGTAAAAATTATGCGCCATCATTTCAAATAGGACGTGTTGAACTGATCTTATAGGAGGGCAAGGAAGAAATACAAAAAGACAACCAGAGAAAGTTACCGAGGGCACTTGACGGTCAAAACATCTATTCACAGCCGCTCTTCCGTGAGTGGCCGGGGAGCTCTAGGGTGTAAAGTAAAAACACATTAGCGACAACGAACTGTAGCCACAAAGAAAAAACGTGCATTTGTTTGTAAACAAACCGGGAATATAAACAAAAAACACGTGATAGTGAATCTCTAACAAATAATCAAAAATAGACAGTGACTTACCAAGAAATATTTCTTCAACGTCGATCAGTAAGAAAAATGCCTACACAAAATCATATACACACAAGCATACACTCACATTTACACACACACCCACATTTGCACACAAACGCACACACACACACACACACACACACACACACACACACACACACACACACACACACACACACACACACAGAGAGTTAAACGCACGGTACATTAGAGCAAAAAAGAAAAGTTTCAGTTTCGGTTTGGTGATATCACTGGTCAAAAAAAACAATTTATGTTAATTGTTAGCTTTCATTTACAAATGTAATCGGAAAGTAAATGTGTTCACCAACGGTAAAAATTATGTGCCATCATTTAAATAGGATTGTTGAACTGATCTGACAGGAGGGCAGGGAAGAAAGACAAAAAGGAATCCAGAGAAGGTTACAGCGGGTACTTCACAGTCAAACATCTATTCACCCTTTTCTACCCTGGGTTGCCGTGGAGGTCTAGTGTATATTGTATTAACATATTAGCGACAACGAATAGCAACCAGAAAGAAAAAACGTGCATTTGTTTGTAAACAAACCGAGCATCTCAACAAAAAACACGTGTTAGTAAATATATAGGATTTACATTCCTATTTTTTTTAAATGGCCGATATGACACTTGCTGCCGAAACAGAAATGGCGGACGTCTGTAAACTAATCAGTCTCGGGAACCTATTGGCCAGGTAAACCAGGTGCTTAGTGCTTAAAACTACAACCGGTACTTCAATTTTGTCCCGCGTTTCTCGAGCCTACTGTATGACAAAGATTATCTATAAATACTCTTATCTTCCAACACTTTCCATTGTGACTTCCAGAGGGAACACTCTCACTCTCTCCATTTCGACAAACAGAGTCAACAAACTCTTCCTCTTATTTATATTTGACTTCCAGCAGTCTCGCTATACTTATTCGGTGAGACTTTTTCCAGCCTCGAACACAGAAATTTCGCCAACGCACAGAAAGAAACAAATAATAGAAATACTTAGTCAACACGCATAGGACAATTAGTTAAAAAGTCCTTTTTTGTAGTATTAGTGACAGTTACACACACACACACACGCACACACATACACTCACACACACACACACACACACACACACACACATTTAACGAACAGTATTCGAACACTAGGAATACTGACTTTAATGCATACTGACTTAAATTGAGTGGACCAAATATATTCATCAAATATACCACCAGAAAACAGAGTGTAACATATCCACTAAACAATAACATACCCTACAAAATCTCTAACTACTAATAAAAAATAGACAGTGATGTACCAAGAAATATTACTTCAACGTCGATCAGCAAGGAAACCTGAGGGAGAGAATTTTACAATACCTGCCTATGAGACCAATTTAAATTCATTCAGGAAAAAAGTATAATTCCACATGCAACTTTAGAGATTCAATATAAAAATGTAGTAAGTTTCTTGGTTAAAAATTGTACGTCCATCTTCACGCTTATTGCCTAAATGCCGACGCACAAACACATACTCACAGACACAAACATGCACTCACACACACACTGACAAAAGTGCACAAACGCACACACATTCACAGACACACACAGAAACACAAACGCACTTTAACGCAAAATATATCAGAAAAAAAAACAAATGCACACTAGTCAAGAAAAACAACTCATCTTCAGTATTAACATTAATAAAAATATGAATAATCTCATCAATGAAGAAATAAATTTAGATATGTTTATATCGTGTGAAAATTCTTCGTTGATTCGACTAAGTTGACATTAAGAGTGCGATTATATATCTTTGTGTCTTTCTGTGTTTTTTCTGATATAATGTGTGTTTATGCGTGCAATTATTTTGTCCTCAAGCTTTTATGCGCGTGTGTATCAGTGGGAATAGATGTGCACGTGTGTGTGTATGCATGTGCGCTTGTATGTACGTGGTTTGTATAAGGATTTAAATAATATATGTGAAGCTGGACGCACATTTCTAAAGTCTGACATTGACATGGACCCTTGTGAATTGTTATGTACGCTGAATCGAGATGATATATATCTTCAAATTTGTTTAAAGTATTTGATGGCCGTTTTCTTTAGTAAAACAGCATATAGAGGCTAATTTTTAAAATGTTAAAAGTAGTAAGAATCCGAAACGTATTATGACGACTGCAAACCTTTTTCGATAAATAGATAAATCTCTTTTCAATTTTATCTTAAAAGAGATTTTATCTTAAATATACATTTTTATGTCTACACCTTACATACTTTTGTCAAAAATTACACAAAACTACACTCCTATAGAGTATTCCAAGATGTTTTTTGAAAAGTAGATGTCTTTACAAACGGTAAAAATTATGTGCCATCATTTCAAATAGGACGCGTTGAATTTTTAGTATTTGTCACATTACCACTGGCTAAAGATGTGTGTGTGTGTGTGTGTGTGTGTGTGTGTGTGTGTGTGTGTGTGTGTGTGTGTGTGTGTGTGTGTGTGCATGTTTGCTTGTATGTATGTGGTTTTGCGTAGGTATTTAACTACTATATGTGAAGCTGGACCCACATTTCTAAAGTCCGACATTGAAATGGTCCCGTGCAAATTGTTATGTACGCTGAAACGAGATGATATATATGTTCAAATTTGTTTGAAGTATTTGAGAGAAAATTTCTTTAGTAAAACAGCAGATAGAGGCTAATTTTTGAAATGTTAAAGGTACTAAGAATCCGAAACGTGTTATGAGGACTACAAAACTTTTTCTATAAATAGAAAATTCTCTTTTAAGTTTTTATCTTAAATATACATTTTTATGTCTACACCTTACATACTTTTGTCAAAAATTACACAAAACTGCTCTCCTATAGAGTATTCCACGATTTTTTTTTTCTTTTCACAAAGTAAATGTGTTCACCAACGGTAAAAATTATGTGCCATCATTTCATATAGGCCGTGTTGAACAGATTTGACAGGAAGGCAACGAAAAAAGAGAAAAGTTCACCCAGAGAAAGTAACTGAGGGCTCTTGACGGTCTAAACATCTATTCCCAGCCTCTCTTCCTTGAGTGGCCGGGGACGTCTAAGGTGTAATGTATTAACATATCTGCGACAACGAATAGTAGCCACAAATATTTCAACGTCGATCAACAAGGAAATATGTTGGCGAAAATTTTACAACACCAGACTATAACATCGATTTAAATTCATTTAGCTAAAAATACACATACAACTCTAGGGATCTGATTTAAATATCGTGAGTTTTGAGGCTAAAAATTGTAAGTCCATCTTCACGCATATTGCCTGAAGTCCGGCACACCGCCACATACAGACATTCAAACACACACACACACAGTCATCATTAGCCAGTGAACATCTTTAGCCAGTGCCAACGTGAAATATAATAAAAATTCCGGATGAAGCTGCGAAATATCTAGGACAAAAAAATAGACACATGCTTTAATTTTTTCATATGTTTAATCTGTATACTTTTGTCAAGGAATTAAACCCGGCTGCTCTGCTCTATAGTATTTGACGAAGGAAAGTAAATGTGTTCACCAACGGTAAAAATTATGTGCCATCATTTTAAATAGGACTTGTTGAACTGATCTGACAGGAGGGCAGGGAGAAAAGACCAAAAGCAAACCAGAAAAAGTTACGGAGGGCACTTGACGGTCAAAACATCTATTCACAGCCGCTCTTCCCTGTGAGGCCGGGGACCTCTAGGGTGTAAAGTATGAACACATTAGCGACAACGAATAGTAGCGTCTAAGAAAAAACGTGCATTTGTTTGTAAACAAACCGGTATATAAACAAAAAACACATGTTAGTGAATCTCTAACAAATGATCAAAAATAGACACTGGACTAACCAAGAAATATTTCTTCCACATCGATAAGCAATGAAACGTGTCTCAGATAAAATGTTGCACCACATGCCTACAACATCGATATAAATTCATTCAAGTAAAAAACAAACAAACACATTTAAAAGTTGTGTGTTTCGAGGTTAAAATTGTAGGTCCACCTTCATGTATATAGTCTTAATGCCGGAACAAAACCACACAAGCATACACATTAATTTACACACACACACACACATTTGCACACAAATGCATTCACAAAGACACACACACACACACAAACACACAAGCGCAGATAAACGCACAGTATATTAGAGCAAAAAACAAAAAGACACAGTGTCGGTTTGGTGAAATCACTCGTCGAAAAAAGCAATTCATAGTCATTGTTAGCTTTCATCTAAATATGAATAATCTCATCAATGAAGAAATAAAGTTACATATATTTATATTACGTGAAACATTCTCACTTATTCGTCTAAGTTGACATTAAGACTACGATTATATACCATTGTCTTTCTGTGTTTTTTCTGATGTAATGTGTGTTTGTGCGTGTGAGTTAGTGTCCTCTTGTTTTATGCACGTGTGTATCAGTGCGAATAGATGTGTGAGTGTGTGTTTGCATGTGGGCTTGTATGTATGTGGCTTTGTGTAGGCATTTAACTTATATATGTGAAGCTGGACACACATTTCTAATGTCTGATTTTTACATGGAACCTTGTGAATTGTTATGTACGCTCAATCGAGATGATATATATCTTCAAATTTGTTTAAAGTATTTCATAGCAGCATTCTTTAGTAAAACCGCAGATAGAGGCTAAATTTTAAAATGTTAAAAGTACTAAGAATCCGAAACGTATTATGACGACTGCAAACCTTTTTCGATAAATAGATAAATCTCTTTTAAATTTTCTCTTAAAAGAGATTTTTTCTTAAATATATATTTTTATGTCTACACCTTACATACTTTTGTCAAAAATTACACAAAACTGCTCTCCTATAGAGTATTCCACGATGGTTTTTAAAAATAGATGTCTTTACAAACGGTAAAAATTATGTGCCATCATTTCAAATAGGACGTGTTGAATTTTTAGTATTTGTCACATTACCACTGGCTAAAGGTCTATGTGTGTGTGTGTGTGTGTGTGTGTGTGTGTGTGTGTGTGTGTGTGTGTGTGTGTGTGTGTGTGTGCATTTTGCTTGTATGTATGTGGTTTTGAGTTTTTATTTAACTACTATATGTGAAGCTGGACCCACATTTCTAAAGTCCTACATTGACATGGTCCCGTGCAAATTGTTATGTACGCTGAAACGAGATGATATATATCTTCAAATTTGTTGAAAGTATTTGAGAGCAGATTTCTTAATAAAACGGCAGATAGAGGCTAATTTTGGAAATGTTAAAGGTACTAAGAATCCGAAACGTGTTATGAGGACTACAAAACTTTTTCAATAAATAGATAAATCTCTTTCAAGATTTTATCTTAAATATACATTTTTATGTCTACACCTTACGTACTTTTGTCAAAAATTAGACCAAGCTGCTCTCCTATAGAGTATTCCACGATTTTTTTTTTTTTTGTAAAGTAAATGTGTTCACCAACGGTAAAAATTATGTGCCATCATTTCAGATAGGACGTGTTGAACAGATTTGACAGGAGGGCAACGAAAAAAGAGAAAAGTTCACCCACTTGACGGTCTAAACATCTATTCCCAGCCTCTCTTCCTTGAGTGGCCGGGGACGTCTAAGGTGTAATGTATTAACATATCTGCGACAACGAATAGTAGCCACAAATATTTCAACGTCGATCAACCAGGAAATATGTTGGAGAAAATTTTACAACACCAGACTATAACATCGATTTAAATTCATTTACCAAAAAATACACATACAACTCTAGGGATCTGATTTAAATATCGCGAGTTTTGAGGCTAAAAATTGTAAGTCCATCTTCACGTATATTGCCTGAAGTCCGGCACACAGCCACATACAGACATTCAAACACACACACACACACACACACACACACACACACACTCATCAATAGCCAGTGAACATCTTTAGCCAGTGCCAACGTGAAATATAATAAAAATTCCGGATGAAGCTGCGAAATATCTAGGACCAAAAAAATAGACACATGCTTTAATTTTTTCATATGTTTAATCTGTATACTTTTGTCAAGGAATTAAACCCGGCTGCTCTGCTGTATAGTATTTGACGAAGGAAAGTAAATGTGTTCACCAACGGTAAAAATTATGTGCCATCTTTTTAAATAGAACTTGTTGAACTGATCTGACAGGAGGGCAGGGAGAAAAGACCAAAAGCAAACCAGAGAAAGTTACGGAGGGCACTTGACGGTCAAAACATCTATTCACAGCCGCTCTTCCCTGTGAGGCCGGGGATCTCTAGGGTGTAAAGTATGAACACATTAGCGACAACGAATAGTAGCGTCTAAGAAAAAACGTGCATTTGTTTGTAAACAAACCGGTATATAAACAAAAAACACATGTTAGTAAATCTCTAACAAATGATCAAAAATAGACACTGGACTAACCAAGAAATATTTCTTCCACATCGATAAGCAATGAAACGTGTCTCAGATAAAATGTTACACCACATGCCTATAACATCGATTTAAATTCATTCAAATAAAAAACAAACAAACACATTTAAATGTTGTGTGTTTCGATGTTAATATTGTAGGTCCACCTTCATGTATATTGCTTTAATGCCGGAACAAAACCACACAAGCATACACATTAATTTACACACACACACCCACATTTGCACACAAATGCATTCACAAAGACACACACACACACACACACACACACACAAGCACAGATAAACGCACAGTATATTAGAGCCAAAAACAAAAAGACACAGTGTCGGTTTGGTGAAATCACTCGTCGAAAAAAGCAATTCATATTCATTGTTAGCTTTCATCTAAATATGAATAATCTCATCAATGAAGAAATAAAGTTACATATATTTATATTACGTGAAACATTCTCACTTATTCGTCTAAGTTGACATTAAGACTACGATTATATACCATTGTCTTTCTGTGTTTTTTCTGATGTAATGTGTGTTTGTGCGTGTGAGTTAGTGTCCTCTTGTTTTATGCGCGTGTGTATCAGTGCGAATAGATTTGCTTGTGTGTGTTTGCATGTGTGCTTGTATGTATGTGGCTTTGTGTAGGCATTTATGTGAAGCTGGACCCACATTTCTAATGTCCGACATGGACATGGACCCGTGTGAATTGTATACTTTTGTCAAGGATTAAACCCGGCTGCTCTGCTGTAGAGTATTCGAAAAAGGAAAGTAAATGTGTTCACCAACGGTAAAAATTATGTGCCATCATTTCAAATAGGACTTGTTGAACTGATCTGAGAGGAGGGCAGGGAAAAAAGACAAAAAGGAACGCAGAGAAAGTTACGGAGGGCACTTGACGGTCAACACATCTATTCACAGACGCTCTTCCGTGAGTGGCCGGGGAGCTCTAGGGTGTAAAGTAAAAACATATTAGCGACAACGAATAGTAGCCAAAAAGAAAAAACGTGCATTTGTTTGTAAACAAACAGGCCATATCAACAAGAAACACGTGTTAGTGAATCTCTAACGAATAATCAAAAATAGACACTGACTTACCAAGAAATATTTCTTCAACGTCCATCGGCAAGGAAACGTGTTGGAAATAAAATTTTACATGACCTCCTATAACATTAATTTAAATCCATTCAGGTAAAAAAGAAAAACACACATTTAAATGTAATGAGTTTTGAGGTTGAAACATTTACGTGAAACATTCTCACTTATTCGTCTAAGTTGACATTAAGACTACGATTATATACCATTGCCTTTCTGTGTTTTTTCTGATGTAATGTGTGTTTGTGCGTGTGAGTTTGTGTCCTCTTGATTTTATGCGTGTGTGTATCAGTGCGAATAGATGTGTGAGTGTGTGTTTGCATGTGTGCTTGTATGTATGTGGCTTTGTGTAGGCATTTAACTAATATATGTGAAAGTGGACCCACATTTCTAATGTCTGACATTGACATGGACCCTTGTGAATTGTTATGTACGCTCAATCGAGATGATATATATCTTCAAATTTGTTTAAAGTATTTGATAGCAGCTTTCTTTAGTAAAACCGCAGATAGAGACTAAATTTTAAAATGTTAAATGTACTAAGAATCCGAAACGTATTATGACGACTGCAAACCTTTTTCGTTAATAGATAAATCTCTTTTAAATTTTATCTTAAAAGAGATTTTATCTTAAATATACATTTTTATGTCTACACCTTACATACTTTTGTCAAAAATTACACAAAACTGCTCTCCTATAGAGTATTCCACGATTTTTTTTTTTTTTTTTTTTTTTTTGTAAAGTAAATGTGTTCACCAATGTGCCATCATTTCATATAGGACGTGTTGAACAGATTTGACAGGAGGGCAACGAAAAAAGAGAAAAGTTCACCCAGAGAAAGTAACTGAGGGCTCTTGACTGTCTAAACATCTATTCCCAGCCTCTCTTCCTTGAGTGGCCGGGGACGTCTAAGGTGTAATGTATTAACATATCTGCGATAACGAATAGTAGCCACAAATATTTCAACGTCGATCAACAAGGAAATATGTTGGAGAAAATTTTACAACACCAGACTATAACATCGATTCAAATTCATTTAGCTAAAAATACACATACAACTCTAGGGATCTGATTTAAATATCGTGAGTTTTGAGGCTGAAAATTGTAAGTCCATCTTCACGCATATTGCCTGAAGTCCGGCACACAGCCACATACAGACATTCAAACACACACACACACACACACACACACACACACTCATCATTAGCCAGTGAACATCTTTAGCCAGTGCCAACGTGAAATATAATAAAAATTCCGGATGAAGCTGCGAAATATCTAGGACAAAAAAATAGACACATGCTTTAATTTTTTCATATGTTTAATCTGTATACTTTTGTCAAGGAATTAAACCCGGCTGCTCTGCTGTATAGTATTTGACGAAGGAAAGTAAATGTGTTCACCAACGGTAAAAATTATGTGCCATCTTTTTAAATAGGACTTGTTTAACTGATCTGACAGGAGGCCAGGGAAAAAAGACCAAAAGCAAACCAGAGAAAGTTACGGAGGGCACTTGACGGTCAAAACATCTATTCACAGCCACTCTTCCGTGAGTGGCCGGGGAGCTCTAGGGTGTAAAGTAAAAACACATTAGCGACAACGAATAGTAGCCAAAAAGAAAAAACGTGCATTTATTTGTAAACAAACAGGCCATATCAACAAGAAACACGTGTTAGTGAATCTCTAACGAATTATCAAAAATAGACAGTGACTTACCAAGTAATATTTCCTCAACATCGGTCATCAAGGAAACTTGTTGGAAATAAAATGTTACACCACCTGCCTATAACATCGATTTAAATTCATTCAGATAGAAAAACACATTTAAATGTCGTGTGTTTCGAGGTTGTAATTGTAGGTCTTTCTTCAAGCATATTGCCTAAATGCCGGCACAAAACCACATACACATAAGCATACACACATTTTACACATGCACCCACATTTGCATTTTTATGTCTACATCTTACATACTTTTGTCAAAAATTACACAAAGCTACTCTCCAATATAGTATTCAACGAAGGTGATAGAAAAGCAAATGTGTTCACCAACGGTCAAAATTATGTGCCATCATTTCAAATAGGACATGTCGAACTGATTTGACTCCTGACCACAGAAAGTTACTGAGGGCATTTGACGGTCAAAAAATCTATTCACAGCCTCTCTTCCCTGAATGGCTGGGGACGTGTAAGGTGTAATGTATTAACATATCTGCGATAACGAATAGTAGCCACAAATATTTCAACGTCGATCAACAAGGAAAAATGTTGGAGAGAATTTTACAACACCTGCCAATAACATCGATTTAAATTCATTCAGGTAGAAATCCACATGCAACTCTTGGGGTCCGATTTAAAAGTCGTGAGTTTTGAGGCTAAAAATTGTAGGTCTATCTTAATGCATATTGTCTGAATGCTGGCACACAACCACATGCACACATTCACTAAGATACACACACACAAACACACACGCATACATTATTAGCCAGTGAACATCTTTAGCCAGTGCCAACGTGAAATATAATAAAACTTCCGGGTGAAGCAGCGAAATATATAGGTCAATAAAATAGACACTTGCTTTAATTTTTTCATACGTTTAATTTGTATACTTTTATCAAGAATTAAACCCGGCTGCTCTGCTGTAGAGTATTCGACGAAGGAAAGTAAATGTGTTCACCAACGGTAAAAATTATGTGCCATCATTTCAAACAGGACGTGTTGAATTGATCTGACATGAGGGCACGAAAAAAAGACAAAAAGCCAACCAGAGAAAGTTACTGAGAGCACTTGACGGTCAAAATATCTATTCACAGCCTCTCTTCCGTGAGTGGCCGGGGACGTCTAGGGTGTAAAGTAAAAACACATTAGCGACAACGAATAGTAGCCACAAAGAAAAAACGTGCATTTGTTTGTAAACAAACCGACTATATCAACAAGAAACACGTGTTAGTGAATCTCTTACGATTGATTAATCAAAATAGATTCTGATATGCCCAGAAATATTGATTTAACGTCGATCCGCAAGGAAACGTGTTGGAGAGAATTTTATACCACCTGTTTATGACATCGATTTAAATTCATTCCACGTGCAACTCTAGGGATCCGATTTAAATGTCGTGAGTTTCGAGGTTAAAAAGTGTAGGTCCATCTTCACGCATATTGCCTTAATACCGGAACACAACCACATACACACAAGCATACGCATACATTTGCACACACACACATTTACAAAGACACACGCCCACATCCACAAGCACAGTTAAACGCATAGTTCTTTAGAACAAAAACTAAAAGACACAGTTTCGGTTTGATGATATCACTGGTCGAAAAAAAAAATTATGTTCATTGTTAGCTTCCATTTAACAATGAATAATTTCATGAATGAAGGAATAGAGTCTCTATATTAATAAAATGTGAAAATTTCTCGCTTATTCGTCAAAGTCGACATTAGGACTACGATTATATATCATTGCGCTTTCTTGGGATTGTTCTGATATAATGTTTTTTTGTCCGTGTATGAGTGTGTGTTCATGTGCTTTTATTCGTCTGTGTATAAGTGTGTGTGTGTGTGTGTGTGTGTGTGTGTGTGTGTGTGTGTGTGTGTGTGTGTGTGTGTGTGTGTGTGTGCTTGTATATGTTGCTTTGTGAAGGTATTCAACAAATATGTGTGAAGCTGGACCCGCATTTTTAAAGCATATTTACATGAACCCGTGCGAATTGTTATGTACGCTGAGATGAGATGATACATATATCTTTAAATTTGCTTAGCAAAAGAAAGTATTGTAAAGTATTTGCTAGTTGATTTCTTTTGTAAAACAGCAGATAGATGTTAATTTTTAAATTCTTAAAGGTAATAAGAATCCGAAACGTGTTATAAGGACTGCGAGACTTTTTCAACAAAGAGAAAATTCTCTTTTAAGATTTTATCTAAAAATACATCTTTATGTCTACACCTTTAGCTAGTGCCAACGTGAAAATGATTATAATTCCGAATGAACCTTCGAAATATCCAGATTAATGAAATAGTTAGGTGATTTAATTTTTTCATTTCTTTAATTTGTATACTTTTTTTTTTATCAACAATTACACAAAACTGCTCTGCTGATAGAAGTTTTTAAATTGTAAGTTACTAAAATTCCTAAACGTGTTATAAAAATTGTGTGTCTCTTTTCTACAAGAGAAAATTCTCTTTTAACATTTTGTATTAGTAATAAATTGTTGTGTCTACATCTTTTGCCAGTGCCAACGTGAAAAATGTCAAAAAATTCCAGATGAAGCTGCGAAAAATCAAGATCAATGAAATTGTCACGTGCTGTAATTCATTTATCTGTAAAATTTAAATATTTTTATCAACATTTACACCAAGCTGTTCTTCTGTCGAATATATGATGAAAATTATTGGAAAATAAACGTCTTCACCAACGGTGAAAATTATATATGCCATCATTTGAAATAGGACTTGTTGAACTGATCTGACAGGAAAGCAGGGAAGAAAGACAAAAATCCATCCAGAGAAAGTTACTGTAGGTACTTGACGGTCAAAAAATCTATTCACATCTTTTCTTCCCTGAGTGTCTGGGGACCACGAGGGTGTTCTGTATTAACATATTAGTGACAACGAATAGTAACCACAAAGAAAATTTATTGTAAACAAACCGGGGATATATCAACAAGAAACACGTGTTAGTAAATCTCTAACAAATAACCAAAAATAGACAGTGAAGTACCAAGAAATATTTCTTGAACGTCAATCAGCAAGGAAACGTGTTGGAGAGAATTTTACACGACCAGACAATGACTTCGATTTAATTTAATTCGGGTAAAAAAAGTATAATTTCATATAGAATATACGACGTGTTTTGTTTTTTTGTTTTTTGTGCTTTTTCTGATGTAATTTGTGCGCGTGCTTTTGCGTGTGTGTGAATGTGTGCGTGTGTGTGAATGTGTGCGTGCGGCTATCAGAATGAATGTGTGTGTGTGTGTGTGTGTGTGTGTTTATGTGTGTACGTCTGTTTGTATATATGTGGTTTTGTGCAGGCATTTAACTAACATGTGTGTAGCTGGACCCACAAAATTCACATGGACAAATTTTTATGTACGCCGCGACGAGATATGTATCTTTAAATTTGCTTGCAAAAGAAAGTATTGTAAAGTATTTGATAGCAGATTTCTTTTGTAAAACAGCAAATAGATGTTAATTTTTAAAATGTTAAAGGTACTAAAAATCCAAAACGTGTTGTAAGGATTTCAATCGTTTTTCTACAAGACAAAATTCTCTTTTAAGATTTTATCTTGAAAATACATTTTTATGTCTACACCTTTACCCAATGCCAACATGAAAAATGCGAAAAATTCCGGGTGAAGCAGCAAAAATAACTAGATCAATGAAATAGTCAGATGCTTTAATTCTTTCAAATGTTTAATTTGCATATTTTTGTCAAAAGATACACCAAGCAGCTCTACTGTAGGAGTATAAGACGAAGAGTATGGGAAAGTAAATGTCTTCACCAACCGTGAAAATTATATGCCATCATTTCAAATACGACGTGTTGAACTGATGTGACAGGAGGGCATGGAAGAAAGACAAAAAGCTGCCCAGTCGTGACCGTCGCTTATACGCTAATACGCTAATAATATATATCGCAGAGGCCATCACTAGACGGTCAAATGATCTTTTCTTCCCTGAGTGTCCGGGGACCTCTTGGGTGTAATGTATTAACATATTAGCGACAACGAATACTTGCCACAAAGAAAAAACGTGCATTTGTTTGTAAACAAACCGGGGATATCAACATGTGTTAGTGAATCTCTAACGAATCATTCAGATAAAAATGTATAATTTCATATACTTCTGTATTGATCCGATTTAAAAATCGTTGTTAAAAATTGTGGGTCCATCATCATGCAAATTTGCTAAATGCCAGCACAAACACACACACACACACACACACACACACACACACACACATACGCACACAACAAACACTCTCACAAAGATGCATATACACACACACCCAAACACACTTAAATGCAATATACACCAAAACAAAAAAAAAAAACCACAGATTTTCGGTTCGGTGCAATCACTGATCGAGAAGAAAAAATGATCTTCATAATAAGTTTTTATTGAAATATGAATAATCTTATGAATGAAGAAATTGAGTTAAATAAATTAATATCATGTGAAAATTTCTCACTGATTCGTCTAAGTCGACATTAGAACTACGATTATAGATGATTGTGTCTTTTTGTGTTTGTTCTGATGTAATGAGTGTTTGTACGTGTGTGAGTGTGTGGGCGCGTGCTTTTGTGCGTGTGTGTATCAATGCAAATGTGCGTGTGAGTGTTTGTGCATGTGTGTGTGTGTGTGTGTGTGTGTGTGTGTGTGTGTGTGTGTGTGTGTGTGTGTGTGCAGGCATTTAAGATGGACCCACAATCTTGAAGCAAGAAACTCATAGGAACCATACAAATTGTTACGCACGCTTAAACGAGATGGTATATATCTTCAAAGTTTTGTAAAGTATTTGATAGCAGATTTCAATAATAAAAGAGTAGATAGATGTTGTTTTTTTTCTTTTTTTTTGTAATGTTACAAAGAATCCTAAACGTGTTATAAGGATTTCAATCCTTTTTCTACAAGACAAAATTCTCTTTTAAGATTTTATCTTAAAAATTCATTATGATTATATCTTTAGCCAGTGCCAACGTGAAAAATGCTCAAAATTCCAGATGAAGCTTCGAAATATCGAGATCAATAAAATAGTCACGTGTTTTGACTTATATAGATATTTTATTTAGGGCACCTCGGGTAGTGTAATGGTTAGCAAGCTTGACTAGCAAAACTGCAAGAGTGAGTTCGAGTCTCATTGGGTGCCCCATTCAATCGGCCTTGTGCCACATCGAAGCAAAGAGCTTCGTAAATTACAATATAGATATTTTATTTGCATACTACTATCAACAAATAAATCAAACTGCTCTGGTGTAGAGAAGCTTAATGAAATGTAAATTTCTTCACCAACGGTGAAAATTCTGAGCCCTCATTTCAAATAGGACATGTTGAACTTATATGACAGGAGGGATGGGAGGAAAGACAAAAAGCCATCGAGGAAAACTTACTGAGGGCACTTGTCGGTCAAAAAATCTATTCACTTCTCTTCTTCCCTGGGTGTTTAGGGAGCTCCAGGGTATTAACGTATTAGCGACAACGAATAGTAACCGCAAAGAAAAAACGTGCATTTTGTTTGTAAACAAACCGACCATATAAAGAACTAAGTGAATCTCTAAAGAATAATCACACATAGACAGTGACGTACCGAGAAATATTTCTTCAACGTCAATCAGCAAGGAAAGTTGTTGGAGATAATTTTACACCACCTTCGTATGACTTCGATTTAAACTCATTTACGAAAAAGTATAATTGCACAATCAACTCTAGGGATCCAATATAAAAATAGTAAGTCTCTTGGTAAAAATGGGTTCATCTAGTTGCATATTGCCTTAATGCCGGCACACAACTGCATACACACAAACAGATAACACACACACACACACACACACACACACACACACACACACACACTACTAAACGCACAATACATTAGAACAAAAACAAAAAGACAGGTTTGATCCAATGCAATCGCTGGTCGAAAAAAATGATCTGCATAATAAACTTTCATCTAACAAGAATAATCTTATCATATTTACCAACCCCCTCCGCTCGGGCAGGATATGACTCAAGGTCAATTTTTAAGCGGAGTTTAACAGATTTTTATTCAGAGTTTTCCAAGGCTGAAGAATCCAGTCTGCCCTACAATTTAGCCATAACTGGAGGTCTAGTAATTGGATTCATACCTTTCGCAAGGGTATTAGTGCTATGTGAATTGTCATCAGTCTCGTCCAGGATTTGAACTCGTGTCGCCGTGTCCATTTCCTACGACGATAAGCATTACACCACGGGCACCTCCATTATTCTCTAACAAGGATAATCTTATGAATGAAGAAATAGAGTTATATATATTAATACCATGTGAAAATATCTCGCTTATTCGTCTAAGTCGTCATTAGGACGACGATAATACATGATTGTGTCTTTTCGTTTTTGTTCTGATGTAATGAGTGTTTGTGCATGTCTGAGTGTGTGTGCGCGTGATTTTTCTGCGTGTGTGTATCAATGAGAATGTGTGTGTGTGTGTGTGTGTGTGTGTGTGTGTGTGTGTGTGTGTGTGTGTGTGTGTGTGTGTGTTTGTGTGTGTGTGTGTGTGTGTGTGTGTGTGTGGTTTTACGCAGATATTTAACTAATATGTGAGATGCTAGATCAACAAATTTTAAAGCACGAAAATCATAGGAACAATGCAAATTGTTATGTACGCTTAAAAATTCCGAATGAAGTTGCAAAATATCTGGATCAATAAAATAGTCACGTACTTAAATTTTTAAAGATATTTGATTCGTAAACTTTTATAAGCACGTACATCATCTGCTCCGCTGAAGAGAATTAGACGAAGGTTATTTGAAAGTAAATGTCTTCAACGGTGAAAATTCTGTGCCATCATTTCAAATTGGACGTGTTGAACTGATCTGACAGGAAGGCAGGGAAGAAAGACAAAGAGCCATTCAAAAAGAGTTACTGTGGGTACTTGACGGTCAAACATCTGTTCACATCTCTTATTCCTTGAGTGGCCGGGGACCTCTAGGGTGTAATATATTAACATATTAGCGATAACGAATAGTAGCCACAAAGAAAAACGTGCATTTGTTTGTAAACAAACCGGGGATATCAATAAGAACCACGTGTTAGTGAAACTTTAAGTAATAATGAAAAATAGACAAGAAATATTTTTCAACGTCGATCAGCAACGGAACGTGTTGGAGAGAATTTTACACCACCTGACAATGAGATCCATTTACTTTTATTGGGGTAAAAAAAGGATAATTCCATATACTTGTTTCGGGATCCGATTTAAAAAGCGTGAGTTTCGTGTTTAAATATTGTGGGTCCATCATCATGAGGGTTGGCCAACTGCCAGCACACAACCACATTCACACATACATGCACAAACAGCTGTAAAAACACACACATACGAACGCACACGTGAACACACGTAATCATACTGAGTACTCAAACACTCAAACACTTAAAATCACAATACATCAGAAGAAAAAGTAAAAAGACAAAATTTAAGTGTGATGCAATCACTGATCGAGAGAAACAATTCTTCTTTATTAACTTTTATCTTACAATGAATAATCTTGTAAATGAAGAAATATATAGTTAGCTATATTAATATCATAGTCAACATTGGGATTACG
>OY757914.1:37231453-37263953 GCA_963585895.1 Sepioteuthis lessoniana
TATATATATATATATATATATATATATATATATATATATATATATATGTATATATATGTATATGTATATATATATATGAGTGTGTGTGTGTGTGTGTGTGTGTGTGTGTGTGTGTGTGTGTGTGTGTGTGTGTGTGTGTGTGTGTGTGTGTGTGTGTGTGTGTGTGTGTGTGTGTATATATATATATTTAAAGTAGGCAGATTAAAAAATTAATATTCTGTTCTTCCAAACATGAGTTTATATATATTCACCTGAGTTTACATTAAGTTCAACCACACAGAAGCAACAGACACTTAATTGGCTGTATAGGATAAACTGTCATTATTTACTTTTTCTACTTTTAAGCAACGCTTCCCTATGCAGTTATAATATTCGAATGGGTCACAAAGGTGGCTAGATACATTTGGTAAAACCAATGAGAGTAAATTAAAAGACAAAACTTTAAAAGACAGATTTAACATGGTTACTTTAATTAGTGAATTTTCTGATGAAATAGAACCTACTTTTTATAAGTCATCAACAAGATGTATATAGTTTGAATAAAGGTAAATTTATATAACTTGTTGAACTAATGAGCAAGTATGATCCTGTTTTTGGAAGGGATTATTTGAGAGTATAAATCCCTAATGAATCCATTCATGTCTCGGGAAACCGCATAAAAGAAAATATATTGGATTGAATTAAAAAAGTCAATCATTTCGTGATCTCACTAGACAGCACTCCGGCCATCTCTCATAATGATCAGATGAGTTTCATTTATCGATTGGTCGTTGTTGAAGACTAAGAAATGAAGTTATGACTGGAGTTCATGGTGATGTTCAATATCTTCTGCGAAACATCAATGGGAAAGCTAAATTTGTGCCATGTTCTAATCATAATCTGAATTCATATGGTGTTCATGCCTCAGATGGAAAAGCAAGTGCCATTAATTTCGGAGTGATTGAGATATCCTGTATTTTTTTCTCCCCTTCAAATCATCTGTGGGAAGTTTTATCTTCGAATGTGGAGGTTTGGTAACCACCCGTTGGAGTGCACGTTATGGAACTATTCGTGCAGTGAAAAGCTTATTTAGAGGAGTGATGTATTTGTAATCCACATGCATACGGCCCAAATTTTCTTTAACTGAAACAGGGAGAGTCTGATGTCTGAATCGGTTAATCAAAGAAAACAATCACACAAAACGATTAAAAGCTCTTGTTAAGTGGTAAAAATATTTTCTCCAGATTTATTTTAAATCAAAGAAGCTATGATTATAAAATTAAATGATTGATGAATAAATCGTCACAATTTCATAAAAATTTCAATATGCACACAATTGATGTTGAAATCATTGAAAAATACATCTTCGGACATTTTGATTTAATTAAGATAATTTTAAATTGATCCAAAATTATTTAGGCCGATTATCGAAATATAACAACATGTAGGCAATATATATATATATATATATATATATATATATGTATTATTTATACACATTATAAAATATATAATGGTGAGGTTTCTTGAAATGTCCCACTGTGATCTTGTAATTTATGCAAGAGGTCGCTCACATCAGAACCAGATCAAAATACCGGCATCTCAGTCACCCGAGCTTATTAAAAGCTATGGTCGCCGACAGGATAGCATGTCATAGTTTTGTGATCCTTCTCACAAAAATGGATGAAAGTGAAAAAATTTGAATTCAAAAACAAAATATTCGACTTCTTTTTTCGAAACAGCATAACATAAAAATGAATGATTGTAATTCCAATTTTTTTCTAAATGCAAAATGCTGCCCTTATAAAATGGCGTCTTGGTCACCTTCACGCCTTGGTTAACCACTGTTTCCCTACTCTCACTTTTGTACCTACAGGTGACAAACTTGGGGTATTTCGAAAATCCCCCCTCAACAACAACCCCGCAAAAAATAAAAAATAAATAAAAAATAACTCTCACGAAAATACACCACTTACTTTCGGAAATCCTAAATTAATCCCTTTTGTACATAAAAGTAGGTAGGTTTATCCAAGTAATTTATTGATATTTAATTTTAATTTTGCTTTCCTGATTATAAATGATAATTTTTTTTTTTTTAATCTTAAAGTTACGATTATTGAATAATGAATGACTGGTCACTTTCTAAGCTTTAAGTGGCTGTTTGGCTCATAAGGTCTGCTTTTACCAAAAGGTCATCGACTTAAATACTGAACAGGATTATCTTTACTTAATTTCACTGATCTGGCATGAATCAGTACTTTCAGCACAAGGCTGTAAAAATGGTGTTGGGGAAAGCTGTTTATCACTATCCTCACTTTGAACTTGACTAGTTGTAATCACTAAACCAAAACGTTTTTAAATAAACATTCTCCAAAATAAAAAAAAATATTGGTAGAAAACATTTTCATACTGCAGTCAGCAAAAGAAGTCAATCACTCAATGTATAACTAAGCGAATCTCCTATTTACATAAGTGTGAGGGGGACAATTCAAAAAGCGTGACTATTTAGTTGGCAAGTATAAAAGGGGAGATAATTATATCTTTCCCAAGGGTAAGCGTGGGTATTTTTTTTTCGAACTTTCTTCACGACAATTTATCAGAGTGAATAAATCAATGAACCAAACAAATTAAAGGGAAAAAAAGAAAAGAATTTATGTTTGTTGAATGAAAATCTCACTTTCTACTTTCATTTCGAGCAACTTTTCCAATGAAGTTAGCAATACGTATTATGACGATGACCTTGACATTGCAACGATCCAATCGGTTAAAAACTTTCAACAAATTCGCTCATTAAGTTTCATATTCTACAAATGACCAGAAACAAAAGTTTACAAATAATTTTTTCTTTTTCTAAAACGTCATGAAAATGTTATTTTGGGCCTTGGAATATTTTTTTTTTACCTCACATTACACAGTCAATTAGGAAGCCCTGCATTTGCAGTATATATACAGTACTCTTTCTCCTGCTTTATACTTACCTGGACTAGGAGAAACAGTGATCAGTTAGGCTGTTCTCCCAGAGTGAGGCCCGACCATTGCACTTCGGTTGGGTTGACCTCTGCGATCGTCCCAAATGTGGACGACTCGGAGTCGCTATTTCTAAGTGTGGGGTCTGCGTACGCGCTCACCCCGATAATCAATTAAAGATTAGACTGAAGAGCCATAACACTAATTCCATTATTCGTTTTTTTGACACTCTATAAGGAAATCTTCTTTATTAAATATTTTGACGTCAGTTTCATTTGATTAAACGAAAGTTCTCCCAATGCTCAAATTAAAAAAATCTTTATCGTATTATTTTAATTATTTGGTTAATCTGAAAAGCCATCTAAGTAATTCCATCATTCATTTTTCTAAGACTTTCTTATTAAATATTCTTTAATATATATTTTGAATGGAAAGTTCTCTAAATGCTGAAATTCAAAAAAGTTTAGCCTATTATTTTAATTATTCGGTTAATCTAGAGTTTTTTTTATTTTCTCTCATTATTCATTGTCCGGATTGAAAGGAAAAGCAATATTGACATTAATTTAGATTCTTTCAGCTTTAACTAATTGACAAAATTATCTAATTCAATGTTTTCTCACAAATTCCACATAAAAATAAGACATACTAAGTGAATGTATTCATGTTCATATATTCCAGGCAGAATACTTTTATTCAATCAACAAGGCAAAAACATGAGGACGATTTTTTTAAACTCTTGCGGTGTTTTTATTTTATTTACAGACGGTGTAAAGAAAACTAGGGGCAGATAACCCGACCCTAAATTCAATGCCAGATTCGGGGAAGATAATTTTGACCCAACAACTTCTATTATCAGAAGTTCTAACGAGTACTGACCTGAGTGATGATTGAAACAATCTTCCTCACTTGCTGTCAGACCTCTTCAGACCCATTCACCGTACTGATCTGGAGGTTTTCTAATCCTTGTTGATCTTCTTCGTCCTGTGGCCTCTTGTGAATTGTCATCATTATCATCATCCCTTCTGATGTTTTGACATTATACTACACCACAAACATTACCCACACTTGTTCACTCATAGAATACGTGACCATTTTGTAAAATCAGGCCTTGTGAGTCATAGTTAAACCAGTCAGAACTAAATAAGTGACCAGTCCTTCATTATTTGAAGATTAAAAAAATAATAATCAATAGTAAAAAATAAACTGAAGGCAAAGTTAATAGAAACATCAGTTTAAATGACAGCTCACACGTTGTACTCTCTATGCTCCCCCCCCCCACATATTTACATACTTAGATAGTTGCATACATATATAAAGACCAATTGATATGTCATTAAAGAAAGAAGTCAATCGTTTGTAAGATCATCCGATCATTTTTTCAAGGAACAACAAAGGAAGTCAAAAATTTATTGAAATTAAATGATGAGGAATCTTCCTTTGTCTCTGACGTAGTGAGTATTTATTTTTTTATTTGTCAAAATCAAAATGTTTTGATTTGGTTGGGCTGGAATTTATGACATATCAACCATTGTAGGTTATTTAATGCCAAATCCTCTTTATAAATATATATTAGATATATAGGATTTGGTTTGCTTGGGTTTGATGGCATATCAAGCATTATGGGCTATTTAATGCCAAATCCCCAATATACATATATATTAAATATATAGGATTAATAAACATATTTTGTTGATAATTTATTTACACAAGGCAAAGCTCATTTTATTTGCACATAGTGAAATGGTTTCATGTATTGCTATATAACTGTCACAATTTTACATCAGTCATTTGTTTACACATATAGAATTTCTTCGTACACTAGTATTGCTATTGTTTCAACTGTTAAACTGTTTCAATCATTGTTATACAATTGTAATAATTCTATTCGATATTAATCTTTTGTTTGCACACAGTAAAGCGTTTACACGTATTGCCGTTTAACAGTATGTATTCTATTCAAAACTATTCATTTACTTGCACCAATCGTTCCAGGTATTGCTATCTAATACCAGTAATTCAGGTACACATTTAAAAATCTTCAAGTATTGCTATGTATGACTAATTATTCAATTAAAAAGTCATTTGTTTACACTCAGTTAAATGGTCAAACAGTTCTATTTCAAACAATTCAGTTTAACTTAAGTCGCTTATTTGTACAGAGTTTAAACGTCAAACAGTTCTTTTGACGCATCCATAAGACCCTATATAGTTCTACTACTCGGGGTCAGAGTTGACCCTGGAGCAATGGCAATATATGGGTAGGCTATGTTCCCTGAGTTCCGCTGATAGAAGACATGCTATCAGATGGTTTAAAATCGTATCTAGGATAGTCTTCGGGGAGGATCACTCCTCTGAAGAGACATCGTCGGTAAATTCTATAACCCCAGATGACTGGGCTGACAATCAAACTGGAGTTTGCCATTATTCATTATTCTAAACATAATTTATTTCTTCTATCTATCTATCTATCTATCTATCTACTAGTCGTTTGTGTTTTTTTCTCTTGATCTTGTGTCCGCCACTGTCCACTGAGGAATATGGAACAGGTTGGATGAATTAATCGTTAGGGATAAGTGTATTCATGTAGTTGTGTTCGCGTACACATATGCACACACAGACAGATACACAAACCCACACACAAACTCAGACACTTAAAAGCACATTACATCAGAACAAAAAACAATAAGATAATGATATATAATCATTGTCCTAATGTCGATTAAGTAAGACAAATCAGTGAGAAATTTTCTCATATTTATATAGCTATGTTTCCTCATTCATATGATCATACACAGTTAACTGAAAGCTCACAATAAAGACTTGTTTTTCTCTACCAGTGATTGCACAACACAAAACTGGGGCCCACAATACACTTTGTATACAAGCGTTGCTCTAGGCACCAATTCCTGCCAGATTACTGATTGGCCCCACTCGACTGCCAAGGGCAGATAATTGTGTTTTCCATTATTGTCCCAACAATAAAGAAAACATGCAATGTGCATCAGTGAATATAAGTTGGTTAATGTATAGTAATATGAAATTATTCAGTCCCTATAATGTTCAATAATTAATATCACATTCCAGACAATTACTTGCCAGTTTGTAGTTTAATTTTACCACTTCTGATAGGGCGGAAAAAAAAACAATAATAGACTCTAGAGATTCTCTACTATCACCAAATTATGTAATTCAACAACAGTAGTGTTTGAATTTATATATAAGTGCTGGAAGCAAACCGACTACCGAGACCACAAAATGGATGCAAATTATATTTGACTATGTCTATGCAGAAAGTTGTATTTGAGAAAGATTTAAAATATTTGGAAGATCCCCATAAAATGAAGAGCATATGACGCGTGTGATTTTTTTTTATTAAGAGAAAAGTATTTCTTTCGTTGTGTATCTCGATATGGATATGACACGTGGGAATATTTGTTTTTATTTAGAGAAATGTATTTCTTTGATTATGTATCAAGATATGGGTATGACACGTGTAAATGTTTGTTTTTATTTAGAGAAATGTATTTCTTTGATTGTGTATCTCGATATGGATATGACACGTGGGAATGTTTGTTTTTATTTAGAGAAATGTATTTCTTTGATTGTGTATCTCGATATGGGTATGACACGTGGGAATGTTTGTTTTTATTTAGAGAAATGTATTTCTTTGATTGTGTATCTCGATATGGGTATGACACGTGGGAATGTTTGTTTTTATTTAGAGAAATGTATTTCTTTGATTGTGTATCTCGATATGAGTATGACACGTGGGAATGTTTGTTTTTATTTAGAGAAATGTATTTCTTTGATTGTGAATCTCGATATGGGTATGACACGTGGGAATGTTTGTTTTTATTTAGAGAAATGTATTTCTTTGATTGTGTATCTCGATATGGGTATGACACGTGGGAATGTTTGTTTTTATTTAGAGAAATGTATTTCTTTGATTGTGTATCTCGATATGTGTATGACACGTGGGAATGTTTGTTTTTATTTAGAGAAATGTATTTCTTTGATTGTGTATCTCGATATGGGTATGACGCATGAGAATTTTTTTTTATTCAGAGAAATGTATTTCTTTGATTATGTATCACGATATGGGTATGACACGTGGGAATGTTTGTTTTTTAGAGAAATGTATTTCTTTGATTATGTATCACGATATGGGTATGACACGTGGGAATGTTTGTTTTTATTTAGAGAAATGTATTTCTTTGATTGTATATCTCGATATGGGTATGACGCATGAGATTTTTTTTTTTATTCAGAGAAATGTATTTCTTTGATTATGTATCTCGATATGGGTATGACACGTGGGAATGTTTGTTTTTATTTAGAGAAATGTATTTCTTTGATTGTGTATCTCGATATGGGTATGACGCATGAGAATTTTTTTTTTTATTCAGAGAAATGTATTTCTTTGATTATGTATCTCGATATGGGTATGACACGTGGGAATGTTTGTTTTTATTTAGAGAAATGTATTTCTTTGATTGTGTATCTCGATATGGGTATAACGCATGAGAATTTTTTTTTTATTCAGAGAAATGTATTTCTTTGATTGTGTATAACGATATGGGTATGACACGTGGGAATGTTTTTATTCAGAGAAATGTATTTCTTTGATTATGTATCACGATATAGGTATGACACGTGTGAATTTTTTAGTGCATATAGTAGTGACTGCAACAATTTTTTTTAGTGTTAAGCGTAATGTCCTTTAATTTTTCTGTGTATTGAATATATTTTTCTGAATTCAAAATTCATTGAGCAGTTAATTTTTAAATGTAAATTCTTAGCATCCGATATCCTCAAATTTTCAAAATATGGTATTTTTAATGTTGGGCCCCCACCTAATTTGCAAGATTAATGGTTTGGCTTTCAATTCAGATGAAGAAGAATTCAAAACAATATAAAAGTACAAATATATATAAGAAAAATCCAAAGGTTTGAAAACTTAATGGCTTTGTAGATTTAGTACCTTTAACATTTCCATAATTAGCCTCTATCTGCTGTTTTACTAAAGAAATCTGCTCCCAAATAATGTGTGTTTGTGCGTGTGAGTTTGTGTCCTCTTGATTTTATGCGTGTGTGTATCAGTGCGAATAGATGTGTGAGTGTGTGTTTGCATGTGTGCTTGTATGTATGTGGCTTTGTGTAGGCATTTAACTAATATATGTGAAGCTGGACCCACATTTCTAAAGTCCGACATTGACATGGACCCTTGTAAATTGTTATGTACGCTCAATTGAGATGATATATATCTTCAAATTTGTTTAAAGTATTTGATAGCAGTTTTCTTTAGTAAAACAGCAGATAGAGGCTAATTTTTAAAATGTTAAAAGTACTAAGAATCTGAAACGTATTATGAGGACTGCAAACCTTTTTTCGATAAATAGATAAATCTCTTTTAAATTTTATCTTAAAAGAGATTTTATCTTAAATATACATTTTTATGTCTACACCTTACATACTTTTGTCAAAAATTACACAAAACTACACTCCTATAGAGTATTCCACGATGGTTTTTGAAAAGTAAATGTCTTTAAAAACGGTAAAAATTATGTGCCATCATTTCAAATAGGACGTGTTGAATTTTTAGTATTTGTTACATTGCCACAGGCTAAAGATGTGTGTGTGTGTGTGTGTGTATGTGTATGTGTGTGTGTGTGTGTGTGTGTGTGTGTGTGTGTGTGTGTGTGTGTGTGTGTGTGTGTGTGCATGTGCTTGTATGTATGTGGTTTTGTGTAGGTATTTAACTACTATATGTGAAGCTGGACCCACATTTCTAAAGTCCGACATTGAAATGGTCCCGTGCAAATTGTTATGTACGCTGAAACGAGATGATATATATCTTCAAATTTGTTTAAAGTATTTGAGAGAAGATTTCTTTAGTAAAACGGCAGATAGAGGCGAATTTTTGAAGTGTTAAAGGTACTACGAATCCGAAACGTGTTATGAGGACTACAAAACTTTTTCTGCAAAATAGAAAATTCTCTTTTAAGATTTTATCTTAAATATACATTTTTATGTCTACACCTTACATACTTTTGTCAAAAATTAGACCAAGCTGCTCTCCTATAGAGTATTCCACGATTTTTTTTTTCTTTGTAAAGTAAATGTGTTCACCAACGGTAAAAATTATGTGCCATCATTTCAGATAGGACGTGTTGAACAGATTTGACAGGAGGGCAACGAAAAAAGAGAAAAGTTCACCCAGAGAAAGTAACTGAGGGCTCTTGACGGTCTAAACATCTATTCCCAGCCTCTCTTCCTTGAGTGGCCGGGGACGTCTAAGGTGTAATGTATTAACATATCTGCGACAACGAATAGTAGCCACAAATATTTCAACGTCGATCAACCAGGAAATATGTTGGAGAAAATTTTACAACACCAGACTATAACATCGATTTAAATTCATTTAGCTAAAAATACACATACAACTCTAGGGATCTGATTTAAATATCGTGAGTTTTGAGGCTAAAAATTGTAAGTCCATCTTCACGCATATTGCCTGAAGTCCGGCACACAGCCACATACAGACATTCAAACACACACACACACACACACACACACACACACACACAAGCACAGATAAACGCACAGTATATTAGAGCAAAAAACAAAAAGACACAGTGTCGGTTTGGTGAAATCACTCGTCGAAAAAAGCAATTCATATTCATTGTTAGCTTTCATCTAAATATGAATAATCTCATCAATGATGAAATAAAGTTACATATATTTATATTACGTGAAACATTCTCACTTATTCGTCTAAGTTGACATTAAGACTACGATTATATACCATTGTCTTTCTGTGTTTTTTCTGATGAAATGTGTGTTTGTGCGTGAGTTAGTGTCCTCTTGTTTTATGCGCGTGTGTATCAGTGAGAATAGATGTGAGAGTGTGTGTTTGCAT
Organism: Sepioteuthis lessoniana; assembly: GCA_963585895.1. Lineage (NCBI taxonomy): Eukaryota > Metazoa > Mollusca > Cephalopoda > Myopsida > Loliginidae > Sepioteuthis > Sepioteuthis lessoniana. Next base: position 37,241,319 of record OY757914.1, read on the forward strand.
GTGTGCTTGTATGTATGTGGCTTTGTGTGGGCATTTAACTAATATATGTGAAGCTGGACCCACATTTCTAATGTCCGACATGGACATGGACCCGTGTGAATTGTATACTTTTGTCAAGGATTAAACCCGGCTGCTCTGCTGTAGAGTATTCGAAAAAGGAAAGTAAATGTGTTCACCAACGGTAAAAATTATGTGCCGTCATTTCAAATAGGACTTGTTGAACTGATCTGACAGGAGGGCAGGGAAAAAAGACAAAAAGCAACCCAGAGAAAGTTACGGAGGGAACTTGACGGTCAAAACATCTATTCACAGCCGCTCCTCCGTGAGTGGCCGAGGAGCTCTAGGGTGTAAAGTAAAAACATATTAGCGACAACGAATAGTAGCCAAAAAGAAAAAACGTGCATTTGTTTGTAAACAAACAGGCCATATCAACAAGAAACACGTGTTAGTGAATCTCTAACGAATAATCAAAAATAGACACTGACTTACCAAGAAATATTTCTTCAACGTCCATCGGCAAGGAAACGTGTTGAAAATAAAATTTTACACCACCTGCCTATAACATTAATTTAAATCCATTCAGGTAAAAAAAAAACACACATTTAAATGTAATGAGTTTTGAGGTTGAAACATTTACATGAAACATTCTCACTTATTCGTCTAAGTTGACATTAAGACTACGATTATATAACATTGTCTTTCTGTGTTTTTTCTGATGTAATGTGGGTTTGTGCGTGTGAGTTTGTGTCCTCTTGATTTTATGCGCGTGTGTATCAGTGCGAATAGATGTGTGAGTGTGTGTTTGCATGTGTGCTTGTATGTATGTGGCTTTGTGTAGGCATTTAACTTATATATGTGAAGCTGGACACACATTTCTAATGTCTGATTTTTACATGGACCCTTGTGAATTGTTATGTACGCTCAATCGAGATGATATATATCTTCAAATCTGTTTAAAGTATTTCATAGCAGCATTCTTTACTAAAACCGCAGATAGAGGCTAAATTTTAAAATGTTAAAAGTACTAAGAATCCGAAACGTATTATGACGACTGCAAACCTTTTTCGATAAATAGATAAATCTCTTTTAAATTTTATCTTAAAAGAGATTTTATCTTAAATATACATTTTTATGTCTACACCTTACATATTTTTGTCAAAAATTACACAAAACTGCTCTCCTATAGAGTATTCCACGATGGTTTTTCAAAAGTAAATGTCTTTACAAATGGTAAAAATTATGTGCCATCATTTCAAATAGGACGTGTTGAATTTTTAGTATTTGTCACATTACCACTGGCTAAAGATGTGTGTGTGTGTGTGTGTGTGTTTGTGTGTGTGTGTGTGTGTGTGGGTGTGTGTGTGTGTGTGTGTGTGTGTGTGCATATGTTTCCTTGTATGTATGTGGTTTTGTGTAGGTATTTAACTACTATATGTTAAGCTGGACACACATTTCTAAAGTCCGACATTGACATGGTCACGTGCAAATTGTTATGTACGCTGAAACGAGATGATATATATCTTCAAATTTGTTAAAAGTATTTGATAGCAGTTTTCTTTAGTAAAACGGCAGATAGAGGCGAATTTTGGAAATGTTAAAGGTACTAATAATCCGAAACGTGTTATGAGGACTACAAAACATTTTCTATAAATAGAAAATTCTCTTTTAAGATTTTATCTTAAATATACATTTTTATGTCTACACCTTACATACCTTTGTCAAAAATTAGACCAAGCTGCTCTCCTATAGAGTATTCCACGATCTTTTTTTTCTTTGTAAAGTAAATGTGTTCACCAACGGTAAAAATTATTTGCCATCATTTCATATCGGACGTGTTCAACAGATTTAACTGGAAGGCAACGAAAAAAGAGAAAAGTTCACCCAGAGGAAGTAACTGAGGGCTCTTGACGGTCTAAACATCTATTCCCAGCCTCTCTTCCTTGAGTTGCCGGGGACGTCTAAGGTGTAATGTATTCACATATCTGCGACAACGAATAGTAGCCACAAATATTTCAACGTCGATCAACAAGGAAATATGTTGGAGAAAATTTTACAACACCAGATTATAACATCGATTTAAATTCATTTAGGTAAAAATACACATACAACTCTAGGGATCTGATTTAAATATCGTGATATTTTAAGCTAAAAATTTAAGTCCATCTTCACGCATATTGCCTAAAGTCCGGCCCACAGCCACATACAGATATTCAAACACACACACAGATACACACACACACACACACACACACACACACCCATCATTAGCCAGGGAACATCTTTAGCCAGTGCCAAAGTGAAATATAATAAAAATTCCGGATGAAGCTGCGAAATATCTAGGACAAAAAAATAGACACATGCTTTAAATTTTTCATATGTTTAATCTGTATACTTTTGTCAAGGAATTAAACCCGGCTGCTCTGCTCTATAGTATTTGACGAAGGAAAGTAAATGTGTTCACCAACGGTAAAAATGATGTGCCATCATTTTAAATAGGACTTGTTGAACTGATCTGACAGGAGGGAAAGGAAAAAAGACCAAAAGCAACCCAGAGAAAGTTACGGAGGGCACTTGACGGTCAAAACATCTATTCACATCCACTCTTCCCTGCGAGGCCGGGGATCTCTACGATGTAAAGTATGAACACATTAGCGACAACATAAACAAAAAACACATGTTAGTGAATCTCTAACAAATGATCAAAAATAGACACTGGACTAACCAAGAAATATTTTTTCCACATCGATAAGCAATGAAACGTGTCTCAGATAAAATGTTACACCACATGCCTATAACATCGATTTAAATTCATTCAAGTTAAAAACAAACACATTTAAATGTTGTGTGTTTCGAGGTTGAAATTGTAGGTCCACCTTCATGTATATTGCCTTAATGACGGAACAAAACCACACAAGCATACACATTAATTTACACACACACACCCACATTTGCACACAATCGCATTCACAAAGACACACACACACACACACACACACACACACACAAGCACAGATAAACCCACAGTATATTAGAGCAAAAAACAAAAAGACACAGTGTCGGTTTGGTGAAATCACTCGTCGAAAATAGCAATTCATATTCATTGTTAGCTTTCATCTAAATATGAATAATCTCATCAATGAAGAAATAAAGTTAGATATATTTATATTACGTGAAACATTCTCACTTATTCGTCTAAGTTGACATTAAGACTACGATTATATACCATTGTCTTTCTGTGTTTTTTCTGATGTAATGTGTGTTTGTGCGTGTGAGTTAGTGTCCTCTTGTTTTATGCGTGTGTGTATCAGTGCGAATAGATGTGTGAGTGTGTGTTTGCATGTGTGCTTGTATGTATGTGGCTTTGTGTAGGCATTTAACTAATATATGTGAAGCTGGACCCACATTTCTAATGTCCGACATGGACATGGACCCGTGTGAATTGTATACTTTTGTCAAGGATTAAACCCGGCTGCTCTGCTGTAGAGTATTCGAAAAAGGAAAGTAAATGTGTTCACCAACGGTAAAAATTATGTGCCATCATTTCAAATAGGACTTGTTGAACTGATCTGACAGGAGGGCAGGGAAAAAAGACAAAAAGCAACGCAGAGAAAGTTACGGAGGGCACTTGACGGTCAAAACATCTATTCACAGCCACTCTTCCCTGTGAGGCCTGGGACCTCTAGGATGTAAAGTATGAACACGTTAGCGACAACGAATAGTAGCCAAAAAGAAAAAACGTGCATTTATTGTTTGTAAACAAACAGGTCATATCAACAAGAAACACGTGTTAGTGAATCTCTAACGAATAATCAGAAAAAGACACTGACTTACCAAGAAATATTTCTTCAACGTCCATTGGCAAGGAAACGTGTTGAAAATAAAATTTTACACCATCTGCCTATAACATTAATTTAAATCAGTTCAGTTAAAAAAAACACACATTTAAATGTAATGAGTTTTGAGGTTGAAACATTTACGCTAAACATTCTCACTTATTCGTTCAAGTTGACGTTAAGACTACGATTATATACCGTTGTCTTTCTGTGTTTTTTCTGATGTAATGTGTGTTTGTGCGTGTGAGTTTGTGTCCTCTTGATTTTATGCGCGTGTGTATCAGTGCGAATAGATGTGTGAGTGTGTGTTTGCATGTGTGCTTGTATGTATGTGGCTTTGTGTAGGCATTTAACTAATATATGTGAAGCTGGACCCGTATTTCTAAAGTCCGACATTGACATGGACCCTTGTGAATTGTTATGTACGCTCAATCGAGATGATATATATCTTCAAATTTGTTTAAAGTATTTGATAGCAGTTTTCTTTAGTAAAACAGCAGATAGAGGCTAATTTTTAAAATGTTAAAAGTACTAAGAATCTGAAACGTATTATGAGGACAGCAAACCTTTTTCGATAAATAGATAAATCTCTTTTAAATTTTATCTTAAAAGAGATTTTATCTTAAATATACATTTTTATGTCTACACCTTACATACTTTTGTCAAAAATTACACAAAACTACACTCCTATAGAGTATTCCACGCTGGTTTTTCAAAAGTAAATGTCTTTACAAACGGTAAAAATTATGTGCTGTCATTTCAAATAGGACGTGTTGAATTTTTAGTATTTGTCACATAACCACTGGCTAAAGGTCTGTGTGTGTGTGTGTGTGTGTGTGTGTGTGTGTGTGTGTGTGTGTGTGTGTGTGTGTGTGTGTGTGTGTGTGTGTGTGTGTGCATATGTTTCCTTGTATGTATGTGGTTTTGTGTAGGTATTTAACTACTATATGTGAAGCTGGACCCACATTTCTAAAGTCCGACATTGACATGGACCCGTGCAAATTGTTATGTACGCTGAAACGAGATGATATATATCTTCAAATTTATTTAAAGTATTTGAGAGAAGATTTCTTTAGTAAAACGGCAGATAGAGGCGAATTTTTGAAATGTTAAAGGTACTAAGAATCCGAAACGTGTTATGAGGACTACAAAACTTTTTCTATAAATAGAAAATTCTCTTTTAAGATTTTATGTTAAATATACATTTTTATGTCTACACCTTACATACCTTTGTCAAAAATTAGACCAAGCTGCTCTCCTATAGAGTATTCCACGATTTTTTTTTTTTTTTTTTTTTTTTTTTTTTTTTTTGTAAAGTAAATGTGTTCACCAACGGTAAAAATTATGTGCCATCATTTCAGATAGGACGTGTTCAACAGATTTGACAGGAAGGCAACGAGAAAAGAGAAAAGTTCACCCAGAGAAAGTAACTGAGGGCTCTTGACGGTCTCAACATCTATTCCCAGCCTCTCTTCCTAGAGTGGCCGGGGACGTCTAAGGTGTAATGTATTAACATATCTGCGACAACGAATAGTAGCCACAAATATTTCAACGTCGATCAACAAGGAAATATGTTGGAGAAAATTTTACAACACCATACTATAACATCGATTTAAATTCATTTAGCTAAAAATACATATACAACTCTAGGGATCTGATTTAAATATCGTGAGTTTTGAGGCTAAAAATTGTAAGTCCATCTTCACGCATATTGCCTGAAGTCCGGCACACAGCCACATACAGACATTCAAACACACACACACACACTCATCATTAGCCAGTGAACATCATTAGCCAGTGCCAACGTGAAATATAATAAAAATTCCGGATGAAGCTGCGAAATATCTAGGACAAAAATATAGACACATGCTTTAATTTTTTCATATGTTTAATCTGTATACTTTTGTCAAGGAATTAAACCCGACTGCTCTGCTGTATAGTATTTGACGAAGGAAAGTAAATGTGTTCACCAACGGTAAAAATTATGTGCCATCATTTTAAATAGGACTAGTTGAACTGATCTGACAGGAGGGCAGGGAGAAAAGACCAAAAGCAAACCAGAGAAAGTTACTGAGGGCACTTTACGGTCAAAACATCTATTCACAGCCGCTCTTCCCTGTGAGGCCGGGGACCTCTAGGGTGTAAAGTATGAACACATTAGCGACAACGAATAGTAGCGTCTAAGAAAAAACGTGCATTTCTTTGTAAACAAACCGGTATATAAACAAAAAACACATGTTAGTGAATCTCTAAAAAATGATCAAAAATAGACACTGGACTAACCAAGAAATATTTCTTCCACATCGATAAGCAATGAAACGTGTCTCAGATAAAATGTTACACCACATGCCTATAACATCGATATAAATTCATTCAAGTAAAAAACAAACAAACACATTTAAAAGTTGTGTGTTTCGAGGTTAAAATTGTAGGTCCACCTTCATGTATATAGTCTTAATGCCGGAACAAAACCACACAAGCATACACATTAATTTACACACACACACCCACATTTGCACACAAATGCATTCACAAAGACACACACACACACACACAAACACACAAGCGCAGATAAACGCACAGTATATTAGAGCAAAAAACAAAAAGACACAGTGTCGGTTTGGTGAAATCACTCGTCGAAAAAAGCAATTCATAGTCATTGTTAGCTTTCATCTAAATATGAATAATCTCATCAATGAAGAAATAAAGTTACATATATTTATATTACGGGAAACATTCTCACTTATTCGTCTAAGTTGACATTAAGACTACGATTATATACCATTGTCTTTCTGTGTTTTTTCTGATGTAATGTGTGTTTGTGCGTGTGAGTTTGTGTCCTCTTGATTTTATGCGCGTGTGTATCAGTGCGAATAGATGTGTGAGTGTGTGTTTGCATGTGTGCTTGTATGTATGTGGCTTTGTGTAGGCATTTAACTTATATATGTGAAGCTGGACACACATTTCTAATGTCTGATTTTTACATGGACCCTTGTGAATTGTTATGTACGCTCAATCGAGATGATATATATCTTCAAATCTGTTTAAAGTATTTCATAGCAGCATTCTTTAGTAAATCTGCAGATAGAGGCTAAATTTTAAAATGTTAAAAGTACTAAGAATCCGAAACGTATTATGACGACTGCAAACCTTTTTCGATAAATAGATAAATCTCTTTTAAATTTTCTCTTAAAAGAGATTTTTTCTTAAATATATATTTTTATGTCTACACCTTACATACTTTTGTCAAAAATTACACAAAACTGCTCTCCTATAGAGTATTCCACGATGGTTTTTAAAAGTAGATGTCTTTACAAACGGTAAAAATTGTGCCATCATTTCAAATAGGACGTGTTGAATTTTTAGTATTTGTCACATTACCACTGGCTAAAGATGTGTGTGTGTGTGTGTGTGTGTGTGTGTGTGTGTGTGTGTGTGTGTGTGTGTGTGTGTGTGTGTGTGTGTGTTTGTGTGTGTGTGTGCATTTTGCTTGTATGTATGTGGTTTTGTGTTTTTATTTAACTACTATATGTGAAGCTGGACCCACATTTCTTAAGTCCTACATTGACATGGTCCCGTGCAAATTGTTATGTACGCTGAAACGAGATGATATATATCTTCAAATTTGTTTAAAGTATTTGAGAGCAGATTTCTTTAGTAAAACGGCAGATAGAGGCTAATTTTGGAAATGTTAAAGTTACTAATAATCCGAAACGTGTTATGAGGACTACAAAACTTTTTCTATAAATAGATAAATCTCTTTTAAGATTTTATCTTAAATATACATTTTTATGTCTACACCATACTATAACATCGATTTAAATTCATTTAGCTAAAAATACATATACAACTCTAGGGATCTGATTTAAATATCGTGAGTTTTGAGGCTAAAAATTGTAAGTCCATCTTCACGCATATTGCCTGAAGTCCGGCACACAGCCACATACAGACATTCAAACACACACACACACACACACACACACACACACACTCATCATTAGCCAGTGAACATCTTTAGCCAGTGCCAACGTGAAATATAATAAAAATTCCGGATGAAGCTGCGAAATATCTAGGACAAAAAAATAGACACATGCTTTAATTTTTTCATATGTTTAATCTGTATACTTTTGTCAAGGAATTAAACCCGGCTGCTCTGCTGTATAGTATTTGACGAAGGAAAGTAAATGTGTTCACTAACGGTAAAAATTATGTGCCATCTTTTTAAATAGGACTTGTTGAACTGATCTGACAGGAGGGCAGGGAGAAAAGACCAAAAGCAAACCAGAGAAAGTTACGGAGGGCACTTGACGGTCAAAACATCTATTCACAGCCGCTCTTCCCTGTGAGGCCGGGGACCTCTAGGGTGTAAAGTATGAACACATTAGCGACAACGAATAGTAGCGTCTAAGAAAAAACGTGCATTTGTTTGTAAACAAACCGGTATATAAACAAAAAACACATGTTAGTGAATCTCTAACAAATGATCAAAAATAGACACTGGACTAACCAAGAAATATTTCTTCCACATCGATAAGCAATGAAACGTGTCTCAGATAAAATGTTACACCACATGCCTATAACATCGATTTAAATTCATTCAAGTAAAAAACAAACAAACACATTTAAAAGTTGTGGGTTTCGAGGTTAAAATTGTAGGTCCACCTTCATGTATATAGTCTTAATGCCGGAACAAAAGCACTCAAGCATATACATTAATTTACACACACACACCCACATTTGCACACAAACGCATTCACACACACACACACACACACACACACACACAAGCACAGATAAACGCACAGTATATTAGAGCAAAAAACAAAAAGACACAGTGTCGGTTTGGTGAAATCACTCGTCGAAAAAAGCAATTCATATTCATTGTTAGCTTTCATCTAAATATGAATAATCTCATCAATGATGAAATAAAGTTACATATATTTATATTACGGGAAGCATTCTTACTTATTCGTCTAAGTTGACATTAAGACTACGATTATATACCATTGTCTTTCTGTGTTTTTTCTGATGTAATGTGTGTTTGTGCGTGTGAGTTAGTGTCCTCTTGTTTTATGCGCGTGTGTATCAGTGCGAATAGATGTGTGAGTGTGTGTTTGCATGTGTGCTTGTATGTATGTGGCTTTGTGTAGGCATTTGACTAATATATGTGAAGCTGGACCCACATTTCTAATGTTCGACATGGACATGGACCCGTGTGAATTGTATACTTTTCTCAAGGATTAAACCCGGCTGCTCTGCTGTAGAGTATTCGAAGGAAAGTAAATGTGTTCACCAACGGTAAAAATTATGTGCCATCATTTCAAATAGGACTTGTTGAACTGATCTGACAGGAGGGCAGGGAAAAAAGACAAAGAGCAACCCAGAGAAAGTTACGGAGGGCACTTGACGGTCAAAACATCTTTTCACAGCCGCTCTTCCGTGAGTGGCCGGGGAGCTCTAGGGTGTAAAGTAAAAACATATTAGTGTGACGGCAAATTGACTAAAATCCCAAAATGGGACTATATTTTCGCACGTGTGAAGACGGGGCAGGTTGGCACTTGATCCCCTACAGAAATAAGTCCTGTTCAGAGTTCTTTTCTCAGGCAGATAAGAACTGGCATATTACGTGAGGGAATAATTTAGGGCCAGACTGGCCACCGCTGGCAAAGGGGTCCAAAATTTCACACTATCACACACCCACCAGGCCGCTAAACTTCTTTCCCTTAGATAATAGAAGAATACGGGCCTATAGGTCTTAGTTGTAATAATATTAATGTTGTTGTAGTAGTCGGCAACTCCGGTTTCCCGTGTGATACTTTAGGAATTAATAGGACAGTTCTAAGCAAGATAATGTAAGGCGAATAGAAGCTGAAAGGAAAGCATGAAATAATAACATAGACCACATGGTAAAATGAGAATACATAGGTTCTTTACTACGGTTATATATACATATACGTTCAAAGTGTCAAAAATATATAATAGGATAGTCCATGAATATAAATGTCTTTTCTTGGTTTTATCCTTCTTCAAATAGAGAGAGAGTGGTAAACAAAATTTGGGTGTAAAGGAAAAATGTCCCAAAGTTACTTATCTTATTTTTTTGACGGGGTTCCACTAGAGAATTTCTCTTCTTTCACGGGCTAATAGATTTTGTACTGTTTTTAATGCTGGCTTGAAGGATTTTGGAGTTCTTCGTGTCTCAGTCTTTTTGTCTTTAGCCCGGAGTAAAATGGCTATCGTCCGTCTGCCACGAGCGTTGCTCAAAAACTACCTTTTTTTGTATTTACTTCCGCTGAGGGGAAGGGAACCCCACTTCCGTTTGGGGCCCCCTGCCAATCATTTGGCTTCTTTTTTCTTTCCCCTTCCGATGTCCGGCGACCCAAGGTCACTTAAGTGTGAACATCTGCGTGACCCACATTCTTTCCTAACGGTCACTTTTTGACTGATAGAAAGCGCTAATAGCAACACGGGATGGTAGTATCATTCCTACCTCTTCGTCTACGTGAGCCATCACGTGACACCTCCTACCTTAAGAGAAGAAAGGGGGATGAATAGAAATACCATAGGAAAAAAAAAGGCAATTCAAGTCACTGTTCTTTCTCCTTTTCTTTCACTTTTTTTTTTTTCTCACTTTACTTTTCTTTCATCCCCTTTCTTCTTCACGCTTTGACGAATTCTTTCCCTTTCGTTTTTTTTTTTTTTTTTTTTGGCCTTCCTAATTTTCACTATAGGGGAAAACAATTTCTCTTCTCTTTCTTTCTCTCTCTCTCTCTCCCTTTTCTTTTTCTTTAATCTTGTTTTCCTTTCTTTCTTTTTCTCTCTCGGCTTTTGGCCGTATCATATTTCAAACCTTGAGGAGGTAACTCCCTTTTTCTTTCTTTCTTTCTTCGTCACTTTTGACGACTTTATAATTTTAATTGTCAAGCTTTGGGGAGAAAACTTCCTTTTCTTTTCTCTCTTTCCCCTATTCGTCACTTGTTGACTAGACTCTATCTCGTCCATCTCATATTTCAACATTGGGAACGAGAATTCCTCATTTTCTTCAGTTTCTCTCTCTCTCTCTCTTTCTCTCAACAAATATGAAAGAATATTCTGCTACTACATTTTCGTGGGGCGTCAGAGAAATAAACTTGGGTACTTTTTTATTAATTTTCCTAAGCCCTCTCTCTCTGAAATAGACAACTGGCCTAATTTTTTCCTCGAATTTATTCGGCATTGCTGAGTTCTCAATTTTTCGAGGTTGGCCTTCTTGACGGACATACCTCTTCAATTTGTTTGTGTGACACACTTGTGTCTTCTTCTTTCCTTCGTTGGTATCAATTCTGTATGCCCTCTTGTCTATTCTCTGTGATATTACGTAGGGACCTATATATCGTCCACCACAGTGGGGTCCTTTATTTGATGATAGTAGCAGGACTTCATCGCCCTTCTTAAATTCTTCCTTCTGAGCCACTTGTGAGGGTCCTCTCATTTTCCTCCTATCTTCTCGATAAGTATTAGGGGCTTTATTCCTAATATTCGTTGGACCTTCATCCTTTTTCTGACGACTGGTCCTTTTATCTTCTTGTTTATTGAGGGGTGGAAGGTTCACTTCTTTCCTTTCCACTTTCTCCCTCTGCGAGCGACCATGTCGTTTGTGCCGCCCACGTGGCTCAGCCGCCATCTTGTCTCCATGCTGGGCGTTCGTTCTCGCCATCTTTCTTTCTTCATTTTTGGCGCTCATTTTCGCCAACTTCTTTCCATGTTTGGAGTTCATCCTCGCCATCTTTCTTTCTTCATTTATGGCGCTTATTTTCGCCATCTTTTTCGGGTGACACTTTTTTGTTCTTACTTCATTTCCCAGTATGAGGGAAATTCCTTTCATAGGTAGTTTATCTACCACCCCAACTCGAATTGGTCCGTTTTTCCACTGGGACTTAAGGGTTATTTTACATAGCGGTATTTTTACCCTCTTTCCGCCGATACCCTCTATCATCACAGTCTCACGTGTTGCTTCTATTACCCCTTTAGGTAATTTACTTCGTAGAAGTAACGACTGAGATGCTCTGGTATCTCGTAAAATTGAGACTTCCACTGGTCCTCCATGTGGACTTCTTATCACACCTCTCTTCGTCCAAGGTCGATAAGACTTGTCTACTCTAGCGGTCGTGACAGCTCCCTGAGGTTTTCTCGGCTGGGTCTGGTTTCTTTCAGGACCTTTTCCAAGCTGACACCTTATGGCTATGTGACCAGCCTTTCCGCATTTGTAGCAGACCTCTGTTCTGCTGCTACTTTGGAAGGTCCTTCTATTTTCTTCCTTGGGTCTTCCTTCAGGGCTTGACTCAGCTTTGAATTTCACTCTGTTTCCCGTGAACGTTTTTTCCTTCGTCTTTCGGTGTGTGAGGATGTATTCGTCTGCTAGTGCAGCCATTTCATAAGTCACGCCAGTTCTTCTTTCACTTAGGTGAACCCTGACTTCTTCTGGCACACAGTTTAAGAATTCTTCAGCTAATATTAGCTGCCGGAGTTTCTCAGCATCTCCGTCTATCCTCTTAGAGTCACACCACTTATCCAGCGCGTTCTCCTTTTCTCTCAGAAATTCCACATAAGACTGGTTTTCAGTTTTTCTCTGTGTTCTGAATTTCTGTCTATAAGCTTCTGGAACCAATTCGAAGCTTTTAAGAACCGCTGCTTTCACCAAATCATAGTCGGCGCAATTTTCTGTGGGCAGAGTTGCATATGCTCTCTGTGCTTTTCCTGTCAGCACAGTTTGGAGTAGCATCGACCAGCATTCTTTCGGCCATCCAAGATTTAGCGCGGTTCGCTCAAAATGTGCAAAGTATCCGTCCACGTTGGCTTCTTCAAATTTTGGGACTAGCCTCGCTTGCTTCGTTACTTCAAAACTGCCATGGCTTTCTTTGCGTCCTCTTATTGCCAAGTCGACTTCTCGCAGCCTCGTTTCTTGCTGAATTTTTATTTTCTCCAGTTCCATTTTATTTCTCTATAGTTCCATTTGTGCTTGTATTTTAATTTTCTCCAGTTCAATTTCTTCTGGAGTCATTCTTATCATTTCCGTTGGTAGCTCTTCTAATACTGCTTCCTCAAACACATTTTCGTCGACCATGTGTCTTGCTATTTTTATAACGAGTTCATGTTTCCTCATAGAATTTTCAACATTTAACTCAAGCTTCTCGCCAATTTTTATTATCTCGCTTTTTCTCAGCCTCTCCAACTTTTCCATGGAGGCTTCTTTTAAAAAGTTCTCTATTTTGTCCATTTTTTTCTTTAATTTTTCCAAACAGTTATATCAACAAGTAATTTGACTGTTTCGACGATATTCCTTTTTTTTTTTCTTTTCACGGTCTCCCAGGGTAGATTTAGACGGCAGGAATTGTCACACGACTACTAGCAATAAATATTATTAATAATAATCATTCCGGAAACGAGCCCCCATAAAAGGTCTGAGGTGGGAACTAAAAGATTAAAATATCCCTGGACGAGACACCATTTTAAGTCTGTGGGGGGAAATTGTGTCTATTATCCCTAAACGGGACTTTATTTTCGCACGTGTGAAGACGGGGCAGGTTGGCACTTGATCCCCTACAGAAATAAGTCCTGTTCAGAGTTCTTTTCTCAGGCAGATAAGAACTGGCATATTACGTGAGGGAATAATTTAGGGCCAGACTGGCCACCGCTGGCAAAGGGGTCCAAAATTTCACACTATCACACACCCACCAGGCCGCTAAACTTCTTTCCCTTAGATAATAGAAGAATACGGGCCTATAGGTCTTAGTTGTAATAATATTAATGTTGTTGTAGTAGTCGGCAACTCCGGTTTCCCGTGTGATACTTTAGGAATTAATAGGACAGTTCTAAGCAAGATAATGTAAGGCGAATAGAAGCTGAAAGGAAAGCATGAAATAATAACATAGACCACATGGTAAAATGAGAATACATAGGTTCTTTACTACGGTTATATATACATATACGTTCAAAGTGTCAAAAATATATAATAGGATAGTCCATGAATATAAATGTCTTTTCTTGGTTTTATCCTTCTTCAAATAGAGAGAGAGTGGTAAACAAAATTTGGGTGTAAAGGAAAAATGTCCCAAAGTTACTTATCTTATTTTTTTGACGGGGTTCCACTAGAGAATTTCTCTTCTTTCACGGGCTAATAGATTTTGTACTGTTTTTAATGCTGGCTTGAAGGATTTTGGAGTTCTTCGTGTCTCAGTCTTTTTGTCTTTAGCCCGGAGTAAAATGGCTATCGTCCGTCTGCCACGAGCGTTGCTCAAAAACTACCTTTTTTTTTATTTACTTCCGCTGAGGGGAAGGGAACCCCACTTCCGTTTGGGGCCCCCTGCCAATCATTTGGCTTCTTTTTTCTTTCCCCTTCCGATGTCCGGCGACCCAAGGTCACTTAAGTGCGAACATCTGCGTGACCCACATTCTTTCCTAACGGTCACTTTTTGACTGATAGAAAGCGCTAATAGCAACACGGGATGGTAGTATCATTCCTACCTCTTCGTCTACGTGAGCCATCACGTGACATTAGCGACAACGAATAGTAGCCAAAAAGAAAAAACGTGCATTTGTTTGTAAACAAACCGGCCATATCAACAAGAAACACGTGTTAGTGAATCTCTAACGAATAATCAAAAATAGACACTGACTTACCAAGAAATATTTCTTCAACGTCCATCGGCAAGGAAACGTGTTGAAAATAAAATTTTACACCACCTGCCTATAACATTAATTTAAATCCATTCAGGTAAAAAAAAAACACACATTTAAATGTAATGAGTTTTGAGGTTGAAACATTTACGTGAAACATTCTCACTTATTCGTCTAAGTTGACATTAAGACTACGATTATATACCATTGTCTTTCTGTGTTTTTTCTGATGTAATGTGTGTTTGTGCGTGTGAGTTTGTGTCCTCTTGATTTTATGCGCGTGTGTATCAGTGCGAATAGATGTGTGAGTGTGTGTTTGCATATGTGCTTGTATGTATGTGGCTTTGTGTAGGCATTTAACTAATATATGTGAAGCTGGACCCACATTTCTAATGTCTGACATTGACATGGACCCTTGTGAATTGTTATGTACGCTCAATCGAGATGATATATATCTTCAAATTTGTTTAAAGTATTTGATAGCAGCTTTCTTTAGTAACACCACAGATAGAGGCTAAATTTTAAAATGTTAAAAGTACTAAGAATCCGAAACGTATTATGACGACTGCAAACCTTTTTCGATAAATAGATAAATCTCTTTTAAATTTTATCTTAAAAGAGATTTTATCTTAAATATACATTTTTATGTCTACACCTTACATACTTTTGTCAAAAATTACACAAAACTACACTCCTATAGAGTATTCCACGCTGGTTTTTGAAAAGTAGATGTCTTTACAAACAGTGCCATCATTTCAAATAGAACGTGTTGAATTTTTAGTATTTGTTACATTACCACTGGCTAAAGATGTGTGTGTGTGTGTGTGTGTGTGTGCGTGTGTGTGTGTGTGTGTGTGTGTGTGTGTGTGTGTGTGTGTGTGTGTGTTTGCATGTTTGCTTGTATGTGTGTGGGTTTGTGTAGGTATTTAACTACGATATGTGAAGCTGGACCCATATTTCTAAAGTCAGACATTGACATGGTCACGTGCAAATTGTTATGTACGCTGAAACGAGATGATATATATCTTCAAATTTGTTTAAAGTATTTGAGAGAAGATTTCTTTAGTATAACAGCAGATAGAGGCGAATTTTTGACACTGACTTACCAAGAAATATTTCTTCAACGTCCATCGACAATGAAAAGTGTTGAAAATAAAATTTTACACCACCTGCCTATGACATCGATTTAAATTCATTCAGATAAAAAAACACATTTAAATGTTGTGTGTTTCGAGGTTGTAATTGTAGGTCTTTTTTCAAGCATATTGCCTAAATGCCGGCACAAAACCACATACACATAAGCATACACACATTTTACACATGCACCCACATTTGCATTTTTATATCTACACCTTACATACTTTTGTCAAAAATTACACAAAGCTACTCTCCTATATAGTATTCAACAAAGGTTATAGAAAAGCAAATGTGTTCACAAACGGTAAAAATTATGTGCCATCATTTCAAATAGGACATGTCGAACTGATTTGACTCCTGACCAGAGAAAGTTACTGAGGGCATTTGACGGTCAAAAAATCTATTCACAGCCTCTCTTCCCTGAGTGGCTGGGGACGTGTAAGGTGTAATGTATTAACATATCTGCGATAACGAATAGTAGCCACAAATATTTCAACGTCGATCAACAAGGAAAAATGTTGGAGAGAATTTTACCACACCTGCCAATAACATCGATTTAAATTCATTCAGGTAGAAATCCACATGCAACTCTTGGGGTCCGATTTAAAAGTCGTGAGTTTTGAGGCTAAAAATTGTTGGTCTATCTTAATGCATATTGTCTGAATGCCGGCACACAACCACATGCACACATTCACTAAGATACACACACACAAACACACACGCACACATTATTAACCAGTGAACATCATTAGCCAGTGCCAACGTGAAATATAATAAAACTTCCGGATGAAGCAGCGAAATATATAGGTCAATAAAATAGACACGTGCTTTAATTTTTTCATACGTTTAATTTGTATACTTTTATCAAGAATTAAACCCGGCTGCTCTGCTGTAGAGTATTCGACGAAGGAAAGTAAATGTGTTCACCAACGGTAAAAATTATGTGCCATCATTTCAAATAGGACGTGTTGAATTGATCTGACATGAGGGCACGAAAAAAAGACAAAAAGCCAACCAGAGAAAGTTACTGAGAGCACTTGACGGTCAAAATATCTATTCACAGCCTCTCTTCCGTGAGTGGCCGGGGACGTCTAGGGTGTAAAGTAAAAACACATTAGCGACAACGAATAGTACCCACAAAGAAAAAACGTGCATTTGTTTGTAAACAAACCGACTATATCAACAAGAAACACGTGTTAGTGAATCTCTTACGATTGATTAATCAAAATAGATTCTGATGTGCCCAGAAATATTGATTTGACGTCGATCCGCAAGGAAACGTGTTGGAGAGAATTTTATACCACCTGTTTATGACATCGATTTAAATTCATTCCACGTGCAACTCTAGGGATCCGATTTAAATGTCGTGAGTTTCGAGGTTAAAAATTGTAGGTCCATCTTCACGCATATTGCCTTAATGCCGGAACACAACCACATACACACAAGCATACGCACACATTTGCACACACACACATTTACAAAGACACACGCCCACATCCACAAGCACAGTTAAACGCATAGTTCTTTAGAACAAAAACTAAAAGACACAGTTTCGGTTTGATGATATCACTGGTCGAAAAAAAAAATCATGTTCATTGTTAGCTTCCATTTAACAATGAATAATTTCATGAATGAAGGAATAGAGTCTCTATATTAATAAAATGTGAAAAATTCTCGCTTATTCGTCAAAGTCGACATTAGCACTACGATTATATATCATTGCGCTTTCTTGGGATTGTTCTGATATAATGTTTGTTTGTCCGTGTATGAGTGTGTGTTCATGTGCTTTTATTCGTCTGTGTGTGTGTGTGTGTGTGTGTGTGTGTGTGTGTGTGTGTGTGTGTGTGTGTGTGTGTGTGTGTGTGTGTCTGTTTGTATATATGTGGTTTTGTGCAGGCATTTAACTAACATGTGTGAAGCTGGACCCACAAAATTCACATGGACAAATTTTTATGTTCGCCGAGACGAGGTGATATGTATCTTTAAATTTGCTTAGCAAAAGAAAGTGTTGTAAAGTATTTGATAGCAGATTTCTTTTGTAAAACAGCAAATAGATGTTAATTTTTAAAATGTTAAAGGTACTAAAAATCCAAAACGTGTTGTAAGGATTTCAATCGTTTTTCTACAAGACAAAATTCTCTTTTAAGATTTTATCTTAAAAATACATTTTTATGTCTACACCTTTACCCAATGCCAATATGAAAAATGCGAAAAATTCCGGATGAAGCAGCAAAAATAACTAGATCAATGAAATAGTCAGATGCTTTAATTCTTTCAAATGTTTAATTTGCATATTTTTGTCAAAAGATACACCAAGCAGCTCTGCTGTAGGAGTATAAGACGAAGAGTATGGGAAAGTAAATGTCTTCACCAACCGTGAAAATTATATGCCATCATTTCAAATACGACGTGTTGAACTGATGTGACAGGAGGGCATGGAAGAAAGACAAAAAGCTGCCCAGTCGTGACCGTCGCTTATACGCTAATACGCTAATAATATATATCGCAGAGGCCATCACTAGACGGTCAAATGATCTTTTCTTCCCTGAGTGTCCGGGGACCTCTTGGGTGTAATGTATTAACATATTAGTGACAACGAATAGTTGCCACGAAGAAACGTGCATTTGTTTGTAAACAAACCGGGGATATCAACATGTGTTAGTGAATCTCTAACGAATAATCACACATAGACAGCGATGTACCAAGAAATATTTCTTCAAAATCGATCAGCAAGGGAACGATTTGGAGAGACTTTTACACCACCTGCCAAAACACCGATTTAAATTCATTCAGATAAAAATGTATAATTTAATATACTTCTGTATGGATCCGATTTAAAAATCGTTGTTAAAAATTGTGGGTCCATCATCATGCAAATTTGTTAAATGCCAGCACACACACACACACACACACACACACACACACACACACACACACACACACAAATATGCACACAGCAAACACTCTCACAAAGATGCATATACACACACCCAAACACACTTAAACGCAATATACACCAGAACAATAAAAAAAACCCACAGATTTTCGGTTCGGTGCAATCACTGATCGAGAAGAAAAAATGATCTTCATAATAAGCTTTTATTGAAATATGAATAATCTTATGAATGAAAAAATTGAGTTTAATAAATTAATATCATGTGAAAATTTCTCACTGATTCGTCTAAGTCGACATTAGAACTACGATTATAGATGATTGTGTCTTTTTGTGTTTGTTCTGATGTAATGAGTGTTTGTACGTGTGTGAGTGTGTGGGCGCGTGCTTTTGTGCGTGTGTGTATCAATGCAAATGTGTGTGTGAGTGTTTTTGCATGTGTGTGTGTCTGTGTGTGTGTGTGTGTGTGTGTGTGGTTTTGTGCAGGCATTTAAGATGGACCCACAATCTTGAAGCAAGAAACTCATAGGAACCATACAAATTGTTACGCACGCTTAAACGAGATGGTATATATCTTCAAAGTTTTGTAAAGTATTTGTTAGCAGATTTCAATAATAAAAGAGTAGATAGATGTTGTTTTTTTTCTTTTTTTTTGTAATGTTACAAAGAATCCTAAACGTGTTATAAGGATTTCAATCCTTTTTCTACAAGACAAAATACTCTTTTAAGATTTTATCTTAAAAATTCATTATGATTATATCTTTAGCCAGTGCCAACGTGAAAAATGCTCAAAATTCCAGATGAAGCTTCGAAATATCGAGATCAATCAAATAGTCACGTGTTTTGACTTATATAGATATTTAATTTAGGGCACCTCGGGTAGTGTAATGGTTAGCAAGCTTGACTAGCAAACCTGCAAGAGTGAGTTCGAGTCTCATTGGGTGCCCCATTCAATCGGCCTTGTGCCACATCGAAGCAAAGAGCTTCGTAAATTACAATATAGATATTTTATTTGCATACTACTATCAACAAATAAATCAAACTGCTCTGGTGTAGAGAAGGTTAATGAAATGTAAATTTCTTCACCAACGGTGAAAATTCTGAGCCCTCATTTCAAATAGGACATGTTGAACTTATATGACAGGAGGGATGGGAGGAAAGACAAAAAGCCATCGAGGAAAAGTTACTGAGGGCACTTGTCGGTCAAAAAATCTATTCACTTCTCTTCTTCCTGGGTGTTTAGGGAGCTCCAGGGTATTAACGTATTAGCGACAACGAATAGTAACCACAAAGAAAAAACGTGCATTTTGTTTGTAAACAAACCGACCATATAAAGAACTAAGTGAATCTCTAAAGAATAATCACACATAGACAGTGACGTACCGAGAAATATTTCTTCAACGTCAATCAGCAAGGAAACTTGTTGGAGATAATTTTACACCTCCTTCGTATGACATCGATTTAAACTCATTTACGAAAAAGTATAATTGCACAATCAACTCTAGGGATCCAATATAAAAATAGTAAGTCTCTTGGTTAAAATGGGTTCATCTAGTTGCATATTGCCTTAATGCCGGCAGACAACTGCATACACACAAACAGATAACACACACACACACACACACACACACGCACACACACACACACACACGCACACACACACACACACACTACTAAACGCACAATACATTAGAACAAAAACAAAAAGACAGTTTTGATCCAATGCAATCGCTGGTCGAAAAAAAATGATCTGCATAATAAACTTTCATCTAACAAGAATAATCTTATCATATTTACCAATCCCCTCCGCTCGGGCAGGATATGACTCAAGGTCAATTTTTAAGCGGAGTTTAACAGATTTTTATTCAGAGTTTTCCAAGGCTGAAGAATCCAGTCTGCCCTGCAATTTACCCATAACTGGAGGTCTAGTAATTGGATTCATACCTTTCGCAAGGGTATTAGTGCTATGTGAATTCTCATCAGTCTCGTCCAGGATTTGAACTCGTGTCGCCGTGTCCATTTCCTACGACGATGAGCATTACACCACGGGCACCTCCATTATTCTCTAACAAGGATAATCTTATGAATGAAGAAATAGAGTTATATATATTAATACCATGAGAAAATATCTCGCTTATTCGTCTAAGTCGTCATTAGGACGACGATTATACATGATTGTGTCTTTTCGTTTTTGTTCTGATGTAATGAGTGTTTGTGCATGTCTGAGTGTGTGTGCGCGTGATTTTTCTGCGTGTGTGTATCAATGAGAATGTGTGTGTGTGTGTGTGTGTGTGTGTGCGTGTGTGTGTGTGTGTGTGTGTGTGGTTTTACGCAGATATTTAACTAATATGTGAGATGCTAGATCAACAAATTTTAAAGCACGAAAATCATAGGAACAATGCAAATTGTTATGTACGCTTAAAAATTCCGAATGAAGTTGCAAAATATCTGGATCAATAAAATAGTCACGTACTTAAATTTTTAAAGATATTTGATTTGTAAACTTTTATAAGCACGTACATCATCTGCTCCGCTGAAGAGAATTAGACGAAGGTTATTTGAAAGTAAATGTCTTCAACGGTGAAAATTCTGTGCCATCATTTCAAATTGGACGTGTTGAACTGATCTGACAGCAAGGCAGGGAAGAAAGACAAAGAGCCATTCAAAAAGAGTTACTGTGGGTACTTGACGGTCAAACATCTGTTCACATCTCTTATTCCTTGAGTGGCCGGGGACCTCTAGGGTGTAATATATTAACATATTAGCGATAACGAATAGTAGCCACAAAGAAAAACGTGCATTTGTTTGTAAACAAACCGGGGATATCAATAAGAACCACGTGTTAGTGAAACTTTAAGTAATAATGAAAAATAGACAAGAAATATTTATCAACGTCGATCAGCAACGGAACGTGTTGGGGAGAATTTTACACCACCTAACAATAAGATCCATTTACTTTTATTGGGGTAAAAAAAGGATAATTCCATATACCTGTTTCGGGATCCGATTTAAAAAGCGTGAGTTTCGTGTTTAAATATTGTGGGTCCATCATGAGGGTTGGCCAACTGCCAGCACACAACCACATTCACACATACATGCACAAACAGCTGTAAAAACACACACATACGAACGCACACGTGCACACACACGTAATCATACTGAGTACTCAAACACTCAAACACTTAAAATCACAATACATCAGAGGAAAAAGTAAAAAGACAAAATTTAAGTGTGATGCAATCACTGATCGAGAGAAACAATTCTTCTTTATTAACTTTTATCTTACAATGAATAATCTTGTAAATGAAGAAATATATAGTTAGCTTTATTAATATCATGGTCATAGCTATATTAATATCATAGTCAACATTGGGATTACGATTATTATTGTTCTTTACACACACACACACACACACACACACACACACACACACACACACACACACACACACACACACACACACACACATATATATATATATATATATATATATATATATATATATAATGAAAGTTGTTCAGTATGTACAGAATAATTCCCTACCTAGTGATGAAGTAAGAATCTTAATTCATTCATCTATTTATTTACTATTTATAAGATTGGAGAAGGCTCAAATTTAAATAAAAATGTTCATGATGATATATATCTCTGATTCAGAATAGTTAAAAAGTGCATTTTTACAAAAGAAATCATGAATAAGTATGACAATTCCAATTTTTTTTGCGGCAGATCAAACATTCTCGTCGGGTAAATATCTTAAAGAAATTTTTAAAAAGAACGCCAAAGCAATATGAAAATAGAGAGAAAATTTCAGCGTCTCAAGCCTAATTATGGTACCAAAATGAACACTTGTTTTTTCGAATATCAGTTGATTTCCCCCCTGCCACACACACACACACACACACACACACACACACACACACACACACACACACACACACACATATATATATATATATATATATATATATATATATATATATATATACGTATGTATTTAAATACATGACGATTTTATTTACATGTGTTCTCTTAAATACACTCTATCAACATGCTCAGGGACATAGACATAGTCACTCAGAGAAAAATTACACATACTCGCTTAATTAAGAGAA
>OY757914.1:37266453-37287445 GCA_963585895.1 Sepioteuthis lessoniana
TCCACATGCATACGGCCCAAATTTTCTTTAACTGAAACAGGGAGAGTCTGATGTCTGAATCGGTTAATCAAAGAAAACAATCACACAAAACGTTTAAAAGCTCTTGTTAAGTGGTAAAAATATTTTCTCCAGATTTATTTTAAATCAAAGAAGCTATGATTATAAAATTAAATGATTGATGAATAAATCGACACAATTTCATAAAAATTTCAATATGCACACAATTGATTTTGAAATCATTGAAAAATACATCTTCGGACATTTTGATTTAATTAAGATAATTTTAAATTGATCCAAAATTATTTAGGCCGATTATCGAAATATAACAACATGTAGGCAATATATATATATATATATATATATATATATATGTATTATTTATACACATTATAAAATATATAATGGTGAGGTTTCTTGAAATGTCCCACTGTGATCTTGTAATTTATGCAAGAGGTCGCTCACATCAGAACCAGATCAAAATACCGGCATCTCAGTCACCCGAGCTTATTAAAAGCTATGGTCGCCGACAGGATAGCATGTCATAGTTTTGTGATCCTTCTCACAAAAATGGATGAAAGTGAAAAAATTTGAATTCAAAAACAAAATATTCGACTTCTTTTTTCGAAACAGCATAACATAAAAATGAATGATTGTAATTCCAATTTTTTTCTAAATGCAAAATGCTGCCCTTATAAAATGGCGTCTTGGTCACCTTCACGCCTTGGTTAACCACTGTTTCCCTACTCTCACTTTTGTACCTACAGGTGACAAACTTGGGGTATTTCGAAAATCCCCCCTCAACAACAACCCCGCAAAAAATAAAAAATAAATAAAAAATAACTCTCACGAAAATACACCACTTACTTTCGGAAATCCTAAATTAATCCCTTTTGTACATAAAAGTAGGTAGGTTTATCCAAGTAATTTATTGATATTTAATTTTAATTTTGCTTTCCTGATTATAAATGATAATTTTTTTTTTAATCTTAAAGTTACGATTATTGAATAATGAATGACTGGTCACTTTCTAAGCTCTAAGTGGCTGTTTGGCTCATAAGGTCTGCTTTTACCAAAAGGTCATCGACTTAAATACTGAAGAGGATTATCTTTACTTAATTTCACTGATCTGGCATGAATCAGTACTTTCAGCACAAGGCCATAAAAATGGTGTTGGGGAAAGCTGTTTATCACTATCCTCACTTTGAACTTGACTAGTTGTAATCACTAAACCAAAACGTTTTTAAATAAACATTCTCCAAAATAAAAAAATATTGGTAGAAAACATTTTCATACTGCAGTCAGCAAAAGAAGTCAGTCACTCAATGTATAACTAAGCGAATCTCCTATTTACATTAGTGTGAGGGGGACAATTCAAAAAGCGTGACTATTTAGTTGGCAAGTATAAAAGGGGAGATAATTATATCTTTCCCAAGGGTAAGCGTGGGTATTTTTTTTTCGAACTTTCTTCACGACAATTTATCAGAGTGAATAAATCAATGAACCAAACAAATTAAAGGGAAAAAAAGAAAAGAATTTATGTTTGTTGAATGAAAATCTCACTTTCTACTTTCATTTCGAGCAACTTTTCCAATGAAGTTAGCAATACGTATTATGACGATGACCTTGACATTGCAACGATCCAATCGGTTAAAAACTTTCAACAAATTCGCTCATTAAGTTTCATATTCTACAAATGACCAGAAACAAAAGTTTACAAATAATTTTTTCTTTTTCTAAAACGTCATGAAAATGTTATTTTGGGCCTTGGAATATTTTTTTTTTACCTCACATTACACAGTCAATTAGGAAGCCCTGCATTTGCAGTATATATAGAGTACTCTTTATCTTATTTTATACTTACCTGGACTAGGAGAAACAGTGATCAGTTAGGCTGTTCTCCCAGAGTGAGGCCTGACCATTGCACTCCGGTTGGGTTGACCTCTGCGATCGTCCCAAATGTGGACGACTCGGAGTCGCTATTTCTAAGTGTGGGGTCTGCGTACGCGCTCACCCCGATAATCAATTAAAGATTAGACTGAAGAGCCATAACACTAATTCCATTATTCGTTTTTTTGACACTCTATAAGGAAATCTTCTTTATTAAATATTTTGACGTCAGTTTCATTTGATTAAACGAAAGTTCTCCCAATGCTCAAATTAAAAAAATCTTTATCGTATTATTTTAATTATTCGGTTAATCTGAAAAGCCATCTAAGTAATTCCATCATTCATTTTTCTAAGACTTTCTTATTAAATATTCTTTAATATATATTTTGAATGGAAAGTTCTCTAAATGCTGAAATTCAAAAAAGTTTAGCCTATTATTTTAATTATTCGGTTAATCTAGAGTTTTTTTTATTTTCTCTCATTATTCATTGTCCGGATTGAAAAGAAAAGCAATATTGACATTAATTTAGATTCTTTCAGCTTTAACTAATTGACAAAATTATCTAATTCAATGTTTTCTCACAAATTCCACATAAAAATAAGACATACTAAGTGAATGTATTCATGTTCATATATTCCAGGCAGAATACTTTTATTCAATCAACAAGGCAAAAACATGAGGACGACTTTTGAAAACTCTTGCGGTGTTTTTATTTTATTTACAGAGGGTGGAAAGAAAACTAGGGGCAGATAACCCGACCCTAAATTCAATGCCAGATTCGGGGAAGATAATTTTGACCCAACAACTTCTATTATCCTAAGTTCTAACGAGTACTGACCTGAGTGATGATTTGTTTTGTTTTTTATTTACAGACGGTGTAAAGAAAACTCGTGGCAGATAACCCTTATTCAATACAGGATTCGGGGAAGATAATTTCGACCCAACAACTTCTATTATCAGAAGTTCTCACAAGTACTGACTTGAGTGATGATTGAAACAATCTTTATCACTTGCTGTCAGACCTCTTCAGACCCATTCACCGTACTGATCTGGAGGTTTTCTAATCCTTGTTGATCTTCTTCGTCCTGTGGCCTCTTGTGAATTGTCATCATTATCATCATCCCTTCTGATGTTTTGACATTATACTACACCACAAACATTACCCACACTTGTTCACTCATAGAATACGTGACCATTTTGTAAAATCAGGCCTTGTGAGTCATAGTTAAACCAGTCAGAACTAAATAAGTGACCAGTCCTTCATTATTTGAAGATTAAAAAAATAATAATCAATAGTAAAAAATAAACTGAAGGCAAAGTTAATAGAAACATCAGTTTAAATGACAGCTCACCCGTTGTACTCTCTATGCTGCCCCCCCCCCACATATTTACATACTTAGATAGTTGCATACATATATAAAGACCAATTGATATGTCATTAAAGAAAGAAGTCAATCGTTTGTAAGATCATCCGATCATTTTTTCAAGGAAAAACAAAGGAAGTCAAAAATTTATTAAAATTAAATGATGAGGAATCTTCCTTTGTCTCTGACGTAGTGAGTATTTATTTTTTTATTTGTCAAAATCAAAATGTTTTGATTTGGTTGGGCTGGAATTTATGACATATCAACCATTGTAGGTTATTTAATGCCAAATCCTCTTTATAAATATATATTAGATATATAGGATTTGGTTTGCTTGGGTTTGATGGCATATCAAGCATTATGGGCTATTTAATGCCAAATCCCCAATATACATATATATTAAATATATAGGATTAATAAACATATTTTGTTGATAATTTATTTACACAAGGCAAAGCTCATTTTATTTGCACATAGTGAAATGGTTTCAAGTATTGCTATATAACTGTCACAATTTTACATCAGTCATTTGTTTACACAGATAGAATTTCTTCGTACACTAGTATTGCTATTGTTTCAACTGTTAAACTGTTTCAATCATTGTTATACAATTGTAATAATTCTATTCGATATTAATCTTTTGTTTGCACACAGTAAAGCGTTTACACGTATTGCTGTTTAACAGTATGTATTCTATTCAAAACTATTCATTTACTTGCACCAATCGTTCCAGGTATTGCTATCTAATACCAGTAATTCAGGTACACATTTAAAAATCTTCAAGTATTGCTATGTATGACTAATTATTCAATTAAAAAGTCATTTGTTTACACACAGTTAAATGGTCAAACAGTTCTATTTCAAACAATTCAGTTTAACTTAAGTCGCTTACTTGTACAGAGTTTAAACGTCAAACAGTTCTTTTGACGCATCCATAAGACCCTATATAGTTCTACTACTCGGGGTCAGAGTTGACCCTGGAGCAATGGCAATATATGGGTAGGCTATGTTCCCTGAGCTCCGCTGATATAAGACATGCTATCAGATGGTTTAAAATCGTATCTAGGATAGTCTTCGGGGAGTATCACTCCTCTGAAGAGACATCGTCGGTAAATTCTATAACCCCAGATGACTGGGCTGACAATCAAACTGGAGTTTGCCATTATTCATTATTCTAAACATAATTTATTTCTTCTATCTATCTATCTATCTATCTATCTATCTATCTATCTATCTATCTATCTATCTACTAGTCGTTTGTGTTTTTTTCTCTTGATCTTGTGTCCGCCACTGTCCACTGAGGAATATGGAACAGGTTGGATGAATTAATCGTTAGGGATAAGTGTATTCATGTAGTTGTGTTCACGTACACATATGCACACACAGACAGATACACAAACCCACACACAAACTCAGACACTTAAAAGCACATTACATCAGAACAAAAAACAATAAGATAATGATATATAATCATTGTCCTAATGTCGATTAAGTAAGACAAATCAGCGAGAAATTTTCTCATATTTATATAGCTATGTTTCCTCATTCATATGATCATACACAGTTAACTGAAAGCTCATAATAAAGACTTGTTTTTCTCTACCAGTGATTGCACAACACAAAACTGGGGCCCACAATACACTTTGTATACAAGCGTTGCTCTAGGCAAGACTACTGATTGGCCCTGCTCTAGGCAAGACTACTGATTGGCCTTGCTCTAGGCAAGACTACTGATTGGCCCCACTCGACTGCCAAGGGCAGATAATTGTGTTTTGCATTATTGTCCCAACAATAAAGAAAACATGCAATGTGCATCAGTGCATATAAGTTGGTTAATGTATAGTAATATGAAATTATTCAGTCCCTATAATGTTCAATAATTAATATCACATTCCAGACAATTACTTGCCAGTTTGTAGTTTAATTTTACCACTTCTGATAGGGCGGAAAAAAAAACAATAATAGACTCTAGAGATTCTCTACTATCACCAAATTATGTAATTCAACAACAGTAGTGTTTGAATTTATATATAAGTGCTGGAAGCAAACCGACTACCGAGACCACAAAATGGATGCAAATTATATTTGACTATGTCTATGCAGAAAGTTGTATTTGAGAAAGGTTTAAAATATTTGGAAGATCCCCATAAAAGGAAGCGCGTATGACGCGTGTGATTTTTTTTTATTAAGAGAAAAGTATTTCTTTCGTTGTGTATCTCGATATGGGTATGACACGTGGGAATGTTTGTTTTTATTCAGAGAAATGTATTTCTTTGATTATGTATCACGATATGGGTATGACACGTGGGAATGTTTGTTTTTATTCAGAGAAATGTATTTCTTTGATTATATATCACGATATGGGTATGACACGTGGAAATGTTTGTTTTTATTTAGAGAAATGTATTTCTTTGATTGTGTATCTCGATATGGGTATGACGCATGAGAATTTTTTTTTATTCAGAGAAATGTATTTCTTTGATTATGTATAACGATATGGGTATGACACGTGGGAATGTTTGTTTTTATTCAGAGAAATGTATTTCTTTGATTGTGTATCTCGATATGGGTATGACGCATGAGAATTTTTTTTTATTCAGAGAAATGTATTTCTTTGATTATGTATAACGATATGGGTATGACACGTGGGAATGTTTGTTTTTATTTAGAGAAATGTATTTCTTTGATTGTGTATCTCGATATGGGTATGACGCATGAGAATTTTTGTTTTTATTCAGAGAAATGTATTTCTTTGATTATGTATAACGATATGGGTATGACACGTGGGAATGTTTGTTTTTATTTAGAGAAATGTATTTTTTTGATTATGTATTACGATATGGGTATGACACGTGGGAATGTTTGTTTTATTTAGAGAAATGTATTTCTTTGGTTGTGTATCTCGATATGGGTATGACACGTGTGAATGTTTGTTTTTATTCAGAGAAATGTATTTCTTTGATTATGTATCACGATATGGATATGACACGTGGGAATGTTTGTTTTTATTCAGAGAAATGTATTTCTTTGATTATGTATCACGATATGGGTATGACACGTGGGAATGTTTGTTTTTATTTAGAGAAATGTATTTCTTTGATTGTGTATCTCGATATGGGTATGACGCATGAGAATTTTTGTTTTTATTCAGAGAAATGTATTTCTTTGATTATGTATCACGATATAGGTATGACACGTGTGAATTTTTTAGTGCATATAATAGTGACTGCAACAATTTTTTTTAGTGTTAAGCGTAATGTCCTTTAATGTTGCTGTGTATTGAATATATTTTTCTGAATTCAAAATTCATTGAGCAGTTAATTTTTAAATGTAAATTCTTAGCATCCGATATCCTCAAATTTTCAAAATATGGTATTTTTAATGTTGGGCCCCCACATAATTTGCAAGATTAATGGTTTGGCTTTCAATTCAGATGAAGAAGAATTCAAAACAATATAAAAATACAAATATATATAAGAAAAATGCAAAGGTTTGAAAACTTAATGGCTTTGTAGATTTAGTACCTTCAACATTTCCAAAATTAGCCTCTATCTGCTGTTTTACTAAAGAAATCTGCTCCCAAATAATGTGTGTTTGTGCGTAGGAGTTTGTGTCCTCTTGATTTTATGCGCGTGTGTATCAGTGCGAATAGATGTGTGAGTGTGTGTTTGCATGTGTGCTTGTATGTATGTGGCTTTGTGTAGGCATTTAACTAATATATGTGAAGCTGGACCCACATTTCTAAAGTCCGACATTGACATGGACCCTTGAGAATGGTTATGTACGCTGAATCGAGATGATATATATCTTCAAATTTGTTTAAAGTATTTGATAGCAGTTTTCTTTAGTAAAACAGCAGATAGAGGCTAATTTTTAAAATGTTAAAAGTACTAAGAATCTGAAACGTATTATGAGGACTGCAAACCTTTTTCGATAAATAGATAAATCTCTTTTAAATTTTATCTTAAAAGAGATTTTATCTTAAATATACATTTTTATGTCTACACCTTACATACTTTTGTCAAAAATTACACAAAACTACACTCCTATAGAGCATTCCACGGTGGTTTTTGAAAAGTAAATGTCTTTACAAACGGTAAAAATTATGTGCCATCATTTCAAATAGGACGTGTTGACTTTTTAGTATTTGTCACATTACCACTGGCTAAAGATGTGTGTGTGTGTGTGTGTGTGTGTGTGTGTGTGTGTGTGTGTGTGTGTGTGTGTGTGTGTGTGTGTGTGTGTGTGCATTTTGCTTGTATGTATGTGGTTTTGTGTAGGTATTTAACTACTATATGTGAAGCTGGACCCACATTTCTAAAGTCCGACATTGACATGGTCCCGTGCAAATTGTTATGTACGCTGAAACGAGATGATATATATGTTCAAATTTGTTTAAAGTATTTGAGAGAAGATTTCTTTAGTATAACAGCAGATAGAGGCGAATTTTTCAAATGTTAAAAGTACTAAGAATCCGAAACGTGTTATGAGGACTACAAAACTTTTTCTATAAATAGAAAATTCTCTTTTAAGATTTTATCTTAAATATACATTTTTATGTCTACACCTTACATACTTTTGTCAAAAATTAGACCAAGCTGCTCTCCTATAGAGTATTCCACGATTTTTTTTTCTTTGTAAAGTAAATGTGTTCACCAACGGTAAAAATTATGTGCCATCATTTCATATAGGACGTGTTGAACAGATTTGACAGGAAGGCAACGAAAGAAGAGAAAAGTTCACCCAGAGAAAGTAACTGAGGGCTCTTGACGGTCTAAACATCTATTCCCAGCCTCTCTTCCTTGAGTGGCCGGGGACGTCTAAGGTGTAATGTATTAACATATCTGCGACAACGAATAGTAGCCGCAAATATTTCAACGTCGATAACAAGGAAATATGTTGGAGAAAATTTTACAACACCAGACTATAACATCGATTTAAATTCATTTAGCTAAAAATACACATACAACTCTAGGGATCTGATTTAAATATCGTGATTTTTGAGGCTAAAAATTGTAAGTCCATCTTCACGCATATTGCCTGAAGTCCGGCACACAGCCACATACAGACATTCAAACACACACACACACACACACACACACACACACACACACACACACACACACACACACACATCATTAGCCAGTGAACATCTTTAGCCAGTGCCAACGTGAAATATAATAAAAATTCTGGATGAAGCTGCGAAATATCTAGGAAAAAAAATAGACACATGCTTTAATTTTTTCATATGTTTAATCTGTATACTTTTGTCAAGGAATTAAACCAAGCTGCTTTGCTGTATAGTATTTGACGAAGGAAAGTAAATGTGTTCACCAACGGTAAAAATTATGTACCATCATTTTAAATAGGACTTGTTGAACTGATCTGACTGGGGGGAAGGGAAAAAAGACCAAAAGCAACCCAGAGAAAGTTACGGAGGGCACTTGACGGTCAAAACATCTATTCACAGCCACTCTTCCCTGTGAGGCCGGGGACCTCTACGATGTAAAGTATGAACACATTAGCGACAACGAATAGTAGCGTCTAAGAAAAAACGTGCATTTGTTTGTAAACAAACCGGTATATAAACAAAAAACACATGTTAGTGAATCTCTAACAAATGATCAAAAATAGACACTGGACTAACCAAGAAATATTTCTTCCACATCGATCAGCAATGAAACGTGTCTCAGATAAAATGTTACACCACATGCCTATAACATCGATTTAAATTCATTCAAGTAAAAAACAAACAAACACATTTAATTGTTGTGTGTTTCGAGGTTGAAATTCTAGGTCCACCTTCATGTATATTGCCTTAATGACGGAACAAAAGCACACAAGCATACACGTTAATTTACACACACACACCAACATTTGCACACAAACGCATTCACAAAGACACACACACACACACACACACACACACACACAAGCACATATAAACGCACAGTATATTAGAGCAAAAAACAAAAAGACACAGCGTCGGTTTGGTGAAATCACTCGTCGAAAAAAGCAATTCATATTCATTGTTAGCTTTCATCTAAATATGAATAATCTCATCAATGATGAAATAAAGTTACATATATTTATATTACGTGAAACATTCTCACTTATTCGTCTAAGTTGACATTAAGACTACGATTATATACCATTGTCTTTCTGTGTTTTTTCTGATGTAATGTGTGTTTGTGCGTGTGAGTTAGTGTCCTCTTGTTTTATGTGCGTGTGTATCAGTGCGAATAGATCTGCTTGTGTGTGTTTGCATGTTTGCTTGTATGTATGTGGCTTTGTGTAGGCATTTAACTAATATATATGAAGCTGGACCCACATTTCTAAAGTCCGGCATGGACATGGACCCGTGTTAATTGTATACTTTTGTCAAGGATTAAACCCGACTGCTCTGCTGTAGAGTATTCGAAGAAGGAAAGTAAATGTGTTCACCAACGGTAAAAATTATGTGCCATCATTTCAAATAGGACTTGTTGAACTGATCTGACAGGAGGGCAGGGAAAAAAGACAAAAAGCAACGCAGAGAAAGTTACGGAGGGCACTTGACGGTCAAAACATCTATTCACAGCCGCTCTTCCGTGAGTGGCCGGGGAGCTCTAGGGTGTAAAGTAAAAACATATTAGCGACAACGAATAGTAGCCAAAAAGAAA
Organism: Sepioteuthis lessoniana; assembly: GCA_963585895.1. Classification (NCBI taxonomy): domain Eukaryota; kingdom Metazoa; phylum Mollusca; class Cephalopoda; order Myopsida; family Loliginidae; genus Sepioteuthis; species Sepioteuthis lessoniana. The sequence goes on from OY757914.1 coordinate 37,276,368, forward strand.
ATTGTTTGTAAAAAAACAGGCCATATCAACAAGAAACACGTGTTAGTTAATCTCTAACGAATAAGCAGAAAAAGACACTGACTTACCAAGAAATATTTCTTCAACGTCCATCGGCAAGGAAACGTGTTGAAAATAAAATTTTACACCACCTGCCTATAATATTAATTTAAATCAGTTCAGGTAAGAAAAAAAAAAACATTTAAATGTAATGAGTTTTGAGGTTGAAATTGTAGGTCCACTTTCACGCAAAATTGCTAAATGCTTGCACAAACGCACGACACACAAGCATACACATATATTTACATGCACACCCACATTTGCACACAATCCAATTCACGAAGACACACACACACACACACACACACACACACACACACACACACACACACAAACACACAAACACACACACAAAAGCAACGTTCAACGCACAGTACATTAGAGCAAAAAAACAAAAAGACACAGTGTCGGTTTGGTGAAATCACTCGTCGAAAAAAGCAATTCATATTCATTGTTAGCTTTCATCTAAATATGAATAATCTCATCAATGAAGAAATAAAGTTAGATATATTTATATTACGTGAAACATTCTCACTTATTCGTCTAAGTTGACATTAAAACTACGATTATATACCATTGTCTTTCTGTGTTTTTTCTGATGTAATGTGTGTTTGTGCGTGTGAGTTTGTGTCCTCTTGATTTTATGCGCGTGTGTATCAGTGCGAATAGATGTGTGAGTGTGTGTTTGCATGTGTGCTTGTATGTATGTGGCTTTGTGTAGGCATTTAACTAATATATGTGAAGCTGGACCCACATTTCTAAAGTCCGGCATTGACATGGACCCATGTGAATTGTTATGTACGCTCAATCGAGATGATATATATCTTCAAATTTGTTTAAAGTATTTGATAGCAGTTTTTTTAGTAAAACAGCAGATAGAGGCTAATTTTTAAAATGTTAAAAGTACTAAGAATCTGAAACGTATTATGAGGACTGCAAACCTTTTTCGATAAATAGATAAATCTCTTTTAAATTTTATCTTAAAAGAGATTTTATCTTAAATATACATTTTTATGTCTACACCTTACATACTTTTGTCAAAAATTACACAAAACTACACTCCTATAGAGTATTCCACGATGGTTTTTGAAAAGTAAATGTCTTTACAAACGGTAAAAATTATGTGCCATCATTTCAAATAGGACGTGTTGAATTTTTAGTATTTGTCAGATTACCACTGGCTAAAGATGTGTGTGTGTGTGTGTGTGTGTGTGTGTGTGTGTGTGTGTGTGTGTGTGTGTGTGTGTGTGCATTTTGCATATATATATATATATATATATATATATATATATATATATATATATATATAGTATTTGGTTTGGTTGGCTTTATCGCATATCAAACATTTAATGCCAAATCCTCTATATACATATAAAAGGATTCGTAAACATACTTTGTAGAAAAAATATTTTACACAAAGCAGAGCTCATTTTATTTGCTCATATTTAAATTTTTTCAAGTATTAGTATATTACTGTCACAATTTAACATCAGTCATTTGTTTGCATACATAGTTCGTTGGTATTTTCATTTTTAAATGAGTTAGATTTTGTTCGCACACTTATATTGCTCTTGTTTCTAAAGTTAAACGGTTTCAATAATTGTTATCCAATACTAATAATTCTATTCGATATTAATCCTTTGTTTGCACGCAGTGAAGCATTTATAAGTATTTCTGTTTGACACTAAGTATTCTATTCAAAACTATTCATTTATTCGCACAAACGGTTCCGAGTATTGCTATCTAATACCAGTAATTCAGTTTAGAAACGCCTTTAAAGAGTTTCAAGTATCGTTATGTATAAGTAACTATTTGTTAAACCAGTCAGAACTAAATAAGTGACCTGTCCTTCATTATTTGAAGATTAAAAAGATAATTATCAATAGTAAAAAATAAACTGGAGGCAAAGTTAACAGAAACATTTAGCAGTTTAAATGACAGCTCACCATTCGTACTCTGTTTGCTCCCCCCCCAGACACATATTTACATACTTGTTGGTTGCATACATATATAAAGACCAATTGATATGTCATTAAAGAAAGAAGTCAAACCAGATCAATCGTTTGTAAGATCATCCGATCATTTTCTCAAGGAACGAGAACGGAAGTCAGAAATGTATTAAAATTAAATGATGAATCTTCCTTTGTCTCTGAAGTAGTGAGTATTTATTTTTTCTTTTGTCAAAATAGAAATGGTTTGATTTGGTTGGGTTGGGTTTTATAACATATCAATCATTGTAGGTTATTCAATGCCAAATCCTCTTTATAAACATATATTAAATATGTAGGATTTCGTTTGGTTGGGTTTGATGGCATATCAACCATTATGGGTTATTTAATGCCAAATCCCCAATATACATATATATTAAATATAAGTAAACATATTTTGTTGATCATTTATTTACACAAAGCAAAGCTCATTTTATTTGCCTGAGGTTAAATGGTTTCAAGTATTGCTATATAACTGTCACAATTTAACATCAGTCATTTGTTTACACAGATAGAATATCTTCGTACACTAGTATTGCTATTGTTTCAACTGTTAAACGGTTTCAATTATTGTTATCAAATACTAATAATTCAATTCAATATTAATCCTTTGTTTGCACACAGTAAAGCGTTTACATTTATAGCTGTTTAACTGTAATTATTCTATTCAAGACTATTCATTTATTTGCACGAATCGTTCCAAGTATTGCTATTTAATACCAGTAATTCAGGTACACATTTAAAGATCTTCAAGTATTGCTATGTATGACTTACTATTCAATTAAACAGTCATTTGTTTACACACAGTTAAATGGTCAAACAGCTCTATTTCTAACAATTCAGTTTAACTTAAGTCGCTTATTTGTGCATAGTTTAAATGGCAAACAGCTCTTTTGACATATCGATAGGACCCTATAAAGTTCTACTACTCGGGGTCACAGTTTACCTGGGAGCAACAGCAATGAAGAGGACCTCTGATAGATTAGGGGAGCTCAGGGAAACACAGAGTTGCTATTCGATGGTTTTAAGTCATATCTAGGATACACTTCGGGGAGTATTACCCTTCTGAAGAGACACAGTCGGTGAATTCTGTAGCTGCAGCCGACTGGGCTGACAATCAAACTGGAATTTGCCATTCTTCATAATTCTAAAAATTAGCGTTTTTCATTTATTCTATCTATCTATCTATCTATCTATCTATCTATCTATCTACTAATCGTTTGTTTTTCTCTTTATCTTGTGTCCACACTGTCCACTGAGGAATATGGGACAGGTTGGATGAATTAATCGTCAGGGAGAAGTGTATTCATGTAGTTGTGTCCACCACTATCCACAAAGAAACGTGGAACAAATTGGATGAATTAATCGGTAACTCGAAGTGTATTCATATAATTGTGTCCACCACCGTCCATTGAGGAAGGTGGGGAGCTCATTGGCTAAAGTAATCGTTAGCCAGAAGTGTATTCATGGAGTTATGTACCCCACTGCCCACTAAGTAACTTGGGACACTTTGGATAAATTCATCGATAGTCAGAAGTGTATTTATATAGTTGTGTTCACGGCTGTTATTGAAAAAAAGTTGAAACCCATTTGATAAAATATTCATGGACCAGAAAAAAAAATTCATATTGTTGAATGAGAGACTAAATTGATACTCTCCTTGCTCATGATTAATTAACTTTATTAAAAATTGAAACTGGTCAACAGTGTCTCTTTTGTAAATGACTTTCCTTAACTTATAGAACTACGTGGTGCTTTCAATGTTTCCAGACCTTTTTGTACAGGCATTTCAAATTGTTGTAGACTCTTGAAAATTCAGTATCTTATTGCTATACATCTTATCAGATGACTGACCAATTTTTATAATTTTAGGTTTAAATGAACAGCTACAGCAGCTATTTGAATACACCCTACTAAAGCCTGATTGTCATAGCAAGTGAATTTCAAAAATGCAATCTGGACGTGAGGACACTTTAGAAGAACGATATGCAATAAAATTCTGTTTTAAACTTGGAAAAAATGACCCAGAAACGTATGGAATGCTTCAGACTGCTTTTGGAGCATCTTGCATGAATCGAACATCAGTTTTTGAGTGGCATAAGAGATTCAAGGAAGGCAGGGAGTCTGTGAGGGATGATGAGAGGTGTGGGAGGAGTAAGGAAGTCAATACACCAGAGTTGATAGGCCAAAGGGTTAGGGTTAGGGTTACTATGTTGAGGTTTTAAGGGAGTTCAGGAAGAGATTCATAGGGAAGAGGCCAGCACTCTTCAAATCGGGTCAGTGGCATTCCCACCAGGACAATGCACCAGTCCACAACTCTATTCTTGTAACAGACTATTTCACCAAGATGGGTATCAAGACAGTTCCTCAGCCTCCCTATAGTCCAGACCTTGCTCCCCGTGACTTTTGGTTATTCCCTAGGCTCAGAGGCTGTCGTTATGAGACAATTGAGGAGATGAAAGACGCTGTGACGAAGGCCATTGACACGCTCACACAAGAGAACTTCCATGGGGGTCTTCCAGAAGTTGTTGGAACGGTGCAACAAGTGCATTGCAGTCGGAGGAGATTACTTCGAAGGGGACTAGAGTTTCTTGTGTGCACTATCAATAAAAGTGCCCATACGAAAAAAGTCTGGAAACTTATTTAATGATCCTCGTAACTCTCATCTATTGCTTAAAGAAGTAGACTCTAATGGACATTTTCATCTACGATAAAATTCTTGCGTCAAATAGTTAAAGAAATAAAAAGAATTGGTCGAGCTACTCAAGCAAAGTAGGTGAAGACAGGGTCACGAGAGAATTAGACGGTGGATAAAGCGGGTACTCAGATTGAATGTGTTCACATATGTCTATAGAGACACAATTGTAAACATATGAGCGACACCAGCTTGAACAATACAAAAAATGAGATTGAATATTATTTTCTGTTCCGTAGAATAATAATTAATTCTTTTTGATTCCATAGAAAAGGAGGATCGAGAGGAAATTTCAGTGAAATTTCAGTGAAGCTCCTAGAAATTTAAATGAGTAAAAATTACCATTTATTTTCTAGGAACTGAGGGTGAGGTTGAAGAATTGGCGATTGGATCTCTGCAGAGGGGTGATTGATATCCCCTCTTCTATCAGCGTGTATCTTTCATATAATTGTTCTGTTCCAGTTCACAAGCTTTTAGGGAATGTGGAGGAACGCTACAGAGCCATTACTCCCACGTCCACTTTGAGCTTGAATGTTAGCAAAGAAACGAATAACGAGGACTTTTACAAATTTCAGTTTTCATAACTCTCTTGGATATGAAAATTTTCATGAAATGTCGTCGTCTAAATCCTATTTTGAAAAATTGAAGTCAATTATCAATTACTATGAAACTGAAAATAGTTTGAGCTTTATTCGCTCACATGTGTTTCTTTGTTTAAATCCTTCTTATTGATATGCCACTTCCTGTTAGTAAAGTTTGGTGTCGTTAATATGTTGACTATTTCACCCCTCGTTATTCAGTTGTCAATTTTGAATGCAATCAATCTGAATGTCCTCTTCACACACAGGCAAAATTTGTCTTAATCATATTTACTAACAATCCCTCAGTCTAACTCAACCAATTATTTTTATTTTCTAACTCCATGACGCTAGAGATATCCATTAGCGTCTACTTATCTACGTCATGTTCCATATGCGGGAGTTGAGAGTTCGTAAATATAACCTTAATGAAAGACGTTCACATAAGAAAAAATGTTCACTTGTTTCTATCTAAATTAATTTGATTAATCGTGGTCAAAGAGTATTGAAGATTGAGAAGATTCACTGCGGATTATATGTCCACTAAGCCACATAAATATCCCACTGGCCAGGGATTATTTCATCTAATGTACCTCAGCTTCCTCAGTGGACAGTGATGACACAACAGTATCGAAAGATTTCCGGTCTATGATGAGTTTAGTTACTATTTACTTAAGGAAGGATAATGGAAAATATAGGATTGATTATCTGCCCTTGCTGGTAAATGGGCCAAACAGTGTACTCTCGTGGATTGGTGCCCATTTGAAACCCTTTTAGGTTTTCATTACTTATTGTGCTGACAGTAAAACCATGCAGGTGTCAAATTATTCCTGTTCTTTAGATGAGACTTAGCAGCAAAACCTTTAAGTTTGCGATTCATTCTTCGTTTTTTTTTTAATATATATTTGTGTAATAATATTGTTTTGAGTTCTTCATCCGAACTGAAAGCTTATCTGTTTATGTTGGAAAATATATGGAGTCCAGCAAAAAAGACGGTGAGGATTCCACATTAGAGCCAGAGTTCTTTGTGTAGCAGAAAGAAAGATTTTCAAATTATTATTTAGTGCAGGAATTATTTTGGCTGTTGTGGTTTCGATTTTGTATTTTCGTCCAATGAGGATGATTTAAGCCATTCGACTCGGATGAATTTCCCGGGTAGTATAAAAGGCCGTGCAAACGCTCTCTCAGCCTCTTCCTCATATTTTCGAGCAGGACAGACCGACTCTCTTCCTCACTCATTCTAGCAGCAGAACAGAACAGCATTCAACATGAGGAGAACGCATTCAACCATGGGCCATTGTTCCTTTTGGAGACTATTCATTTGTTGTCTATTCATTCCTCTTAGACCATCTGGTTTTCAAAACTTCAGGTTGAATGCTTAATTCCTGTTCTAACATTCTCAACTGTTTACTTCCATTTTGTATGACTCACAGTACAAGGGTTATCTTTCTGGCTGTCATTAAAGTTGTTGAAACTCATCAATATTTTCTCGTCCACATTCCAGTATTTTCCTTTCTTCTTAATTTAACAGGGCAGACCACAATTTGCCTTTTTGCTAAACTAGTTTTTAATTATTTCGTGGAAGGAACTCGAAATATTCATGAAATAAATATATATTAACATTGATACTAGAAGAAATATATACAAGGCAGACATTGTTAATTTAAAAAAAAAAATTATTTTCCTTTTTCTATTTCTTTTTCCTTTTTTGATTAAACTAAAGTTATCATTTCTTCTAATTCTGTAAGAAGGGCATCTACCAAAATAATGATACTGTATTCTCTTTCCAAATGACTGAACGTTTTAGGATTTCATCTTTTTTATGGCTCCATATTTTCTGATTATCATTCTTTTATTTATTTATTTTTTTTTTTTCACTTTTAATTCCCCATTAACATTGTAGAGAAGAGGAAAATCTCGTATTTTGTTTTGGCACGCTATTTAATTCAACACTGAATTTCACCCAATCATGATGACATATCCTATTCACCCCGGACTTCATTTCCGGCTAGCAAAACGGGTGAGCGGCCAAACACACTCTCTTCGGCTTGAGACGGCGACCAGAACGGACGTGTCTCTGGTCGCCCCTGCTTAGCGATGCTTTTTAGCTAAACAAGCCACCCAGTGTGGACATATCACTGTGGCTTTAACCCTAGCAGCAGCAACATGGACACTCAGCGAGGGAACTTTCTAATTTATGGATTCTTTGCGTCTAATATATTTTAGACCAAGGAATCCCAGTTGAATATGAATTAGATACGTTCAGCATGCCTTCCACAAGCACCACAAAAATTTACTATGTCAATCCGAGCGCCACTTCGCTCTCGACACACCTAGCTCTCATTTCACCTCTGGTTGACATTAATGGAGATAACGCCTACTCTCCCCAATTACCAGACACACAAAACTACACGGTGACCTTGAATACTTCCCTCACACGTCCAACGACACGCTGCCATCCAACATCCCGCTAAGCTATCGCGTCTCCAAAACCAACAAGCCTAAATACCACGAGTCTTGCAGCACCAAGAACAAACCGCCTCAAAGCTGCAAATAAAGTATTTTCGTTATTGTGTGTTGTTTAAATCAAAGTCTCGTAATTCATTTCTGTTGCCATAAAATCTATAGTGTTCGGAAAAATAACAAATTCCCTCAAACCGCTATAACATGGTACAAGTCCCAGTCTTGCAATTTCAAATTGAAGTGTGTATTTACGCACAATAATACACCTTATCTTCTATCTAAGCTTATCTGTGAGTTCTTTGAGCATAAACGATAAAGACATGTAATACATTATTCATCTATGTGAGTTGTGTCTGGTTTTATTCCAATAGCGATTCTATGAACCGACCTTTAACATTTAAAGCAACAGGTTTTGGCACGATGGAAAACTAACTACACCTTGGTATAGAGCAGAAATTCCCAACGTGGGTTACATGCCCTACCGGTGGGACATGGTAATATTTTGTGTAGGGCATGCAATATTTTGGGGGGTATGCAATACTTTAACTTCCTTCACGTGAATTGCCGTAAAAATTTTAATATGTAAGAATTGAATAATACTGGGTGGTGGGAAATCAGAATTTTAGAAATACCAAAGAGAGGCATGGTCCAAAATCGGTTGAGAACCGATGGTGTAGATGAAGAAAAATATGATTGTTCGGAAATAAAATGTCTTTCTCATATCTTCGCCGCTTACAAAAATGATCAATCACCATTGAATGAAACGCTAAACGCTGGAGAACTTATAATGGACAGCCTATGAATCGATGCTTGTAAAGAATCTAGCCGAAAATTTTAATGACTTTTCTACGGTGCTAACCAAGAAAAAGTGAACAGCTAAAATTCTGTGTGTTAAAATCCTTACAGCCAAGTTACGAAAAAGCAGAAAAATGCAGCCTGGAAAATCCTTATTTCCATCTTCAGAGCTTTCTTCTTGCTGTGAGATCTTCTTTGGCTTGTTTCGGAGTTTTGTCTTTTTTATCTTTCTTCTCTTGTTAAACTAGTGTCTGAGCCCATAGTTTATGGAAGTAAATGATAGACTTTATGCGTCTGTAAATGTCTAGATAATATTACTGGGTCCAGCCCACGGATTCCCGCATCGATTCTCCACTGGAAAGCACTTTTTAATACAAATTTTGTAGAGAGTCAATTATTTAGAAGAGTCTTTTTCTCTTCTGCAAAGGGCTCGGACGAGGCACCTCATCAACTGCCGGGGAGCTGACGTGATTAATACAAAACGTCCGACACATAAAATTAGTTTGAAATTCGTGTGGGTCCATCGTAACGCAAACTGCCTAATTGTCAGCACACAACCACATTTACAGACACACACACACACACACACGATTATATATCATTGTGTCATTTTCTGGTTGTTCTGAGGTAATGAGTGTTTGTGCGTGTGTGAGTGTTTAGGCACGTGCATTTGTACGTGTGTGTATCAATCTGAATGTGTGTATGAGTGTTTGTGCATATGTGTGTATGTGTGGGCGCGCGCGCGTGGTTTTGTGCAAGCATTTAACTAATATGTGTGAAGATGGATCCACAATCTTAAAGCACGAATATCAGAGGAATCATGCAAATTGTTATGCACGCTTAAACGAGATGTTATATATCTTCAATTTTACTTCGCAAGAGTAAAGTATTTGATAGCAGATTTCAATAATAAAAAAACATATTTGTATAGATGTTATTTTTTTTATTGTATTGTTTATTTTTATTGTTTATCCTAAACATGTTATAAAGATTTCAATCCTTTTTCTACGAGACAAAATTCTCTTTTAAGACCTTATCTTAAAAATTAATTGTTATGCTTATATCTTTAGCCAGTGCCAACGTGAAAAATGTTAAAAATTCCAGATGAAACTGAGTAATATCTAGTTTTAAAAAATCGTCACGTACTTAAATTTTTAAACACATTTAATTTGCATACTTTTATCAGCACATATATCAAGCTGCTCCGCTGGAGAGAAATCGACGAAGGTTATTGGAAAGTAAATGTGTTCACCAACAGTAAAAATTCTGTATCATCATTTTAAATAGGACGTGTTGAACTGATCTGACAGGAGGGCAGGGAAGAAAGACAAAAAGCCACCCAAAGAGAGTTACGGAGAACTTGACGGTCAAAACATGTTCATATCTCTTATTCCCTGAGTGTCCGGGGACTTCTAGGGTGTAATATATTACCATATTAGCGACAACGAGTTGTAGCCGCAAAGAAAAAACGTAAACAAACCGGGGATATCAACAAGAAACACGTGTTCGTGAAACTCTAAGTAATTATCAAAAATAGGCATATACATATATATATATATATATATATATATATATATATATATATATATGGAAAACTTTCATTATATATATATATATATATACATATATATATATATATATATATATATATATATATATATATATATATATGTATAATGTACTTTGAATAATTATGACAATTCCAATTTTTGTATGAAAATAAACTCTTGTTTTTTCGGATAAACATCAGTTGATTTCTTCCCACGGCACACACACGCACACACACACACAGATATATATATATATATATATATATATATATATATATATATGTTAACATGTAGATACATACATGACGATTTTGTTTACATGTGTTCTCTTAAACACACTATCAACATGTTCCAGGACGTAGACGTAACCACCCAGAGAAACCTTACACGTACAGGTTTAATTAAGAGAAGTTGGAGGAAGATCAACACATGGTCAGCAGAGAGTTAACATGTGTTGTTGGGTGGGAGGTACCATCATTTTCCTTTGATCAAAAAAAGAAGAGAATTAGTCAATATTAGCGATATCAGTTACTCGAAAAAGAACCCGGAAGAGATGAAATTTAAAGGAATTCAATCAATTTACGTCTACATTAATCAAACACACACGCACACATACACTGAAGGTGGGAGGGAGGGGAAGAGAGAGAGAGAGAGAGAGAGAGAGAAAGAGAGATAATTATTGGACACTATGGTTTCCTTTATTGTAGAATTGGGAAAATGGTTTAAATAATGATCAAAATCGATTAGGATGAATGTAAGACTTTAAAAGACAATTATAGGTGTTTCCTAATCAAGGGAAGGAGTTTTTAAAAGAAAGGGACAGGGCTGCTCTCTGGCCGAAACTTTGCGGGCTTGCTGCTACTATTGCAGTTGGGGAAGAGTCAACGGTTCTTTTTTCTTGATAACACACTTAATATTATTAATATGATTATTATTGACCATGAAGTAGGTC
>OY757914.1:37287645-37342645 GCA_963585895.1 Sepioteuthis lessoniana
CCACGATTTGGTTAACCACTGTTCCCCAACTCTCACTTTTGAACCCACAGGTGACAAATTCGGGGTATTTCGAAAATCTCCCGCTACCCCGAACAACCCCGCAAAAAAAAAAAAAAATTCAAATTACACTCACCAAAATGCACTACGTATTCTCTGAAATTCTAAATTAATCCAATTTCTACATAAAATAGGTAACTTTATCCAAGTAATTTATTGATATTTCATTTTGAATTTTGCTTTAATGATTATAAATGATTATGATTTTCTTTTTAATCTTGAAGTGGCGACCATAGAATAATGAATGACAGGTCACTTTCTAAGCTCTAAGTGGCTGTCTTGCTCATAAGGTCTGCTTTTACCAAAAGGCCATCAACTTAAATACTGAAGAGGATTATCTTTACTTAATTTCACTGATCTGGCATGAATCAGTACTTTCAGCACAAGGCCGTAAAAATGGTGTTGGGGAAAGCTGTTTATCACTATCCTCACTTTGAACTTTACTAGTTCCAATCACTAAACCAATATGAATTTCAATAAACATTCACCATAATAAAAAAATATTGGTAAAAAATATTTTCATACTACAGTCAGCAAAAGAAGTCAGTCACTCAATGTATCACTAAGCTGATCTCCTATTTACATAAGTGTGAGGGGGACAATTCAAAAAGCGTGACTGTTTAGTGGGCAAATAGAAAAAGGGAGATAATTATATATTTCCCAAGGGTAAGCTTGGGGCTTCTTTTTTTTTTCGAACTTTCTTCACGACAAATTATCAGAGTGAATAAATCAATAAACAAAACAAATTAAAGGGAAAAAAAGAGAAGAATTTATGTTTGTTGAATGAAAATCTCACTTTCTACTTTCAGTTCGAGCAACTTTTCCCATGAAATCAGCAATACGTATTATGACGATGACCTTGACATTGCAACATTCCAATCGATTAAAAACTTCCAACAAATTCGCTCATAGATTTACATATTTTGCAAATGACCTTAAGCAAAACTTTATAAAATACTTTTTTGGTTTTCTGAAATGCCGTGAAAATGTTATTTTGGGCCTTGGAATATTTTTTTTTACCTCACATTACACAGTCAATTAGGAAGCCCTGTATTTGCAGTATATATACAGTACTCTTTATTCAATTTTATACTTACCTGGACTAGGAGAAACAGTGATCAGTTAGGCTGTTCATATATTTGTCGCTGCCTCCCACCAGACACGACTTGACACAAGGTCAAAAGCCCGAAGGCCGATTAAAGTGGGGATAAAGGGGAGGGGAAGGTCGGGAACGAGCCGAGACTCGAACCCTGCTTGTCTGTGCTGCTCATCGGCTCACTTAGTGCAATGTGAGCCTGATGAGGCAAGCAGTTTCACGAACCGAAATGTGAGTCCGGGCACGTATGCCAGTTTACGGCTTAAACTAGACGCTTGGTCTAGTGCCGTACAAAGGGGACAAAAGTGCAGCTCGCCCACCCGAAGGTTGCCCAGCCGAAGCTGGGGGCCTTTTCGGCCCCGAGTCTGCTCTTGGTTTCGAGCACCCATCCGGCACGAATGCCAGACGGCCCAGCTAAAAAGCCAGGAGCCCTGCATTTGAAGTATATATAGAGTAGGAGAAACAGTGATTAGTTAGGCTGTTCTCCCAGAGTGAGGCCCGACCATTGCACTCCGGTCGGGCTGACCTCTGCGATCGTCCCAAATGCGGACGACTCGGAGTCGCTATTTATAAGTGTGGGGTCTGCGTACGCGCTCACCCCGATAATCAATTTTAAAATAGACTGAAAAGCCATCTCACTAATTCTATCATTCATTTTTCTAAAACTCTTTATTAGATATTTTGAATGGGTTATTTCGTATTCCTTTAACGTTAGATTTATTTGATTAAACGAAAATTTTTCTTATTGCTCTATTTCAAAAATTTTTAACTTATTATTTTAATTATTCGGTTAATCTAGTGTTTTTTTGGTTTTTTTTTTAAGTTTCTATCATTATTCATTGTCCGGATTGAAAGGAAAAGCAATATTGACATTAATTTAGATTCTTTCAGCTTTAACTAATTGACAAAATTATCTCATTTAGTGTTTTGTCACGAATTCCACATAAAAATAAGACATGCCATTTTAAGTGGATGTATTCATCTTTATATATTCCAGGCAGAATTCTGTAATTCAGTCAACAAAGCAAAACACGAGGATAACATTTAAAACACGTGCGGTGTTTTTTTTTTTGTTTTTGTTTTTTTGTTTTTTTTTTTTACAGAGGGTGTAAAAAAAACTCGTGGCAGATAACCCTTATTCAATGTATGATTCGGGGAAGATAATTTTGACCCAACAACTTCTATTATCAGAAGTACTCACAAGTACTGACTTGAGTGATGATTGAAACAATCTTCCTCACTTGCTGTCAGACCTCTTTAGACCCATTCACCGGACTGATCTGGAGGTTTTCTAATCCTTGTTGATCTTCTTCGTCCTGTGGCCTCTTGTGAATTGTCATCATTATCATCATCCCTTCTGATGTTTTGACATTATACTACACCACAAACATTACCCACACTTGTTCACTCATAGAATACGTGACCATTTTGTAAAATCAGGCCTTGTGAGTCATAGTTAAACCAGTCAGAACTAAATAAGTGACCAGTCCTTCATTATTTGAAGATTAAAAAGATAATAATCAATAGTAAAAAATAAACTGAAGGCAAAGTTAATAGAAACATCAGTTTAAATGACAGCTCACCCGTTGTACTCTCTATGCTCCCCCCCCCACATATTTACATACTTAAATAGTTGCATACATATATAAAGACCAATTGATATGTCATTAAAGAAAGAAGTCAATCGTTTGTAAGATCATCCGATCATTTTTTCAAGGAAAAACAAAGGAAGTCAAAAATTTATTAAAATTAAATGATGAGGAATCTTCCTTTGTCTCTGACGTAGAGAGTATTTATTTTTTCATTTGTCAAAATCAAAATGTTTTGATTTGGTTGGGCTGGAATTTATGACATATCAACCATTGTAGGTTATTTAATGCCAAATCCTCTTTATAAATATATATTAGATATATAGGATTTGGTTTGCTTGGGTTTGATGGCATATCAAGCATTATGGGCTATTTAATACCAAATCCCCAATATACATATATATTAAATATATAGGATTAATAAACATATTTTGTTGATAATTTATTTACACAAGGCAAAGCTCATTTTATTTGCACATAGTGAAATGGTTTCAAGTATTGCTATATAACTGTCACAATTTTACATCAGTCATTTGTTTACACAGATAGAATTTCTTCGTACACTAGTATTGCTATTGTTTCAACTGTTAAACTGTTTCAATCATTGTTATACAATTGTAATAATTCTATTTGATATTAATCTTTTGTTTGCACACAGTAAAGCGTTTACACGTATTGCCGTTTAACAGTATGTATTCTATTCAAAACTATTCATTTACTTGCACCAATCGTTCCAGGTATTGCTATCTAATACCAGTAATTCAGGTACACATTTAAAAATCTTCAAGTATTACTATGTATGACTAATTATTCAATTAAAAAGTCATTTGTTTACACACAGTTAAATGGTCAAACAGTTCCATTTCAAACAATTCAGTTTAACTTAAGTCGCTTATTTGTACAGAGTTTAAACGTCAAACAGTTCTTTTGACGCATCCATAAGACCCTATATAGTTCTACTACTCGGGGTCAGAGTTGACCCTGGAGCAATGGCAATATATGGGTAGGCTATGTTCCCTGAGTTCCGCTGATAGAAGACATGCTATCAGATGGTTTAAAATCGTATCTAGGATACTCTTCGGGGAGTATCACTCCTCTGAAGAGACATCGTCGGTAAATTCTATAACCACAGACGACTGGGCTGACAATCAAACTGGAGTTTGCCATTATTCATTATTCTAAACATAATTTATTTCTTCTATCTATCTATCTATCTATCTATCTATCTATCTATCTATCTATCTATCTACTAGTCGTTTGTGTTTTTTTCTCTTGATCTTGTGTCCGCCACTGTCCACTGAGGAATATGGAACAGGTTGGATGAATTAATCGTTAGGGATAAGTGTATTCATTTAGTTGTGTTCGCGTACACATATGCACACACAGACAGATACACAAACCCACACACAAACTCAGACACTTAAAAGCACATTACATCAGAACAAAAAACAATAAGATAATGATATATAATCATTGTCCTAATGTCGATTAAGTAAGACAAATCAGCGAGAAATTTTCTCATATTTATATAGCTATGTTTCCTCATTCATATGACCATACACAGTTAACTGAAAGCTCATAATAAAGACTTGTTTTTCTCTACCAGTGATTGCACAACACAAAACTGGGGCCCACAATACACTTTGTATACAAGCGTTGCTCTATGCACCAATTCCTGGCAGACTACTGATTGGCCCCACTCGACTGCCAAGGGCAGATAATTGTGTTTTCCATTATTGTCCCAACAATAAAGAAAACATGCAATGTGCATCAGTGCATATAAGTTGGTTAATGTATAGTAATATGAAATTATTCAGTCCCTATAATGTTCAATAATTAATATCACAATCCAGACAATTACTTGCCAGTTTGTAGTTTAATTTTACCACTTCTGATAGGGCGGAAAAAAAACAATAATAGACTCTAGAGATTCTCTACTATCACCAAATTATGTAATTCAACAACAGTAGTGTTTGAATTTATATATAAGTGCTGGAAGCAAACCGACTACCGAGACCACAAAATGGATGCAAATTATATTTGACTATGTCTATTGTGACGGCAAATTGACAAAAATCCCAGAACGGGACTTTATTTTCGCACGTGTGAAGACGGGGCAGGTTGGCACTTGATCCCCTACCGAAATAAGTCCTGTTCAGAGTTCTTTTCTCAGGCAGACAAGAACTGGCATATTACGTGAGGGGATAATTTAGGGCCAGACTGGCCACCGCTAGCAAAGGGGTCCAAAATTTCACACTATCACACACCCACCAGGCCGCTAAACTTCTTCCCCTTCCGATAATAGAAGAATACGGGCCTATAGGTCTGAGTTGTAATAATATTAATATTGCTACCGTCGGCAACTCCGGTTTCCCGTGTGATACTTTAGGGATTAATAGGACAGTTCTAAGCAAGATAATGTAAGGCGAATAGAAGCTGAAAGGAAAGCATGGAATAATAACATAGACCACATGGTATAATGAAAATACATAAGTTCTTTACTACGGTTATATACATATATATGTTCAAAATGTCAAAGATATATAATAGGATAGTCCATGAATATAAATGTCTTTTCTTGGCTTTTATCCTTTTTCAAATTGAGAGAGAGTGGTAAACAAAATTTGGGTGTAAAGGGAAAATGTCCCAAAGTTACTTATCTTATTTTTTTTGACGGGGTTCCACTGGAGAATTTCTCTTCTTTCACGGGCTAGTAGACTTGGTACTGTTTTTAATGCTGGCTTGAGAGACTCAGGTCTCTCATGTCTCAGTCTTTTGTCTTTAGCCCGGAGTGAAATGGCTATCGTCCGTCTGCCACGAGACTTGTCCAAAAACTAACTTTTTTGTATTTTCTTCCGTTGAGGGGAAGGGAACCCTACTTCCGTTTGGGGTCCCCCCACCAATCATTTGGCTTCATTTTCTCCTTCCCCTTCCGATGTCCGGCGACCCAAGGTCACTTAGGTGCAAACATCTGTGTGACCCACAATCATTTCTAACGGTCACTTTTTGACTGATAGATAATTTTAGTTCAACGGGGAGAGAGTATCATTCCCACCTCCTCGTCTCCGTGAGCCATCACGTGACACCTCCTCGCTTAAGAGAAGAAAGGGAGATGAATAGAAATACCATAGAAAAAAAAAAGGCAATTCAATTCACTGTTCTTTCTCCTTTTCTTTCACCCTTTTTTTTTTCTCACTTTACTTTTCTTTCATCCCCTTTCTTCTTCACGTTTGGACGAATTCTTTCCTTTTCCTTTTTTTTTTTTCGTCCTTCCTAATTTTCACTATAGGGGAAAACAATTTCTCTTCTCTTTCTTTCTCTCTCTCTCTCTCCCTTTTCTTTTTCTTTAATCTTGTTTTCCTTTCTTTCTTTTTCTCTCTCGGCTTTTGGCCGTATCATATTTCAAACCTTGAGCAGGTAAGTCCTTCTTTCTTTCTTCGTCACTTTTGACGACTTTATAATTTTAATTGTCAAGTTTTGGGGAGAAAACTTCCTTTTCTTTTCTCTCTTTCCCCTATTCGTCACTTGTTGACGAACCACTTTCTCGTCCATCTCATATTTCAACATTGGGGACGAGAACTCCTCATTTCCTTTAGTTTCTCTCTCTCTCTCTTTCTTTCTCTCAACAACTATGAAAGAATATTCTGCTACTACATTTTTGTGGGGGCGTTAGAGAAATAAACTTGGGTACTTTTTTTTTTTTTTTTTTTTTTTTATTAACACCGCGAGAGGCTGTCGGCTACTACATTGTCCTTTCCAGTGATGTGCACGACCTCCAAATTATATTCCTGTAGATTGAGGTACCAAGCTTGCAACTTTCTGTTTCGGTTCCTCATCCTCTCTAGGAAAGTTAGGGGATTGTGGTCCGTATAAACTTTCGTACATTTGGCGTTTGCTGTAATATATATCTCAAAATGCCGAATACTACTTATTAGGGCGAATAATTCCTTCTCAACGGTGGCATACATTCGCTGATGCTTATTAAGCTTCTTTGAGTAATAACTCACGGGGTGCAGGTGACCCTCGTCGTCCTCTTGCATCAGCACGGCTCCTATGCCCTCATCACTCGCGTCGACTGTTAGGTGGAATTGTTTCTCGAATTCTGGCGCCTTCAGGACCGGCTCTGTACTCAAAGTACGTTTTATTCCGTCAAAGGCTTTTTGGCATCTATCAGACCATCCAAACTTCACCTTCTTCTTCAGTAAGTCTGTTAGAGGTGCGGCTTTTCCCGAAAAGTCTTTGCAGAACCGCCTATAATACCCTGCCATCCCAAGAAACCGTCGCAACTCCCTTACGTTCCTCGGGATGGGGAACTTCTGTATATCCTGGGTCTTCGCTTCACTCGGCTTCACGCTTCCATAGCCCACCATGTGTCCGAGATATTTCACCGTTGCGGCCCCAAACTCGCTCTTCGCTAAGTTGATAGTTAGGTTGGCTACTTCTAATTTTTCGAACACCTTCCTCAGGGTTTCGAGGTGATTCTCCCAAGTGTTATGGTAAATCACGATATCATCAATATAGGCATCTACGCCTTCTAAACCGGCTAAGCACTTCGACATTAATCTCATGAAGGTGGCTTGGGAGTTCTTCATCCCAAACGGCATGACTCGGTACTGATAGGTTCCGCCTGGGATTACAAAGGCCGAGATGGCCTTAGCTTTCTCTGTCAAAGGCACGGCCCAATATCCTTTTAATAGGTCACACTTGGTAATGTACTTGGCACGGCCAATTCGGTCTATGCAGTCCTCTATCCGGGGGATAGGGAAACAGTCTGCTCTGGTCATCGCGTTGACTTTCCTATAATCCGTGCAGAATCTCACTGATCCATCTTCCTTCCCTACCAGCACACATGGAGAAGCCCAGGCGCTATCGCTGGGCTCTATTATTCCATTCTCCATCATATATTTGACTTCCTCCTTCATCAGTTTTGCCTTCCTTGGGTTTAGTCGATAAGGGTGCTGCTTCACTGGGGCCTCTCGGTTTAGTTCCACATCGTGTTGAATCATCGTCGTCTTCCGAGGGATATCTGAGAACAAGCCTGGATATTCTCCTATTAAGTTCTTCAGGTCCCTTCGCTCTGATACTGATAGATGATTTAGCTTTTCCTCCATATTTCTCAGAATCATTGAGTTCTTAAGCTTGAGGGGTGGGTCTTTTACCGTGGGCCCCTCCTCCCCTTCCACTGTGTGGCTGTTGGCGGTTATCGCCAGAACGGGCTGTCCTTCTCGGCGGATATATGCCTTCAGTCTGTTTATATGACACACTTGAGACTTCCTTCTTCCCTCTGGGGTGTCTATTCGATAGGATCTTTCATCGATCTTCTGTGACACCACATACGGACCTAGGTATCGCCCATCAAAGGGGGATCCTCTGTTTGGGGATAGTAGCAGGACTTCCTCGCCTTTCTTGAACTCTCTCTTCTTCGCTTTTCTATCAAACTTCCTTTTCATTCTACCCTGTGCTTCGGATAGATTCCTCCGCGCTAACCGTAGCGCGTCTGATATATTTTTCTTCAGCCGATCCATGTAGGTGACTGTGTCTTCGGATGCTTTTCCCTGTTCCACCCATCTCTCTTTTGCTATTTGTAAGGGTCCTCTTACTGTTCGTCCATACACTAGTTCAAACGGGCTGAACCCTAATGACTCCTGCACTGCGCTCCTCGCAGCGAACAAGACAAAAGGCAAACCGCTGTCCCAATCCTTCTTCTGTTCGGCACAGTGAGCCCTTAGCATATTCTTCAGGGTGGAATGGAATCTTTCAAGCGCCCCCTGCGATTGAGGGTGGTAGGCGCTGGACTGTATGTGCGTAATTCCCAGTTGCTCCACCACTCTTTTAAAAAGTTTTGACGTGAAGTTCGTTCCCTTATCGGTTTGTATCGTTCGAGGTAATCCGACTTTCACGAAGAAGTTTATCATGGCTTCTACCACCTTCTTGGTGGTTATTGATTTCAGTGGGACTGCCTCTGGGAATCTCGTCGTGGTACACATCAACGTTAAGAGATATCTGTTCCCTGCCTTTGTCTGGGGCAATGGACCCACACAATCTATTAGGACTCTGCTGAAAGGCTCCTCTGCCGTTGGTATAGGCTTCAATGGGGCAGGGGGGATCTTCTGGTTCGGTTTGCCAGTGCTCTGACATATTTGACACGAGCCGCAGAACGTTTTGACGTCCTTTTCCACTCCTGGCCAATAGAAGTGTTCCAGTAACTTATTTCGAGTCTTTGCTACACCTAGGTGACCGGCCATAGGCACCTCGTGCGCCAAGCGTAGCATTTCCTCGCGATATTCCTTCGGCATCACTAGTTGCCGGAACACGTTTTGGCCTCCGTCCATGGAGGCTTTCCTCGACCTCCATCTTCTCGTTAGAATTCCGTCCTCGAGGTAATAAATATTCGAGAATTTATTCCCCTTGCTCCTTCCAATGAGATTGTATAACTTCTTTAGACTTTCGTCTCTTTTCTGATGGTTGATTAATTCATCTCTCGGCTTCCCAAGATGCGGGAGTTTCCCTTCTTCACCCGCCGCCTTTCCCCTCTGTGCGCAGCTACGTAGGTTATATCTCGCACGTGGCTCTGCCGCCATCTTGCTTTTTCCATTATCGGCGTTCCCTTCCGCCATCTTGTTTCCTTCATTTTTGGCGCTCATTTTCGCCGGCTTTTTCGGGTGACACCCTTTTGTTTCTATCTCATTTCCCAGTATGAGGGAAATTCCTTTCATAGGTAGCTTGTCTACCACACCAACTTTAATTGGTCCATTTTTCCACTGGGACTTCAGTGTTATTTTACACAGCGGTATTTTTACCCTCTTTCCGCCGATACCCTCTATCATCACAGTCTCACGTGTTGCTTCTATTACCCTTTTAGGTAATTTACTTCGCAGAAGTAACGACTGAGATGCTCCGGTATCTCGTAAAATTGAGACTTCCACTGGTCCTCCGTGTGGGCCTCTTATCATCCCTTTTTTCGTCCAAGGTCGATAAGACTTGTCTATTCTAGCGGTCGTGACAGCTCCCTGTGGTTTTCTCGGCTGGGTCTGGTTTCTTTCAGGACCTTTTCCTAGCTGGCACCTTATGGCTATGTGACCAGCCTTTCCGCATTTGTAGCAGACCACTGTTCTGCTGCTACTTTGGAAGTTCCTTCTATTTTCTTCCTCAGGTCTTAACTCAGCTTTAAACTTCACTCTGTTTCCCGTGAAGGTTTTTTCCTTTGTCTTTCGGTGTGTGAGGATGTATTCGTCTGCTAGTGCAGCCATTTCATAAGTCACGTCGGTTTTTCTTTCACTTAGGTGAACCCTGACTTCTTCTGGCACACAGTTTAAGAATTCTTCAGCTAATATTAGCTGCCGGAGTTTCTCAGCATCTCCGTCTATCCTCTTAGAGTCACACCACTTATCCAGCGCGTTCTCTTTTTCCCGCAGAAATTCCACATAAGACTGGTTTTCAGTTTTTCTCTGTGTTCTGAATTTCTGTCTATAAGCTTCTGGGACCAATTCGAAGCTTTTAAGAACCGCTGCTTTCACCAAATCATAGTCGGCGCAATTTTCTGTGGGCAGAGTTGCATATGCTCTCTGTGCTTTTCCTGTCAGCACAGTTTGGAGTAGCATCGACCAGCATTCTTTCGGCCATCCAAGATTTAGCGCGGTTCGCTCAAAATGTGCGAAGTATCCGTCCACGTTGGCTTCTTCAAATTTTGGGACTAGCCTCGCTTGCTTCGTTACTTCGAAACTGTCATGGCTTTCTTTGCGTCCTCTTATTGCCAAGTCGACTTCTCGCAGCCTTGTTTCTTGCTGAATTTTAGCTTTCTCCAGTTCCATCTTATTTCTCTGTAGTTCCATTTGTGCTTGTATTTTAATTTTCTCCAGTTCAATTTCTTCTGGAGTCATTCTTATCATTTCCGTTGGTAGCTCTTCTAATACTGCTTCCTCGAAAACATTTTCGTCGACCATGTGTCTTGCTATTTTTATAACGAGTTCATGCTTTCTCATAGAATTTTCAACATTTAACTCAAGCTTCTCGCCAATTTTTATTATCTCGCTTTTTCTCAGCTTCTCCAACTTTTCCATGGAGGGTTCTTTTAAAAAGTTCTCTATTTTGTCCATTTTTTCTTTAATTTTTCCAAACAGTTATATCAACAAGTAATTTGACTGTTTCAACAATATTCCTTTTTTTCCTTTCACGGTCTCCCAGGGTAGATTTAAACGGTAGGAATTGTCACACGACTACAAGCAATAAATATTATTTATAATATTAAATCCCGGACGAGCCCCCATAAATGATCTGTGACGGCAAATTGACAAAAATCCCAGAACGGGACTTTATTTTCGCACGTGTGAAGACGGGGCAGGTTGGCACTTGATCCCCTACCGAAATAAGTCCTGTTCAGATTTCTTTTCTCAGGCAGACAAGAACTGGCATATTACGTGAGGGGATAATTTAGGGCCAGACTGGCCACCGCTGGCAAAGGGGTCCAAAATTTCACACTATCACACACCCACCAGGCCGCTAAACTTCTTCCCCTTCCGATAATAGAAGAATACGGGCCTATAGGTCTGAGTTGTAATAATATTAATATTGCTACCGTCGGCAACTCCGGTTTCCCGTGTGATACTTTAGGGATTAATAGGACAGTTCTAAGCAAGATAATGTAAGGCGAATAGAAGCTGAAAGGAAAGCATGGAATAATAACATAGACCACATGGTATAATGAAAATACATAAGTTCTTTACTACGGTTATATACATATATATGTTCAAAATGTCAAAGATATATAATAGGATAGTCCATGAATATAAATGTCTTTTCTTGGCTTTTATCCTTTTTCAAATTGAGAGAGAGTGGTAAACAAAATTTGGGTGTAAAGGGAAAATGTCCCAAAGTTACTTATCTTATTTTTTTTGACGGGGTTCCACTGGAGAATTTCTCTTCTTTCACGGGCTAGTAGACTTGGTACTGTTTTTAATGCTGGCTTGAGAGACTCAGGTCTCTCATGTCTCAGTCTTTTGTCTTTAGCCCGGAGTGAAATGGCTATCGTCCGTCTGCCACGAGACTTGTCCAAAAACTAACTTTTTTGTATTTTCTTCCGTTGAGGGGAAGGGAACCCTACTTCCGTTTGGGGTCCCCCCACCAATCATTTGGCTTCATTTTCTCCTTCCCCTTCCGATGTCCGGCGACCCAAGGTCACTTAGGTGCAAACATCTGTGTGACCCACAATCATTTCTAACGGTCACTTTTTGACTGATAGATAATTTTAGTTCAACGGGGAGAAAGTATCATTCCCACCTCCTCGTCTCCGTGAGCCATCACGTGACACTATGCAGAAAGTTGTATTTGAGAAAGATTTAAAATATTTGGAAGATCCCCACAAAATGAAGAGCGTATGACGCGTGTGATTTTTTTTTTATTAAGAGAAAAGTATTTCTTTCGTTGTGTATCTCGATATGGGTATGACACGTGGGAATGTTTGTTTTTATTTAGAGAAATATATTTCTTTGATTGTGTATCTCGATATGGGTATAACACGTGGGAATGTTTGTTTTTATTTAGAGAAATGTATTTCTTTGATTGTGTATCTCGATATGGGTATGACACGTGGGAATGTTTGTTTTTATTTAGAGAAATATATTTCTTTGATTGTGTATCTCGATATGGGTATGACACGTGGGAATGTTTGTTTTTATTAAGAGAAATGTATTTCTTTGATTGTGTATCTCGATATGGGTATGACACGTGGGAATGTTTGTTTTTATTAAGAGAAATGTATTTCTTTCGTTGTGTATCTCGATATGGGAATGACACGTGGGAATGTTTGTTTTTATTTAGAGAAAAATATTTCTTTGATTGTGTATCTCGATATGGGTATGACACGTGGGAATGTTTGTTTTTATTTAGAGAAATATATTTCTTTGATTGTGTATCTCGATATGGGTATGACACGTGGGAATGTTTGTTTTTATTAAGAGAAATGTATTTCTTTGATGGTGTATCTCGATATGGGTAACACATGGGAATGTTTGTTTTTATTTAGAGAAATGTATTTCTTTCGTTGTGTATCTCGATATGGGAATGACACGTGGGAATGTTTGTTTTTATTTAGAGAAATATATTTCTTTGATTGTGTATCTCGATATGGGTATGACACGTGGGAATGTTTGTTTTTATTTAGAGAAATATATTTCTTTGATTGTGTATCTCGATATGGGTATGACACGTGGGAATGTTTGTTTTTATTTAGAGAAATGTATTTCTTTGATTGTGTATCTCGATATGGGTATGACACGTGGGAATGTTTGTTTTTATTTAGAGAAATATATTTCTTTGATTGTGTATCTCGATATGGGTATGACACGTGGGAATGTTTGTTTTTATTAAGAGAAATGTATTTCTTTGATTGTGTATCTCGATATGGGTATGACACGTGGGAATGTTTGTTTTTATTAAGAGAAATGTATTTCTTTCGTTGTGTATCTCGATATGGGTATGACACGTGGAAATGTTTGTTTTTATTTAGAGAAATATATTTCTTTGATTGTGTATCTCGATATGGGTATGACACGTGGGAATGTTTGTTTTTATTTAGAGAAATATATTTCTTTGATTGTGTATCTCGATATGGGTATGACACGTGGGAATGTTTGTTTTTATTAAGAGAAATGTATTTCTTTGATTGTGTATCTCGATATGGGTATGACACGTGGGAATGTTTGTTTTTATTTAGAGAAATGTATTTCTTTCGTTGTGTATCTCGATATGGGTATGACACGTGGGAATGTTTGTTTTTATTTAGAGAAATGTATTTCTTTGATTGTGTATCTCGATATGGGCATGACGCATGAGAATTTTTTTTTATTCAGAGAAATGTATTTCTTTGATTATGTATCACGATATAGGTATGAGACGTGTGAATTTTTTTGTGCATATAGTAGTGACTGCAACAATTTTTTTTAGTGTTAAGCGTAATGTCCTTTAATGTTGCTGTGTATTGAATATATTTTTCTGCATTCAAAATTCATTGAGCAGTTAATTTTTAAATGTAAATTCTTAGCATCCGATATCCTCAAATTTTCAAAATATGGTATTTTTAATGTTGGGCCCCCACCTAATTTGCAAGATTAATGGTTTGGCTTTCAATTCAGATGAAGATGAATTTAAAACAATATAAAAGTACAAATATATATAAGAAAAATGCAAAGGTTTGAAAACTTAATGGCTTTGTAGATTTAGTACCTTTAACATTTCCATAATTAGCCTCTATCTGCTGTTTTACTAAAGAAATCTGCTCCCAAATAATGTGTGTTTGTGGGTGTGAGTTTGTGTCCCCTTGATTTTATGCGTGTGTGTATCAGTGCGAATAGATGTGTGAGTGTGTGTTTGCATGTGTGCTTGTATGTATGTGGCTTTGTGTAAGCATTTAACTAATATATGTGAAACTGGACCCACATTTCTAAAGTCTGACATTGACATGGACCCTTGTGAATTGTTATGTACGCTCAATCGAGATGATATATATCTTCAAATTTGTTTAAAGTATTTGATAGCAGTTTTCTTTAGTAAAACAGCAGATAGAGGCTAATTTTTAAAATGTTAAAAGTACTAAGAATCTGAAACGTATTATGACGACTGCAAACCTTTTTCGATAAATAGATAAATCTCTTTTAAATTTTATCTTAAAAGAGATTTTATCTTAAATATACATTTTTATGTCTACACCTTACATACTTTTGTCAAAAATTACACAAAACTACACTCCTATAGAGTATTCCACGATGATTTTTGAAAAGTAAATGACTTTACAAACGGTAAAAATTATGTGCCATCATTTCAAATAGGACGTGTTGAATTTTTAGTATTTGTCACATTGCCACAGGCTAAAGATGTGTGTGTGTGTGTGTGTGTGTGTGTGTTTGTGTGTGTGTGTGTGTGTGTGTGTGTGTGTGTGTGTGTGTGTGTGTGTGTGCATTTTGCTTGTATGTATGTGGTTTTGTGTAGGTATTTAACTTCTATATGTGAAGCTGTACCCACATTTCTAAAGTCCGACATTGACATGGTCACGTGCAAATTGTTATGTACGCTGAAACGAGATGATATAAATCTTCAAATTTGTTTAAAGTATTTGAGAGCAGATTTCTTTAGTAAAACGGCAGATAGAGGCGAATTTTTGAAATGTTAAAGGTACTAAGAATCCGAAACATGTTATGAGGACTACAAAACTTTTTCTATAAATAGAAAATTCTCTTTTAAGATTTCATCTTAAATATACATTTTTATGTCTACACCTTACATACTTTTGTCAAAAATTAGACCAAGCTGCTCTCCTATAGAGTATTCCACGATTTTTTTTTTCTTTTCACAAAGTAAATGTGTTCACCAACGGTAAAAATTATGTGCCATCATTTCAGATAGGACGTGTTGAACAGATTTGACAGGAGGGCAACGAAAAAAGAGAAAAGTTCACCCAGAGAAAGTAACTGAGGGCTCTTGACGGTCTCAACATCTATTCCCAGCCTCTCTTCCTTGAGTGACCGGGGACGTCTAAGGTGTAATGTATTAACAAATCTGCGACAACGAATAGTAACCACAAATATTTCAACGTCGATCAACAAGGAAATATGTTGGCGAAAACTTTACAACACCAGACTATAACATCGATTTAAATTCATTTAGCTAAAAATACACATACAACTCTAGGGATCTAATTTAAATATCGTGATTTTTTAGGCTAAAAATTGTAAGTCCATCTTCACGCATATTGCCTGAAGTCCGGCACACAGCCACATACAGACATTCAAACACACACACACACACACACACACACACACACACACACACACACACACACACACACACACCCATCATTAGCCAGTGAACATCTTTAGCCAGTGCCAACGTGAAATATAATAAAAATTCCGGATGAAGCTGCGAAATATCTAGGACAAAAAAATAGACACATGCTTTAAATTTTTCATATGTTTAATCTGTATACTTTTGTCAAGGAATTAAACCCGGCTGCTCTGCTGTATAGTATTTGTCGAAGGAAAGTAAATGTGTTCACCAACGGTAAAAATTATGTGCCATCATTTTAAATAGGACTTGTTGAACTGATCTGACAGGAGGGAAGGGAAAAAAGACCAAAAGCAACCCAGAGAAAGTTACGGAGGGCACTTGACGGTCAAAACATCTATTCAAAAGCCACTCTTCCCTGTGAGGCCGGGGACCTCTAGGAAGTAAAGTAAAAACACATTAGCGACAACGAATAGTAGCCACTAAGAAAAAACGTGCATTGTTTGTAAACAAACCGGTATATAAACAAAAAACACATGTTAGTTAATCTCTAACAAATGATCCAAAATAGACACTGGACTAACCAAGAAATATTTCTTTCACATCGATCAGCAATGAAACGTGTCTCAGATAAAATGTTACACCACATGCCTATAACATCGATTTAAATTCATTCAAGTAAAAAACAAACAAACACATTTAAATGTTGTGTGTTTCGAGGTTAAAATTGTAGGTCCACCTTCATGTATATTGCCTTAATGACGGAAAAAAAGCACACAAGCATACACGTTAATTTACACACACACACTTCCACATTTGCACACAAACGCATTCCCAAAGACACACACACACACACACACACACACACACACACACACACACACACACACACACACACACACACAAGCACAGATAAACACACAGTATATCAGAGCAAAAAACAAAAAGACACAGCGTCGGTTTGGTGAAATCACTCGTCGAAAAAAGCAATTCATATTCATTGTTAGCTTTCATCTAAATATGAATAATCTCATCAATGAAGAAATAAAGTTACATATATTTATATTACGTGAAACATTCTCACTTATTCGTCTAAGTTGACATTAAGACTACGATTATATACCATTGTCTTTCTGTGTTTTTTCTGATGTAATGTGTGTTTGTGCGTGTGAGTTAGTGTCCTCTTGTTTTATGCGCGTGTGTATCAGTGCGAATAGATCTGCTTGTGTGTGTTTGCATGTGTGCTTGTATGTATGTGGCTTTGTGTAGGCATTTAACTAATATATGTGAAGCTGGACCCACATTTCTAAAGTCCGACATGGACATGGACCCGTGTGAATTGTATACTTTTCTCAAGGATTAAACCCGGCTGCTCTGCTGTAGAGTATTCGAAGAAGGAAAGTAAATGTGTTCACCAACGGTAAAAATTATGTGCCATCATTTCAAATAGGACTTGTTGAACTGATCTGACAGGAGGGCAGGGTAAAAAGACAAAAAGCAACGCAGAGAAAGTTACGGAGGGCACTTGACGGTCAAAACATCTATTCACAGCCACTCTTCCCTGTGAGGCCAGGGACCTCTGGGATGTAAAGTATGAACACATTAGCGACAACGAATAGTAGCCAAAAAGAAAAAACGTGCATTTGTTTGTAAACAAACAGGCCATATCAACAAGAAACACGTGTTAGTGAATCTCTAACGAATAATCAGAAAAAGACACTGACTTACCAAGAAATATTTCTTCAACGTCCATTGGCAAGGAAACGTGTTGAAAATAAAATTTTACACCACCTGCCTATAACATTAATTTAAATCAGTTCAGGTAAAAAAAAAACACACATTTACATGTAATGAGTTTTGAGGTTGAAATTGTAGGTCCACTTTCACGCAAAATTCCTAAATGCTTGCACAAACGCACGACACACAACCATACACATATATTTACATACACACCAACATTTGCACACAATCCAATTCACGAAGACACACACACACACACACACACACACACCAAAGCAACGTTCAACGCACAGTACATTAGAGCAAAAAAACAAAAAGACACAGTGTCGGTTTGGTGAAATCACTCGTTGAAAAAAGCAATTCATATTCATTTTTAGCTTTCATCTAAATATGAATAATCTCATCAATGAAGAAATAAATTTATATGTATTTATATCATGTGAAAATTTCTCACTTATTCGTCTAAGTTGACATTAAGACTACGATTATATACCATTGTCTTTCTGTGTTTTTTCTGATGTAATGTGTGTTTGTGCGTGTGAGTTTGTGTCCTCTTGATTTTATGCGCGTGTGTATCAGTGCGAATAGATGTGTGAGTGTGTGTTTGCATGTGTGCTTGTATGTATGTGGCTTTGTGTAGGCATTTAACTAATATATGTGAAGCTGGACCCACATTTCTAAAGTCCGACATGGACATGGACCCTTGTGAATTGTTATGTACGCTCAATCGAGATGATATATATCTTCAAATTTGTTTAAAGTATTTGAGAGAAGATTTCTTTAGTAAAACAGCAGATAGAGGCGAATTTTTGAAATGTTAAAGGTACTAAGAATCCGAAACGTGTTATGAGGACTACAAAACTTTTTCTATAAATAGAAAATTCTCTTTTAAGATTTCATCTTAAATATACATTTTTATGTCTACACCTTACATACCTTTGTCAAAAATTAGACCAAGCTGCTCTCCTATAGAGTATTCCACGATTTTTTTTTTTCTTTTCACAAAGTAAATGTGTTCACCAACGGTAAAAATTATGTGCCATCATTTCATATAGGCCGTGTTGAACAGATTTGACAGGAAGGCAACGAAAAAAGAGAAAACTTCACCCAGAGAAAGTAACTGAGGGCTCTTGACGGTCTAAACATCTATTCCCAGCCTCTCTTCCTTGAGTGACCGGGGACGTCTAAGGTGTAATGTATTAACATATCTGCGACAACGAATAGTAGCCACAAATATTTCAACGTCGATCAACAAGGAAATATGTTGGAGAAAATTTTACAACACCAGACTATAATATCGATTTAAATTCATTTAGCTAAAAATACACATACAACTCTAGGGATCTGATTTAAATATCGTGAGTTTTGAGGCTAAAAATTGTAAGTCCATCTTCACGCATATTGCCTGAAGTCCGGCACACAGCCACATACAGACATTCAAACACACACACAGACACAGACACACTCATCATTAGCCAGTGAACATCATTAGCCAGTGCCAAAGTGAAATATAATAAAAATTCCGGATTAAGCTGCGAAATATCTAGGACAAAAAAACAGACACATGCTTTAATTTTTTCATATATTTAATCTGTATACTTTTGTCAAGGAATTAAACCCGGCTGCTCTGCTGTATAGTAATTTACAAAGGAAAGTAAATGTGTTCACCAACGGTAAAAATTATGTGCCATCATTTTAAATAGGACTTGTTGAACTGATCTGACAGGAGGGCAGGGAAAAAAGACAAGAAGCAACCCAGAGAAAGTTAAGGAGGGCACTTGACGGTCAAAACATCTATTCACAGCCGCTCTTCCGTGAGTGGCCGGGGATGTCTTGGGTGTAAAGTAAAAACACATTAGGGACAACGAATAGCAGCCAAAAAGAAAAAACGTGCAAACAGGCCATATCAGCAAGAAACACGTGTTAGTGAATCTCTAACGAATAATCAAAAATAGACACTGACTTACCAAGAAATATTTCTTCAACGTCCATCGGCAAGGAAACGTGTTGAAAATAAAATTTTACACCACCTGCCTATAACATTAATTTAAATCCATTCAGGTAAAAAAAACACACATTTACATGTAATGAGTTTTGAGGTTGAAATTGTAGGTCCACTTTCACGCATAATTGCTAAATGCTTGCACAAACGCACGACACACAAGCATACACACATATTTACATACACACCCACATTTGCACACAATCCAATTCACAAAGACACACACACACACACACACACACACACACACACACACACACACACACAAGCACAGTTAATCGCACAGAACTTTAGACCAAAAGAAACAAAAAGACACAGTGTCGGTTTGTGTGCGTGCATGTTTCCTTGTACGTATGTGGTTTTGTGTAGGTATTTAACTAATATATGTGAAGTTGGACCCACATTTCTAAAGTCTGACATTGACTTGGTCCCGTGCACATTGTTATGTACGCTGAAATGACATGGTCTATATCTTCAAATTTTTTTTAAGTATTTGATAGCAGATTTCTTTAGTAAAACAGCTGATAGAGGCAAATTTTTGAAATGTTAAAGGTACTAAGAATCCGAAGCGTGTTTTGAGGACTACAAGACTTTTTCTTTCAATAGAAAATTCTCTTTTAATATTTTATCTTAAATATACATTTTATGTCTACACCTTACATACCTTTGTCAAAAATTAGACCAAGCTGCTCTCCTATAGAGTATTCCACGATTTTTTTTAAATTTTTTTTTTTTTTGTAAAGTAAATGTGTTCACCAACGGTAAAAAATATGTGCCATCATTTCATATAGGACGTGTTGAACAGATTTGACAGGAGGGCAACGAAAAAAGAGAAAACTTCACCCAGAGAAAGTAACTGAGGGCTCTTGACGGTCTCAACATCTATTCCCAGCCTCTCTTCCTTGAGTGACCGGGGACGTCTAAGGTGTAATGTATTAACATATCTGCGACAACGAATAGTAGCCACAAATATTTCAACGTCGATCAACAAGGAAATATGTTGGAGAAAATTTTACAACACCAGACTATAACATCGATATAAATTCATTTAGCTAAAAATCCACATGCAACTCTAGGGATCTTATTTAAATGTCGTGAGTTTTGAGGCTAAATGTTTTAAATCCAATGTTAAATTTGTATACTTTTATCAAGAATTAAACCCGGCTGCTCTGTTGTATAGTATTCGACGAAGGAAAGTAAATGTGTTCACCAACGGGAAAAATTATGTGCCATCATTTTAAATAGGACTTGTTGAACTGATCTGACAGGAGGGCGGGGAGAAAAGACCAAAAGCAAACCAGGGAAAGTTACGGAGGGCGCTTGGTGGTCAAAACATCTATTCACAGCCGCTCTTCCCTGTGAGGCCGGGGACCTCTTGGGTGTAAAGTAAAAACACATTAGCGACAACGAATAGCAGCCAAAAAGAAAAAACGTGCATTAGTTTGTAAACAAACAGGCCATATCAACAAGAAACACGTGTTAGTGAATCTCTAACGAATTATCAAAATAGACACTGACTTACCAAGTAATATTTCTTCAACATCGGTCATCAAGGAAACTTGTTGGAAATAAAATGTTACACCACCTGCGTATGACATCGATTTAAATACATTCAGATTTAATCACAGTTAAACTTCGTGTGTTTCGAGGTTGTAATTGTTGGTCTTTCTTCAAGCATATTGCCTAAATGCCGGCACAAAACCACATACACACAAGCATACACACATTTTACACACGCACCCACATTTGCACATAAACGCATTCATTAAGACACACACACACACACACACACACACACACACACACACACACACACACACACACACACACACAAGCACAGTACATTCGAGCAAAAAACAAAAAGAGACAATTTTGTTTTTGTGATATCGCTTGTCGAAAAAAACAATTCATATTCACTGTTAGCTTTCATTTAACAATGAATAATTTTATGAATGAAGGAATACAGTTATATATGTTAATATCATGTGAAAAGTTTTCACTGATTCGTTAAATTTGACATTAGGACCAGAGTTTTATATCATTTCGCTTTCTTGTGATTTTTCTGATATAATGTGTGTTTGTACGTGTATGAGTGTGTGTGCACGTGTTTTTATGCGTCAGTGTATAAGTGTGAATGTGTGTGTGTGTGTATGTGTGTGCGTGTTTGTGAATATGCGCAGGTATTTAACTAATATGTTTGATGGTAGGTCAACAATCTTAAAGCACGAAACTCATAGGAACCATGCAAATGGTTATGCATGATTAAACGAAATGGTATATATCTTTAAATTTACTTTACAAGAGAAAGTTTTGTTAGGTATTTTATGGCAGATTTCAATAACACTAGGTTTAGAAAGAAATTCAGGCAAGCACAAAAATACAGGTTTTTACCTAATTTGAGGGTCCTGAATTCAAATTTGAAATCCGTTTTTCTTCATCACCTCTAGTTTTTTAGATATGCATAGTGTTCATTTTGTGCATATACGGTACATAAAGGCGTATCTGAATTCAGGGTTAATTCTAATATTGTGAGACTTACGGCTTATTTTTTAGTTATTATGCACTAAATGTCAGTGATAGCATTACATTATATATATATATATATATATATATATATATATATATATATATATATCAAGACGGATTTTGACTGTTAAGGCAGCAAGTTTCAATCCACATTCAGGCAATCATTGGAAGATGTTGTCTCTCAGGCGATGCAGGAGGTTGGTGTCTCTCAACTATCGTGTTACACATCTTTTGGGTTACTAAATATTAGTATTACATTTTCAAATGTTCATTTAGTTTTACTTTGTTATATTTTCAGATTCTCCAATGGTTTAGGGCACGTCAAAATGTCGAGGAGGCCTCAACAAGGCCAGTTCTTTCTGCTACGTGTGTGGGGAATTCACAACAGTTACACAGCATCGAATAATCACTTCCCTCTTCAGAACCGCCTACTTTCACTATTCTGACTGTAAAATTGGTGATCAGGACAAATCTTGGGCTCCATACATCTGTTGTAAACCCTGCTACAATGGACTAACTGCGTGGTTTAATGGCAAGAAAGCACCTTTTAACTTTGCAATCCTGATGATTTGGAGAGAGCCGCGAAACCACGCAGATTATTGTTATTTTTGTTTAACTAATATATCTGATTTCAATGCATCTTCTTGGAAAAAGATCAAATATCCTAACCTTCGATCTGCTATGAGACCCGTTCCCCATTCAAATGATCTTCCTATACCCACACCTCCAGTAAATAAGGATCTTCTTTCCTCATCAGATGAAGAAATGCCTTCAAGGGAGGATTCTGCTTTGGAATATATTGAGTCTACATATTCAGAAACAAGTGGCAATGAGTTACACTGGCAAGAACACCTGAAAGATCTTGGTCGTGATTTGTATCTGTCAGAGCTCTTGGCTTCTCGGCGTATAAAGTGGAACCTAGTCCAGGAAGATGCCTAAATGCCGGCACACAACCACATACACACAGACACAAACATGCACTCACACATACACTGACAAAGATGCAAACATGCACACACATTCACACACACACACACACACACACACACACACACACACACACACACACAGACACTCCAACGCACTTAAACGCAAAATACATCAGAAGAAAAAAACAAAAGCACACTGTTTCGATTCGGTGCAATAACTGATCAAGAAAAACAACACATCTTCAGTATTAGCATTAATCAAAATACGAATAATATCATGAATGAAGAAATAAACTTACATATATTTATATCATGTGAAAAATTTTCGCTGATTCGTCTAAGTTGACATTAAGACTGCGATTATATATCATTGTGTCTTTCTGTGTTTTTTCTGATGTAATGTGTGTTTATACGTGTGAGTTTGTGTCCTCTTGATTTTATGCGCGTGTGTATCAGTGTGAATAGATGTGCGTATGTGTGTGTGTGTGCATGTGCGCTTGTATGTATGTGGCTTGTGTAGGTATTTAACTACTATATGTGAAGCTGGACGCACATTTCCAAAGTCCGACATTGATATGGACCCGTGCGAATTGTTATGTACGCTGAAACGAGATGATATATATCTTCAAATTTGTTTAAAGTATTTGATAGCAGTTTTCTTTAGTAAAACAGCTAATAGAGGCTAATTTTTGAAATGTCAAAGGTACTAAGAATCCGAAACGTGTTATAAGGACTACAAATCTTTTTCTATAAATAAAAAAAATTCTCTTTTATCTTAAATATACATTTTTATGTGTACACCTAACATAGTTTTGTCAAAAATTATACCAAGCTGCTCTCCTATAGAGTATTGCACGAAGTTTATTTAAAAGCAAATGTTTTCAACAACGGTAAAAATGATGTGCCATCATTTCAAATGGGACATGTTGATCTGATTTAATAGGAGGGCAGGGAATGAAGACAAAAAATCACCTCGAGATTTGAGGTTGAAGTTGTAGGTCCACCTTCACGCATATTGGCTAAATGCCGGCACAAAACCACATACACACAAGCATATACACACATTTACATACACACCCACATTTGCACACAATCCAATTCACACACACACACACACACACACACACACACACAATCACATTACATTAGACAAAAAAACACAAAAAGACACAGTGTCGGTTTGGTGAAATCACTCGTCGAGAAAAGCAATTCATATTCATTGTTAGCTTTCATCTAAATATGAATAATCTTATCAATGAAGAAATAAAGTTAGATATATTTATATCATGTGAAAATTTCTCACTCATTTGTCTAAGTTGACATTAATACTACGATCATGTATCGTTGCGTCTTTCTGTGTTTTTTCTGATGTAATGTGTGTTTGTGCGTGTGAGTTTGTGTCCTCTAGATTTTAATGCGCGTGTGTATCAGTGTGAATAGATGTGCGAGTGTGTGTGTGCATGTGTGCTTGTATGTATGTGGCTTTGTGTAGGCATTTAACTAATATATGTGAAGCCGGACCCACATTTCTAAAGTCCGACATTGACATGGACCCGTGCGAATTTTTATGTACGCTGAAACGAGATGATATATATCTTCAAATTTGTTTAAAGTATTTGATAGCAGATTTCTTTAGTAAAACAGCAGGTAGAGGCTAAAATTTTAAAAGTACTAAGAATCCGAAACGCGTTATGAGGACTGGAAAACTTTTTCGATAAATAAAAAATTCTCTTTTAAGATTTTATCTTAGATATACATTTTTATGTCTACACCTTACATACTTTTGTCAAAAATTACACAAAACTGCTCTCCTATAGAGTATTCAACGAAGGTTATTGAAAAGCAAATGTATTCACAAACGGTAAAAATTATGTGCCATCATTTCAAATAGGACGTGTCGAACTGATTTGACTCCTGACCAGAGAAAGTTAGTGAGGGCATTTGACGGTCAAAAAATCTATTCACAGCCTCTCTTCCCTGAGTGGCTGGGTACGTCTAAGGTGTAATGTATTAACATATCTGCGACAACGAATAGTAGCCACAAATATTTCAACGTCGATCAACAAGGAAAAATGTTGGAGAGAATTTTACAACACCTGCCAATAATATCGATTTAAATTCATTCAGGTATAAATCCACATGCAATTCTTGGGATCCGATTTAAAAGTCGTGAGTTTTGAGGCTAAAAATTGTAGGTCTATCTTAATGCATATTGTCTGAATGCCGGCACACAGCCACATGCACACATTCACAAAGATACACACACACAAACACACACGCACACATTATTAGCCAGTGAACATCTTTAGCCAGTGCCAAAGTGAAAAATATTAAAACTTCCGGATGAAGCTGCGAAATATATAGGTCAATAAAATAGACACGTGCTTTAATTTTTTTTATACGCTTAATTTGTATACTTTTATCAAGAATTAAACCAGGCTGCTCTGCTGTAGAGTATTTGACGAAGGAAAGTAAATGTGTTCACCAACGGTAAAAATTATGTGCCATCATTTTAAATAGGACGTGTTGAATTGATCTGACAGGAGGGCAGGGAAAAAAGACAAAAAGCCAACCAGAGAAAGTTACTGAGAGCACTTGACGGTCAAAATATCTATTCACAGCCTCTCTTCCGTGAGTGGCCGGGGACGTCTAGGGTGTAAAGTAAAAACACATTAGCGACAACGAATAGTACCCACAAAGAAAAAACGTGCATTTGTTTGTAAACAAACCGACTATATCAACAAGAAACACGTGTTAGTGAATCTCTTACGATTGATTAATCAAAATAGATTCTGATGTGCCCAGAAATATTGATTTGACGTCGATCCGCAAGGAAACGTGTTGGAGAGAATTTTATACCACCTGTTTATGACATCGATTTAAATTCATTCCACGTGCAACTCTAGGGATCCGATTTAAATGTCGTGAGTTTCGAGGTTAACAATTGTAGGTCCATCTTCACGCATATTGCCTTAATGCCGGAACACAACCACATACACACAAGCATACGCACACATTTGCACACACACACATTTACAAAGACACACGCCCACATCCACAAGCACAGTTAAACGCATAGTTCTTTAAAACAAAAACTAAAAGACACAGTTTCGGTTTGATGATATCACTGGTCGAAAAAAAAAAATTATGTTCATTGTTAGCTTCCATTTAACTATGAATAATTTCATGAATGAAGGAATAGAGTCTCTATATTAATAAAATGTGAAAATTTCTTGCTTATTCGTCAAAGTCGACATTAGGACTACGATTATATATCATTGCGCTTTCTTGGGATTGTTCTGATATAATGTTTTTTTGTCCGTGTATGAGTGTGTGTTCATGTGCTTTTATTCGTCTGTGTATAAGTGTGTGTGTGTGTGTGTGTGTGTGTGTGTGTGTGTGTGTGTGTGTGTGTGTGTGTGTGTGCTTGTATATGTTGCTTTGTGAAGGTATTCAACAAATATGTGTGAAGCTGGACTGACATTTTTAAAGCACATTTACATGAACCCGTGCGAATTGTTATGTACGCTGAGATGAGATGATATATATCTTTAAATTTGCTTAGCAAAAGAAAGTGTTGTAAAGTATTTGCTAGTAGATTTCTTTTGTAAAACAGCAGATAGATGTTAATTTTTAAATTCTTAAAGGTAATAAGAATCCGAAACGTGTTATAAGGACTGCGAGACTTTTTCAACAAAGAGAAAATTCTCTTTTAAGATTTTATCTAAAAATACATCTTTATGTTGTGACGGCAAATTGTCTAAAATCCCTAAACGGGACTTTATTTTCGCACGTGTGAAGACGGGGCAGGTTGGCACTTGATCCCCTACAGAAATAAGTCCTGTTCAGAGTTTTTTTCTCAGGCAGATAAGAACTGGCATATTACGTGAGGGAATAATTTAGGGCCAGACTGGCCACCGCTGGCAAAGGGGTCCAAAATTTCACACTATCACACACCCACCAGGCCACTAAACTTCTTTCCCTTAGATAATTGAAGAATACGGGCCTATAGGTCTTAGTTGTAATAATATTAATATTGCTACAGTCGGCAACTCCGGTTTCCCGTATGATACTTTAGGAATTAATAGGACAGTTCTAAGCAAGATAATGTAAGGCGAATAGAAGCTGAAAGGAAAGCATGGAATAATAACATAGACCACATGGTAAAATGAAAACACATAGGTTCTTTACTACGGTTATATACATATATATGTTCAAAGTGTCAAAAATATATAATAGGATAGTCCATGAATATAACTGGCTTTTCCTGGCTTTTATCCTTTTTCAAATTGAGAGAGAGAGAGTGGTAAACAAAATTTGGGTGTAACGGAAAAATGTCCCAAAGTTACTTATCTTATTTTTTTGACGGGGTTCCACTGGAGAACTTCTCTTCTTTCACGGGCTAATAGACTTTGTACTGTTTTTAATGCTGGCTTGAGAGACTTAGGAGTTCTTCGTGTCTCAGTCTTTTTGTCTTTAGCCCGGAGTAAAATGGCTATCGTCCGTCTGCCACGAGCGTTGCCCAAAAAACTACCTTTTTTTTTTTACTTCCGTTGAGGGGAAGGGAACCCCACTTCCGTTTGGGGTCCCCCCACCAATCATTTTTCTTCATTTTCTCTTTCCCCTTCCGATGTCCGGCGACCCAAGGTCACTTAGGTGCAAACATCTGTGTGACCCACATTCATTTCTAACGGTCACTTTTTGACTGCTAGATAATTTTAGTTCGACGGGGGGAGAGTATCATTCCCACCTCCTCGTCTCCGTGAGCCATTACGTGACAATGTCTACACCTTTGGCTAGTGCCAACGTGAAAATGATTGTAATTCCGAATGAACCTTCGAAATATCCAGATTAATGAAATAGTCAGGTGATTTAATTTTTTCATGTGTTTAATTTGTATACTTTTTTTATCAACAATTACACAAAACTGCTCTGCTGATAGAAGTTTTTAAATTGTAAGTTACTAAAATTCCTAAACGTGTTATAAAAATTGTGTGTATCTTTTCTACAAGAGAAAATTCTCTTTTAACATTTTGTATTAGTAATAAATTGTTGTGTCTACATCTTATGCCAGTGCCAACGTGAAAAATGTCAAAAAATTCCAGATGAAGCTGCGAAAAATCAAGATCAATGAAATTGTCACGTGCTTTAATTCATTTATCTGTATAATTTACATATTTTTATCAACATTTACACCAAGCTGTTCTTCTGTCGAGTATACGATGAAAATTATAGGAAAATAAATGTCTTCACCAACGGTAAAAATATTCTGTGCCATCATTTGAAATAGGACTTGTTGAACTGATCTGACAGGAAAGCAGGGAAGAAAGACAAAAATCCATCCAGAGAAAGTTACTATAGGTACTTGACGGTCAAAAATCTATTCACATCTTTTCTTCCCTGAGTGTCTGGGGATCACGAGGGTGTTCTGTATTAACATATTAGCGACAACGAATAGTAACCACAAAGAAAAAACGTGCATTTGTTTGTAAACAAACTGGGGATATATCAACAAGAAACACGTGTTAGTAGTAAATCTCTAACAAATAAACAAAAATAGACAGTGAAGTACCAAGAAATATTTCTTGAACGTCAATCAGCAAGGAAACGTGTTGGAGAGAATTTTACACCCTCAGACAATGACTTCGATTTAATTTTATTCGGGTAAAAAAAAGTATAATTTCATATAGAATATACGACGTGTTTTTTTTTTTTTTTTGTTTTTGTGCTTTTGCGTGTCTGTGAATGTGTGCGTGTGTGTGAATGTATGCGTGTGGCTATCAGAATGAATGTGTGTGTGTGTGTGTGTTTATGTGTGTGTGTATGTGTGTGTGTGTGCGTTTATGTGTGTGTGTGTGTGTGTGTGTGTGTGTCTGTTTGTATATATGTGCAGGCATTTAACTAACATGTGTGAAGCTGGACCCACAAAATTCACATGGACAAATTTTTATGTTCGCCGAGACGAGGTGATATGTATCTTTAAATTTGCTTACCAAAAGAAAGTGTTGTAAAGTATTTGATAGCAGATTTCTTTTGTAAAACAGCAAATAGATGTTAATTTTTAAAATGTTAAAGGTACTAAAAATCCAAAACGTGTTGTAAGGATTTCAATCGTTTTTCTCCAAGACAAAATTCTCTTTTAAGATTTTATCTTGAAAATACATTTTTATGTCTACACCTTTACCCAATGCCAACATGAAAAATGCGGAAAATTCCGGATGAAGCAGCAAAAATAACTAGATCAATGAAATAGTCAGATGCTTTAATTCTTTCAAATGTTTAATTTGCATATTTTTGTCAAAAGATACACCAAGCAGCTCTACTGTAGGAGTATAAGACGAAGAGTATGGAAAAGTAAATGTCTTCACCAACCGTGAAAATTATATGCCACCATTTCAAATACGACGTGTTGAACTGATGTGACAGGAGGGCATGGAAGAAAGACAAAAAGCTGCCCAGTCGTGACCGTCGCTTATACGCTAATAATATATATCGCAGAGGCCATCACTAGACGGTCAAATGATCTTTTCTTCCCTGAGTGTCCAGGGACCTCTTGGGTGTAATGTATTAACATATTATTGAAAACGAATAGTTGCCACGAAGAAACGTGCATTTGTTTGTAAACAAACCGGGGATATCAACATGTGTTCGTGAATCTCTAACGAATAATCACACATAGACAGCGATGTACCAAGGGAACGATTTGGAAAGACTTTTTTTTACACCACCGGCCAAAACATCGATTTAAATTCATTCAGATAAAAATGTATAATTTCATATACTTCTGTATGGATCCGATTTAAAAATCGTTGTTAAAAATTGTGGGTCCATCATCATGCAAATTTGCTAAATGCCAGCACAAACACACACACACACACACACACACATACGCACACAACAAACACTCTCACAAAGATGCATATACACACACACCCAAACACACTTAAATGCAATATACACCAGAACAAAAAAAATACCCCACAGATTTTCGGTTCGGTGCAATCACTGATCGAGAAGAAAAAATGATCTTCATAATAAGCTTTTATTGAAATATGAATAATCTTATGAATGAAGAAATTGAGTTAAATAAATTAATATCATGTGAAAATTTCTCACTGATTCGTCTAAGTCGACATTAGAACTACGATTATAGATGATTGTATCTTTTTGTGTTTGTTCTGATGTAATGAGTGTTTGTACGTGTGTGAGTGTGTGGGCGCGTGCTTTTGTGCGTGTGTGTATCAATGCAAATGTGTGTGTGAGTGTTTGTGCATGTGTGTGTGTGTGTGTGTGTGTGTGTGTGTGTGTGTGCAGGCATTTAAGATGGACCCACAATCTTGAAGAAAGAAACTCATAGGAACCATACAAATTGTTACGCACGCTTAAACGAGATGGTATATATCTTCAAAGTTTTGTAAAGTATTTGATAGCAGATTTCAATAATAAAAGAGTAGATAGATGTTGTTTTTTTTCTTTTTTTTTGTAATGTTACAAAGAATCCTAAACGTGTTATAAGGATTTCAATCCTTTTTCTACAAGACAAAATTCTCTTTTAAGATTTTATCTTAAAAATTCATTATGATTATATCTTTAGCCAGTGCCAACGTGAAAAATGCTCAAAATTCCAGATGAAGCTTCGAAATATCGAGATCAATAAAATAGTCACGTGTTTTGACTTATATAGATATTTTATTTAGGGCACCTCGGGTAGTGTAATGGTTAGCAAGCTTGACTAGCAAACCTGCAAGAGTGAGTTCGAGTCTCATTGGGTGCCCCATTCAATCGGCCTTGTGCCACATCGAAGCAAAGAGCTTCGTAAATTACAATATAGATATTTTATTTGCATACTACTATCAACAAATAAATCAAACTGCTCTGGTGTAGAGAAGCTTAATGAAATGTAAATTTCTTCACCAACGGTGAAAATTCTGAGCCCTCATTTCGAATAGGACATGTTGAACTTATATGACAGGAGGGATGGGAGGAAAGACAAAAAACCATCGAGGAAAACTTACAGAGGGCACTTGTCGGTCAAAAAATCTATTCACTTCTCTTCTTCCCTGGGTGTTTAGGGAGCTCCATGGTATTAACGTATTAGCGACAACGAATAGTAACCACAAAGAAAAAACGTGCATTTTGTTTTAAACAAACCGACCATGAAAGACACATCTAAGTGAATCTCTAAAGAATAATCACACATAGACAGTGACGTACCGAGAAATATTTCTTCAACGTCAATCAGCAAGGAAACTTGCTGGAGATAATTTTACACCTCCTTCGTATGACTTCGATTTAAACTCATTTACTAAAAAGTATAATTGCACAATCAACTCTAGGGATCCAATATAAAAATAGTAAGTCTCTTGGGAAAAATGGGTTCATCTAGTTGCATATTGCCTTAATGCCGGCACACAACTGCATACACACAAACAGATAACACATACACACACACACACACACACACACGCACACACACACACACACTTACACACACACTACTAAACGCACAATACATTAGAACAAAAACAAAAAGACAGGTTTGATCCAATGCAATCGCTGGTCGAAAAAAAATGATCTTCATAATAAACTTTCATCTAACAAGAATAATCTTATCATATTTACCAACCCCCTCCGCTCGGACAGGATATGACTCAAGGTCAATTTTTAAGCGGAGTTTAACAGATTTTTATTCAGAGTTTTCCAAGGCTGAAGAATCCAGTCTGCCCTACAATTTACCCATAACTGGAGGTCTAGTAATTGGATTCATACCTTTCGCAAGGGTATTAGTGCTATGTGAATTGTCATCAGTCTCGTCCAGGATTTGAACTCATGTCGCCGTGTCCATTTCCGACGACGATAAGCATTACACCACGGGCACCTCCATTATTCTCTAACAAGGATAATCTTATGAATGAAGAAATAGAGTTATATATATTAATACCATGTGAAAATATCTCGCTTATTCGTCTAAGTCGTCATTAGGACGACGATTATACATGATTGTGTCTTTTCGTTTTTGTTCTGATGTAATGAGTGTTTGTGCATGTCTGAGTGTGTGTGCGCGTGATTTTTCTGCGTGTGTGTATCAATGAGAATGTGTGTGTGTGTGTGTGTGTGTGTGTGTGTGTGT
This sequence comes from Sepioteuthis lessoniana, assembly GCA_963585895.1. Taxonomy (NCBI): domain Eukaryota; kingdom Metazoa; phylum Mollusca; class Cephalopoda; order Myopsida; family Loliginidae; genus Sepioteuthis; species Sepioteuthis lessoniana. The sequence goes on from OY757914.1 coordinate 37,319,489, forward strand.
GTGTGTGTGTGTGTGTGTGTGTGTGTGTGTGTGTGTGTGTGTGTGTGTGGTTTTACGCAGATATTTAACTAATATGTGAGATGCTAGATCAACAAATTTTAAAGCACGAAAATCATAGGAACAATGCAAATTGTTATGTACGCTTAAAAATTCCGAATGAAGTTGCAAAATATCTGGATCAATAAAATAGTCACGTACTTAAATTTTTAAAGATATTTGATTTGTAAACTTTTATAAGCACGTACATCATCTGCTCCGCTGAAGAGAATTAGACGAAGGTTATTTGAAAGTAAATGTCTTCAACGGTGAAAATTCTGTGCCATCATTTCAAATTGGACGTGTTGAACTGATCTGACAGCAAGGCAGGGAAGAAAGACAAAGAGCCATTCAAAAAGAGTTACTGTGGGTACTTGACGGTCAAACATCTGTTCACATCTCTTATTCCTTGAGTGGCCGGGGACCTCTAGGGTGTAATATATTAACATATTAGCGATAACGAATAGTAGCCACAAAGAAAAACGTGCATTTGTTTGTAAACAAACCGGGGATATCAATAAGAACCACGTGTTAGTGAAACTTTAAGTAATAATGAAAAATAGACAAGAAATATTTTTCAACGTCGATCAGCAACGGAACGTGTTGGGGAGAATTTTACACCACCTAACAATGAGATCCATTTACTTTTATTGGGGTAAAAAAAGGATAATTCCATATACTTGTTTCGGGATCCGATTTAAAAAGCGTGAGTTTCGTGTTTAAATATTGTGGGTCCATCATCATGAGGGTTGGCCAACTGCCAGAACACAACCATATTCACACATACATGCACAAACAGCTGTAAAAACACACACATACGAACGCACACGTGCACACACACGTAATCATACTGAGTACTCAAACACTCAAACACTTAAAATCACAATACATCAGAAGAAAAAGTAAAAAGACAAAATTTAAGTGTGATGCAATCACTGATCGAGAGAAACAATTCTTCTTCATTAGCTTTAATCTTACAATGAATAATCTTGTAAATGAAGAAATATATAGTTAGCTTTATTAATATCATGGTCATAGCTATATTAATATCATAGTCAACATTGGGATTACGATTATTATTGTTCTTTACACACACACACACACACACATATATATATATATATATATATATATATATATATATATATATATATATATATATATATATATATATATATATATATATATATATATATATATATATATATATATAATGAAAGTTGTTCAGTATGTACAGAATAATTCCCTACCTAGTGATGAAGTAAGAATCTTAATTCATTCATCTATTTATATACTATTTATAAGATTGGAGAAGGCTCAAATTTAGATAAAAATGTTCTTGATGATATATATCTCTGATTCTGAATAGTTAAAAAGTGCATTTTTACAAAAGAAATCATGAATAAGTATGACAAATCCAATTTTTTTTGCGGCAGATCAAACATTCTCGTCGGGTAAATATCTTAAAGAAATTTTTAAAAAGAACGCCAAAGCAATATGAAAATAGAGAGAAAATTTCAGCGTCTCAAGCCTAATTATGGTACCAAAATGAACACTTGTTTTTTCGAATATCAGTTGATTTCCCCCCTGCCACACACACACACACACACACACACACACACACACACACACATATATATATATATATATATATATATATATATATATATATATATATATATATATATACGTATGTATTTAAATACATGACGATTTTATTTACATGTGTTCTCTTAAATACACTCTGTCAACATGCTCAGGGACATAGACATAGTCACTCAGAGAAAACTTACACATACTCGCTTAATTAAGAGAAGTTGGAGGAAGGTCAAAACATGGTCAACAGAGAGTTAATATGAGTTGTTTGGTGTGTGGGGGGGGTACCATCATTTGCCTTTGATAAAAAAAAGATGAGAATTAGTCTATATTAGCGACATCAGTTACTCGGAAAAGGACCAGGAAGATGAAATTTAAAGGAATTCAATCGTTTTACGTCTACATAATCAAACACACACGCACACGTACGCTGAAGGTGGGAGGGAGGGGAAGAGAGAGAAAGAGAAAGAGAGAAAATTCATGGACGCTGTAGTTTCCTTTATTATAGAATTAGGAAAATGGTTTTAATAATAATCAAAATCGACTAGGATGAATTTAAGACTTCAAAAGTCCTAAGTATTTCCAAATCAAGGGAAGGAATTTTTAAAAGAATTGGACAGGGCTGCTTTCATTGGAATCAGATTGGCCATAACTTTGCTGGCTTGCTGCTGCTCTTGCAGTTGAGGAAGAGTCAACGGTCCTTTTTCCTTGATAACACACTTAATATTATAAATATGATTATTATTGACCATAAAGTAGATCCCTTTCGGACTCCAAGCACTCCTGTTCTTTTCGTTCAAAGTAATGATTTGGGGTACCTAATAGAGTTTTAAAAATCCTGGATAGGTCATAGAAAAACTCTTGCAAAAATCTTCAAAGAATTTTATATCAATACAATTTTAAGTGTAGGTAATATATATATATATATATATATATATATATATATATATATATATATATATATATATATATATATGGGGATGCGCTTGAGTGCATGTGTTAATTAAATCTGAAATTCTGATGAGATAGTTCCTACCGACAAAAATATTTGAAGCTTATCATGTGGACATTTTCTCTGAAAATCATATCAATTATATACATGATTTCGCTTAGAATAAGGATAAAAATGTCCGCCCAGTTCGATACAATCCGAATCTAAACGAAGGTAGGTTAACACACTACCGCCAATGTGTTAATATGAAAAGCTCGAGGGTAAAATCATTTTCCGTTAAGATAAAACGTAAGAATTAGACCACGTGTTATCAATTACCAGAAAAGAAGCTGGCATGTACACACAGACACTCCCACAAATTTAAATGAATTCACCCCTTGTTTATACGTTTGATTAATTTCACTTAGACACACACACACACACACACACACACACACACACACACACACATATATATATATATATATATATATATATATATATATATATATATATATATATATATACGTATGTATGTATAATTCAATTAACAACAGGTTACAAAGATGTGACAAACTGATTAGAATTATTACCTTAAAAGAAGTAACACATGAAACCTCATATTTACAACCCTTCAGACATCGTCTGATAAGTCTTCGTGTGATTGGTAAAGAGCCATGGTAAAGAACCAATCAGAGTACACAAAACAAACGACGTTAAGTTCCATTTTGGGGTCCAAATACATTCGAAGAGAACTTAACAATCCAATTGACAAGATGAATTCGCAAACCAATTATTTTACAACCAATTAAGTCCACTTAACAACTCTCGCTTTTCATTACATTTTACACATTGCTCTTTGTATTTCGCTTGTACTTGATATTGTTATGAATACATCATTTTGTTGACGTTTTGTGTCCTGTTTTCTTTGCCACAACTTTTTATGCTTATTTTATCCGTCTTATTGCTACAATCTTTTGTCCATGTGTTACTAACACTCTCGCCTCTGTCACTGCTAAAAACTCTCGTTCGCTCTCACTGTTATAAACGATCATATATATATATATATATATATATATATATATATATATATATATATATATATATATATATATATATATGTATATATATGTATATGTATATATATATATGAGTGTGTGTGTGTGTGTGTGTGTGTGTGTGTGTGTGTGTGTGTGTGTGTGTGTGTGTGTGTGTGTATATATATTTAAAATAGGCAGATTAAAAAAGTTAATATTCTGTTCTTCCAAACATGAGTTTATATATATTCACCTGAGTTTACATTAAGTTCAACCACACAGAAGCAACAGACACTTAATTGGCTGTATAGGATAAACTGTCATTATTTACTTTTTCTACTTTTAAGCAACGCTTCCCTATGCAGTTATAATATTCGAATGGGTCACAAAGGTGGCTAGATACATTTGGTAAAACCAATGAGAGTAAATTAAAAGACAAAACTTTAAAAGACAGATTTTACATGGTTACTTTAATTAGTGGATTTTCTGATGAAATAGAACCTACTTTGTATAAGTCATCAACAAGATGTATATAGTTTGAATAAAGCTAAATTTATATAACTTGTTGAACTAATGAGCAAGTATGATCCTGTTTTTGGAAGGAATTATTTGAAAGTATAAATCCCTAATGAATCCATTCATGTCTCGGGAAACCGCATAAAAGAAAATATATTGGATTGAATTAAAAAAGTCAATCATTTCGTGATCTCACTAGACAGCACTCCGGCCATCTCTCATAATGATCAGATGAGTTTCATTTATCGATTGGTCGTTGTTGAAGACTAAGAAATGAAGTTATGACTGGAGTTCATGGTGATGTTCAATATCTTCTGCGAAACATAAATGGGAAAGCTAAATTTGTGCCATGTTCTAATCATAATCTGAATTCATATGGTCTTCATGCCTCAGATGGAAAAGCAAGTACCATTAATTTCGGAGTGATTGAGATATCCTGTGTTTTTTCTCCCCTTCAAATCATCTGTGGGAAGTTTTATCTTCGAATGTGGAGGTTTGGTAACCACCCGTTGGAGTGCACGTTATGGAACTATTCGTGCAGTGAAAAGCTTATTTAGAGGAGTGATGTATTTGTAATCCACATGCATACGGCCCAAATTTTCTTTAACTGAAACAGGGAGAGTCTGATGTCTGAATCGGTTAATCAAAGAAAACAATCACACAAAACGTTTAAAAGCTCTTGTTAAGTGGTAAAAATATTTTCTCCAGATTTATTTTAAATCAAAGAAGCTATGATTATAAAATTAAATGATTGATGAATAAATCGTCACAATTTCATAAAAATTTCAATATGCACACAATTGATTTTGAAATCATTGAAAAATACATCTTCGGACATTTTGATTTAATTAAGATAATTTTAAATTGATCCAAAATTATTTAGGCCGATTATCGAAATATAACAACATGTAGGCAATATATATATATGTATTATTTATACACATTATAAAATATATAATGGTGAGGTTTCTTGAAATGTCCCACTGTGATCTTGTAATTTATGCAAGAGGTCGCTCACATCAGAACCAGATCAAAATACCGGCATCTCAGTCACCCGAGCTTATTAAAAGCTATGGTCGCCGACAGGATAGCATGTCATAGTTTTGTGATCCTTCTCACAAAAATGGATGAAAGTGAAAAAATTTGAATTCAAAAACAAAATATTCGACTTCTTTTTTCGAAACAGCATAACATAAAAATGAATGATTGTAATTCCAATTTTTTTCTAAATGCAAAATGCTGCCCTTATAAAATGGCGTCTTGGTCATCTTCACGCCTTGGTTAACCACTGTTTCCCTACTCTCACTTTTGTACCTACAGGTGACAAACTTGGGGTATTTCGAAAATCCCCCCTCAACAACAACCCCGCAAAAAAAAATAAAAAATAACTCTCACGAAAATACACCACTTACTTTCGGAAATCCTAAATTAATCCCTTTTGTACATAAAAGTAGGTAGGTTTATCCAAGTAATTTATTGATATTTAATTTTAATTTTGCTTTCCTGATTATAAATGATAATTTTTTTTTTTTAATCTTAAAGTTACGATTATTGAATAATGAATGACTGGTCACTTTCTAAGCTCTAAGTGGCTGTTTGGCTCATAAGGTCTGCTTTTACCAAAAGGTCATCGACTTAAATACCGAACAGGATTATCTTTACTTAATTTCACTGATCTGGCATGAATCAGTACTTTCAGCACAAGGCCATAAAAATGGTGTTGGGGAAAGCTGTTTATCACTATCCTCACTTTGAACTTGACTAGTTGTAATCACTAAACCAAAACGTTTTTAAATAAACATTCTCCATAATAAAAAAAAATATTGGTAGAAAACATTTTCATACTGCAGTCAGCAAAAGAAGTCAATCACTCAATGTATAACTAAGCGAATCTCCAATTTACATTAGTGTGAGGGGGACAATTTAAAAAGCGTGACTATTTAGTTGGCAAGTATAAAAGGGGAGATAATTATATCTTTCCCAAGGGTAAGCGTGGGTATTTTTTTCGAACTTTCTTCACGACAATTTATCAGAGTGAATAAATCAATGAACCAAACAAATTAAAGGGAAAAAAAGAAAAGAATTTATGTTTGTTGAATGAAAATCTCACTTTCTACTTTCATTTCGAGCAACTTTTCCAATGAAGTTAGCAATACGTATTATGACGATGACCTTGACATTGCAACGATCCAATCGGTTAAAAACTTTCAACAAATTCGCTCATTAAGTTTCATATTCTACAAATGACCAGAAACAAAAGTTTACAAATAATTTTTTCTTTTTCTAAAACGTCATGAAAATGTTATTTTGGGCCTTGGAATATTTTTTTTTACCTCACATTACACAGTCAATTAGGAAGCCCTGCATTTGCAGTATATATACAGTACTCTTTCTCCTACTTTATACTTACCTGGACTAGGAGAAACAGTGATCAGTTAGGCTGTTCTCCCAGAGTGAGGCTCGACCATTGCACTCCGGTTGGGTTGACCTCTGCGATCGTCCCAAATGTGGACGACTCGGAGTCGCTATTTCTAAGTGTGGGGTCTGCGTACGCGCTCACCCCGATAATCAATTTAAGAATAGACTGAAAAGCCATAACACTAATTCCATTATTCGTTTTTCTAAGACTTTCTTATTAAATATTCTTTAATATATATTTTGAATGGAAAGTTCTCTAAATGCTGAAATTCAAAAAAGTTTAGCCTATTATTTTAATTATTCGGTTAATCTAGAGTTTTTTTTATTTTCTCTCATTATTCATTGTCCGGATTGAAAAGAAAAGCAATATTGACATTAATTTAGATTCTTTCAGCTTTAACTAATTGACAAAATTATCTAATTCAATGTTTTCTCACAAATTCCACATAAAAATAAGACATACTAAGTGAATGTATTCATGTTCATATATTCCAGGCAGAATACTTTTATTCAATCAACAAGGCAAAAACATGAGGACGACTTTTGAAAACTCTTGCGGTGTTTTTATTTTATTTACAGAGGGTGTAAAGAAAACTAGGGGCAGATAACCCGACCCTAAATTCAATGCCAGATTCGGGGAAGATAATTTTGACCCAACAACTTCTATTATCCTAAGTTCTAACGAGTACTGACCTGAGTGATGATTTGTTTTGTTTTTTATTTACAGACGGTGTAAAGAAAACTCGTGGCAGATAACCCTTATTCAATACAGGATTCGGGGAAGATAATTTTGACCCAACAACTTCTATTATCAGAAGTTCTCACAAGTACTGACTTGAGTGATGATTGAAACAATCTTCCTCACTTGCTGTCAGACCTCTTCAGACCCATTCACCGTACTGATCTGGAGGTTTTCTAATCCTTGTTGATCTTCTTCGTCCTGTGGCCTCTTGTGAATTGTCATCATTATCATCATCCCTTCTGATGTTTTGACATTATACTACACCACAAACATTACCCACACTTGTTCACTCATAGAATACGTGACCATTTTGTAAAATCAGGCCTTGTGAGTCATAGTTAAACCAGTCAGAACTAAATAAGTGACCAGTCCTTCATTATTTGAAGATTAAAAAAATAATAATCAATAGTAAAAAATAAACTGAAGGCAAAGTTAATAGAAACATCAGTTTAAATGACAGCTCACCCGTTGTACTCTCTATGCTGCCCCCCCCCACATATTTACATACTTAGATAGTTGCATACATATATAAAGACCAATTGATATGTCATTAAAGAAAGAAGTCAATCGTTTGTAAGATCATCCGATCATTTTTTCAAGGAAAAACAAAGGAAGTCAAAAATTTATTAAAATTAAATGATGAGGAATCTTCCTTTGTCTCTGACGTAGTGAGTATTTATTTTTTTATTTGTCAAAATCAAAATGTTTTGATTTGGTTGGGCTGGAATTTATGACATATCAACCATTGTAGGTTATTTAATGCCAAATCCTCTTTATAAATATATATTAGATATATAGGATTTGGTTTGCTTGGGTTTGATGGCATATCAAGCATTATGGGCTATTTAATGCCAAATCCCCAATATACATATATATTAAATATATAGGATTAATAAACATATTTTGTTGATAATTTATTTACACAAGGCAAAGCTCATTTTATTTGCACATAGTGAAATGGTTTCAAGTATTGCTATATAACTGTCACAATTTTACATCAGTCATTTGTTTACACAGATAGAATTTCTTCGTACACTAGTATTGCTATTGTTTCAACTGTTAAACTGTTTCAATCATTGTTATACAATTGTAATAATTCTATTCGTTATTAATCTTTTGTTTGCACACAGTAAAGCGTTTACACGTATTGCTGTTTAACAGTATGTATTCTATTCAAAACTATTCATTTACTTGCACCAATCGTTCCAGGTATTGCTATCTAATACCAGTAATTCAGGTACACATTTAAAAATCTTCAAGTATTGCTATGTATGACTAATTATTCAATTAAAAAGTCATTTGTTTACACACAGTTAAATGGTCAAACAGTTCTATTTCAAACAATTCAGTTTAACTTAAGTCGCTTACTTGTACAGAGTTTAAACGTCAAACAGTTCTTTTGACGCATCCATAAGACCCTATATAGTTCTACTACTCGGGGTCAGAGTTGACCCTGGAGCAATGGCAATATATGGGTAGGCTATGTTCCCTGAGCTCCGCTGATATAAGACATGCTATCAGATGGTTTAAAATCGTATCTAGGATAGTCTTCGGGGAGTATCACTCCTCTGAAGAGACATCGTCGGTAAATTCTATAACCCCAGATGACTGGGCTGACAATCAAACTGGAGTTTGCCATTATTCATTATTCTAAACATAATTTATTTCTTCTATCTATCTATCTATCTATCTATCTATCTATCTATCTACTAGTCGTTTGTGTTTTTTTCTCTTGATCTTGTGTCCGCCACTGTCCACTGAGGAATATGGAACAGGTTGGATGAATTAATCGTTAGGGATAAGTGTATTCATGTAGTTGTGTTCACGTACACATATGCACACACAGACAGATACACAAACCCACACACAAACTCAGACACTTAAAAGCACATTACATCAGAACAAAAAACAATAAGATAATGATATATAATCATTGTCCTAATGTCGATTAAGTAAGACAAATCAGCGAGAAATTTTCTCATATTTATATAGCTATGTTTCCTCATTCATATGATCATACACAGTTAACTGAAAGCTCATAATAAAGACTTGTTTTTCTCTACCAGTGATTGCACAACACAAAACTGGGGCCCACAATACACTTTGTATACAAGCGTTGCTCTAGGCAAGACTACTGATTGGCCCTGCTCTAGGCAAGACTACTGATTGGCCTTGCTCTAGGCAAGACTACTGATTGGCCCCACTCGACTGCCAAGGGCAGATAATTGTGTTTTGCATTATTGTCCCAACAATAAAGAAAACATGCAATGTGCATCAGTGCATATAAGTTGGTTAATGTATAGTAATATGAAATTATTCAGTCCCTATAATGTTCAATAATTAATATCACAATCCAGACAATTACTTGCCAGTTTGTAGTTTAATTTTACCACTTCTGATAGGGCGGAAAAAAAAACAATAATAGACTCTAGAGATTCTCTACTATCACCAAATTATGTAATTCAACAACAGTAGTGTTTGAATTTATATATAAGTGCTGGAAGCAAACCGACTACCGAGACCACAAAATGGATGCAAATTATATTTGACTATGTCTATGCAGAAAGTTGTATTTGAGAAAGGTTTAAAATATTTGGAAGATCCCCATAAAAGGAAGCGCGTATGACGCGTGTGATTTTTTTTTATTAAGAGAAAAGTATTTCTTTCGTTGTGTATCTCGATATGGGTATGACACGTGGGAATGTTTGTTTTTATTCAGAGAAATGTATTTCTTTGATTATGTATCACGATATGGGTATGACACGTGGGAATGTTTGTTTTTATTCAGAGAAATGTATTTCTTTGATTATATATCACGATATGGGTATGACACGTGGAAATGTTTGTTTTTATTTAGAGAAATGTATTTCTTTGATTGTGTATCTCGATATGGGTATGACGCATGAGAATTTTTTTTTATTCAGAGAAATGTATTTCTTTGATTATGTATAACGATATGGGTATGACACGTGGGAATGTTTGTTTTTATTCAGAGAAATGTATTTCTTTGATTGTGTATCTCGATATGGGTATGACGCATGAGAATTTTTTTTTATTCAGAGAAATGTATTTCTTTGATTATGTATAACGATATGGGTATGACACGTGGGAATGTTTGTTTTTATTCAGAGAAATGTATTTCTTTGATTGTGTATCTCGATATGGGTATGACGCATGAGAATTTTTTTTTATTCAGAGAAATGTATTTCTTTGATTATGTATAACGATATGGGTATGACACGTGGGAATGTTTGTTTTTATTTAGAGAAATGTATTTCTTTGATTGTGTATCTCGATATGGGTATGACGCATGAGAATTTTTGTTTTTATTCAGAGAAATGTATTTCTTTGATTATGTATAACGATATGGGTATGACACGTGGGAATGTTTGTTTTTATTTAGAGAAATGTATTTTTTTTATTATGTATTACGATATGGGTATGACACGTGGGAATGTTTGTTTTATTTAGAGAAATGTATTTCTTTGGTTGTGTATCTCGATATGGGTATGACACGTGTGAATGTTTGTTTTTTATTCAGAGAAATGTATTTCTTTGATTATGTATCACGATATGGATATGACACGTGGGAATGTTTGTTTTTATTCAGAGAAATGTATTTCTTTGATTATGTATCACGATATGGGTATGACACGTGGGAATGTTTGTTTTTATTTAGAGAAATGTATTTCTTTGATTGTGTATCTCGATATGGGTATGACGCATGAGAATTTTTGTTTTTATTCAGAGAAATGTATTTCTTTGATTATGTATCACGATATAGGTATGACACGTGTGAATTTTTTAGTGCATATAATAGTGACTGCAACAATTTTTTTTAGTGTTAAGCGTAATGTCCTTTAATGTTGCTGTGTATTGAATATATTTTTCTGAATTCAAAATTCATTGAGCAGTTAATTTTTAAATGTAAATTCTTAGCATCCGATATCCTCAAATTTTCAAAATATGGTATTTTTAATGTTGGGCCCCCACATAATTTGCAAGATTAATGGTTTGGCTTTCAATTCAGATGAAGAAGAATTCAAAACAATATAAAAATACAAATATATATAAGAAAAATGCAAAGGTTTGAAAACTTAATGGCTTTGTAGATTTAGTACCTTCAACATTTCCAAAATTAGCCTCTATCTGCTGTTTTACTAAAGAAATCTGCTCCCAAATAATGTGTGTTTGTGCGTAGGAGTTTGTGTCCTCTTGATTTTATGCGCGTGTGTATCAGTGCGAATAGATGTGTGAGTGTGTGTTTGCATGTGTGCTTGTATGTATGTGGCTTTGTGTAGGCATTTAACTAATATATGTGAAGCTGGACCCACATTTCTAAAGTCCGACATTGACATGGACCCTTGAGAATTGTTATGTACGCTGAATCGAGATGATATATATCTTCAAATTTGTTTAAAGTATTTGATAGCAGTTTTCTTTAGTAAAACAGCAGATTGAGGCTAATTTTTAAAATGTTAAAAGTACTAAGAATCTGAAACGTATTATGAGGACTGCAAACCTTTTTCGATAAATAGATAAATCTCTTTTAAATTTTATCTTAAAAGAGATTTTATCTTAAATATACATTTTTATGTCTACACCTTACATACTTTTGTCAAAAATTACACAAAACTACACTCCTATAGAGCATTCCACGGTGGTTTTTGAAAAGTAAATGTCTTTACAAACGGTAAAAATTATGTGCCATCATTTCAAATAGGACGTGTTGACTTTTTAGTATTTGTCAGATTACCACTGGCTAAAGATGTGTGTGTGTGTGTGTGTGTGTGTGTGTGTGTGTGTGTGTGTGTGTGTGTGTGTGTGCATTTTGCTTGTATGTATGTGGTTTTGTGTAGGTATTTAACTACTATATGTGAAGCTGGACCCACATTTCTAAAGTCCGACATTGACATGGTCCCGTGCAAATTGTTATGTACGCTGAAACGAGATGATATATATGTTCAAATTTGTTTAAAGTATTTGAGAGAAGATTTCTTTAGTATAACAGCAGATAGAGGCGAATTTTTCAAATGTTAAAGGTACTAAGAATCCGAAACGTGTTATGAGGACTACAAAACTTTTTCTATAAATAGAAAATTCTCTTTTAAGATTTTATCTTAAATATACATTTTTATGTCTACACCTTACATACTTTTGTCAAAAATTAGACCAAGCTGCTCTCCTATAGAGTATTCCACGATTTTTTTTTCTTTGTAAAGTAAATGTGTTCACCAACGGTAAAAATTATGTGCCATCATTTCATATAGGACGTGTTGAACAGATTTGACAGGAAGGCAACGAAAGAAGAGAAAACTTCACCCAGAGAAAGTAACTGAGGGCTCTTGACGGTCTAAACATCTATTCCCAGCCTCTCTTCCTTGAGTGGCCGGGGACGTCTAAGGTGTAATGTATTAACATATCTGCGACAACGAATAGTAGCCGCAAATATTTCAACGTCGATAACAAGGAAATATGTTGGAGAAAATTTTACAACACCAGACTATAACATCGATTTAAATTCATTTAGCTAAAAATACACATACAACTCTAGGGATCTGATTTAAATATCGTGATTTTTGAGGCTAAAAATTGTAAGTCCATCTTCACGCATATTGCCTGAAGTCCGGCACACAGCCACATACAGACATTCAAACACACACACACACACACACACACACACACACACACACACACACCCACACACACACACACATCATTAGCCAGTGAACATCTTTAGCCAGTGCCAACGTGAAATATAATAAAAATTCTGGATGAAGCTGCGAAATATCTAGGAAAAAAAATAGACACATGCTTTAATTTTTTCATATGTTTAATCTGTATACTTTTGTCAAGGAATTAAACCAAGCTGCTTTGCTGTATAGTATTTGACGAAGGAAAGTAAATGTGTTCACCAACGGTAAAAATTATGTACCATCATTTTAAATAGGACTTGTTGAACTGATCTGACTGGGGGGAAGGGAAAAAAGACCAAAAGCAACCCAGAGAAAGTTACGGAGGGCACTTGACGGTCAAAACATCTATTCACAGCCACTCTTCCCTGTGAGGCCGGGGACCTCTACGATGTAAAGTATGAACACATTAGCGACAACGAATAGTAGCGTCTAAGAAAAAACGTGCATTTGTTTGTAAACAAACCGGTATATAAACAAAAAACACATGTTAGTGAATCTCTAACAAATGATCAAAAATAGACACTGGACTAACCAAGAAATATTTCTTCCACATCGATCAGCAATGAAACGTGTCTCAGATAAAATGTTACACCACATGCCTATAACATCGATTTAAATTCATTCAAGTAAAAAACAAACAAACACATTTAATTGTTGTGTGTTTCGAGGTTGAAATTCTAGGTCCACCTTCATGTATATTGCCTTAATGACGGAACAAAAGCACACAAGCATACACGTTAATTTACACACACACACCAACATTTGCACACAAACGCATTCACAAAGACACACACACACACACACACACACACACACAAGCACATATAAACGCACAGTATATTAGAGCAAAAAACAAAAAGACACAGCGTCGGTTTGGTGAAATCACTCGTCGAAAAAAGCAATTCATATTCATTGTTAGCTTTCATCTAAATATGAATAATCTCATCAATGATGAAATAAAGTTACATATATTTATATTACGTGAAACATTCTCACTTATTCGTCTAAGTTGACATTAAGACTACGATTATATACCATTGTCTTTCTGTGTTTTTTCTGATGTAATGTGTGTTTGTGCGTGTGAGTTAGTGTCCTCTTGTTTTATGTGCGTGTGTATCAGTGCGAATAGATCTGCTTGTGTGTGTTTGCATGTTTGCTTGTATGTATGTGGCTTTGTGTAGGCATTTAACTAATATATATGAAGCTGGACCCACATTTCTAAAGTCCGGCATGGACATGGACCCGTGTTAATTGTATACTTTTGTCAAGGATTAAACCCGACTGCTCTGCTGTAGAGTATTCGAAGAAGGAAAGTAAATGTGTTCACCAACGGTAAAAATTATGTGCCATCATTTCAAATAGGACTTGTTGAACTGATCTGACAGGAGGGCAGGGAAAAAAGACAAAAAGCAACGCAGAGAAAGTTACGGAGGGCACTTGACGGTCAAAACATCTATTCACAGCCGCTCTTCCGTGAGTGGCCGGGGAGCTCTAGGGTGTAAAGTAAAAACATATTAGCGACAACGAATAGTAGCCAAAAAGAAAATTGTTTGTAAAAAAACAGGCCATATCAACAAGAAACACGTGTTAGTTAATCTCTAACGAATAAGCAGAAAAAGACACTGACTTACCAAGAAATATTTCTTCAACGTCCATCGGCAAGGAAACGTGTTGAAAATAAAATTTTACACCACCTGCCTATAATATTAATTTAAATCAGTTCAGGTAAGAAAAAAAAAAACATTTAAATGTAATGAGTTTTGAGGTTGAAATTGTAGGTCCACTTTCACGCAAAATTGCTAAATGCTTGCACAAACGCACGACACACAAGCATACACATATATTTACATGCACACCCACATTTGCACACAATCCAATTCACGAAGACACACACACACACACACACACACACACACACACACACACACACACACACACACAAACACACAAACACACAAACACACACACAAAAGCAACGTTCAACGCACAGTACATTAGAGCAAAAAAACAAAAAGACACAGTGTCGGTTTGGTGAAATCACTCGTCGAAAAAAGCAATTCATATTCATTGTTAGCTTTCATCTAAATATGAATAATCTCATCAATGAAGAAATAAAGTTAGATATATTTATATTACGTGAAACATTCTCACTTATTCGTCTAAGTTGACATTAAAACTACGATTATATACCATTGTCTTTCTGTGTTTTTTCTGATGTAATGTGTGTTTGTGCGTGTGAGTTTGTGTCCTCTTGATTTTATGCGCGTGTGTATCAGTGCGAATAGATGTGTGAGTGTGTGTTTGCATGTGTGCTTGTATGTATGTGGCTTTGTGTAGGCATTTAACTAATATATGTGAAGCTGGACCCACATTTCTAAAGTCCGGCATTGACATGGACCCATGTGAATTGTTATGTACGCTCAATCGAGATGATATATATCTTCAAATTTGTTTAAAGTATTTGATAGCAGTTTTTTTAGTAAAACAGCAGATAGAGGCTAATTTTTAAAATGTTAAAAGTACTAAGAATCTGAAACGTATTATGAGGACTGCAAACCTTTTTCGATAAATAGATAAATCTCTTTTAAATTTTATCTTAAAAGAGATTTTATCTTAAATATACATTTTTATGTCTACACCTTACATACTTTTGTCAAAAATTACACAAAACTACACTCCTATAGAGTATTCCACGATGGTTTTTGAAAAGTAAATGTCTTTACAAACGGTAAAAATTATGTGCCATCATTTCAAATAGGACGTGTTGAATTTTTAGTATTTGTCAGATTACCACTGGCTAAAGATGTGTGTGTGTGTGTGTGTGTGTGTGTGTGTGTGTGTGTGTGTGTGTGTGTGTGTGTGTGTGTGTGTGTGTGCATTTTGCATATATATATATATATATATATATATATATATAGTATTTGGTTTGGTTGGCTTTATCGCATATCAAACATTTAATGCCAAATCCTCTATATACATATAAAAGGATTCGTAAACATACTTTGTAGAAAAAATATTTTACACAAAGCAGAGCTCATTTTATTTGCTCATATTTAAATTTTTTCAAGTATTAGTATATTACTGTCACAATTTAATATCAGTCATTTGTTTGCATACATAGTTCGTTGGTATTTTCATTTTTAAATGAGTTAGATTTTATTCGCACACTTATATTGCTCTTGTTTCTAAAGTTAAACGGTTTCAATAATTGTTATCCAATACTAATAATTCTATTCGATATTAATCCTTTGTTTGCACGCAGTGAAGCATTTATAAGTATTTCTGTTTGACACTAAGTATTCTATTCAAAACTATTCATTTATTCGCACAAACGGTTCCGAGTATTGCTATCTAATACCAGTAATTCAGTTTAGAAACGCCTTTAAAGAGTTTCAAGTATCGTTATGTATAAGTAACTATTTGTTAAACCAGTCAGAACTAAATAAGTGACCTGTCCTTCATTATTTGAAGATTAAAAAGATAATTATCAATAGTAAAAAATAAACTGGAGGCAAAGTTAACAGAAACATTTAGCAGTTTAAATGACAGCTCACCATTCGTACTCTGTTTGCTCCCCCCCCCAGACACATATTTACATACTTGTTGGTTGCATACATATATAAAGACCAATTGATATGTCATTAAAGAAAGAAGTCAAACCAGATCAATCGTTTGTAAGATCATCCGATCATTTTCTCAAGGAACAAGAACGGAAGTCAGAAATGTATTAAAATTAAATGATGAATCTTCCTTTGTCTCTGAAGTAGTGAGTATTTATTTTTTCTTTTGTCAAAATAGAAATGGTTTGATTTGGTTGGGTTGGGTTTTATAACATATCAATCATTGTAGGTTATTCAATGCCAAATCCTCTTTATAAACATATATTAAATATGTAGGATTTCGTTTGGTTGGGTTTGATGGCATATCAACCATTATGGGTTATTTAATGCCAAATCCCCAATATACATATATATTAAATATAAGTAAACATATTTTGTTGATCATTTATTTACACAAAGCAAAGCTCATTTTATTTGCCTGAGGTTAAATGGTTTCAAGTATTGCTATATAACTGTCACAATTTAACATCAGTCATTTGTTTACACAGATAGAATATCTTCGTACACTAGTATTGCTATTGTTTCAACTGTTAAACGGTTTCAATTATTGTTATCAAATACTAATAATTCAATTCAATATTAATCCTTTGTTTGCACACAGTAAAGCGTTTACATTTATAGCTGTTTAACTGTAATTATTCTATTCAAGACTATTCATTTATTTGCACGAATCGTTCCAAGTATTGCTATTTAATACCAGTAATTCAGGTACACATTTAAAGATCTTCAAGTATTGCTATGTATGACTTACTATTCAATTAAACAGTCATTTGTTTACACACAGTTAAATGGTCAAACAGCTCTATTTCTAACAATTCAGTTTAACTTAAGTCGCTTATTTGTGCATAGTTTAAATGGCAAACAGCTCTTTTGACATATCGATAGGACCCTATAAAGTTCTACTACTCGGGGTCACAGTTTACCTGGGAGCAACAGCAATGAAGAGGAACTCTGATAGATTAGGGGAGCTCAGGGAAACACAGAGTTGCTATTCGATGGTTTTAAGTCATATCTAGGATACACTTCGGGGAGTATTACCCTTCTGAAGAGACACAGTCGGTGAATTCTGTAGCTGCAGCCGACTGGGCTGACAATCAAACTGGAATTTGCCATTCTTCATAATTCTAAAAATTAGCGTTTTTCATTTATTCTATCTATCTATCTATCTATCTATCTATCTATCTATCTACTAATCGTTTGTTTTTCTCTTTATCTTGTGTCCACACTGTCCACTGAGGAATATGGGACAGGTTGGATGAATTAATCGTCAGGGAGAAGTGTATTCATGTAGTTGTGTCCACCACTATCCACAAAGAAACGTGGAACAAATTGGATGAATTAATCGGTAACTCGAAGTGTATTCATATAATTGTGTCCACCACCGTCCATTGAGGAAGGTGGGGAGCTCATTGGCTAAAGTAATCGTTAGCCAGAAGTGTATTCATGGAGTTATGTACCCCACTGCCCACTAAGTAACTTGGGACACTTTGGATAAATTCATCGATAGTCAGAAGTGTATTTATATAGTTGTGTTCACGGCTGTTATTGAAAAAAAGTTGAAACCCATTTGATAAAATATTCATGGACCAGAAAAAAAAATTCATATTGTTGAATGAGAGACTAAATTGATACTCTCCTTGCTCATGATTAATTAACTTTATTAAAAATTGAAACTGGTCAACAGTGTCTCTTTTGTAAATGACTTTCCTTAACTTATAGAACTACGTGGTGCTTTCAATGTTTCCAGACCTTTTTGTACAGGCATTTCAAATTGTTGTAGACTCTTGAAAATTCAGTATCTTATTGCTATACATCTTATCAGATGACTGACCAATTTTTATAATTTTAGGTTTAAATGAACAGCTACAGCAGCTATTTGAATACACCCTACTAAAGCCTGATTGTCATAGCAAGTGAATTTCAAAAATGCAATCTGGACGTGAGGACACTTTAGAAGAACGATATGCAATAAAATTCTGTTTTAAACTTGGAAAAAATGACCCAGAAACGTATGGAATGCTTCAGACTGCTTTTGGAGCATCTTGCATGAATCGAACATCAGTTTTTGAGTGGCATAAGAGATTCAAGGAAGGCAGGGAGTCTGTGAGGGATGATGAGAGGTGTGGGAGGAGTAAGGAAGTCAATACACCAGAGTTGATAGGCCAAAGGGTTAGGGTTAGGGTTACTATGTTGAGGTTTTAAGGGAGTTCAGGAAGAGATTCATAGGGAAGAGGCCAGCACTCTTCAAATCGGGTCAGTGGCATTCCCACCAGGACAATGCACCAGTCCACAACTCTATTCTTGTAACAGACTATTTCACCAAGATGGGTATCAAGACAGTTCCTCAGCCTCCCTATAGTCCAGACCTTGCTCCCCGTGACTTTTGGTTATTCCCTAGGCTCAGAGGCTGTCGTTATGAGACAATTGAGGAGATGAAAGACGCTGTGACGAAGGCCATTGACACGCTCACACAAGAGAACTTCCATGGGGGTCTTCCAGAAGTTGTTGGAACGGTGCAACAAGTGCATTGCAGTCGGAGGAGATTACTTCGAAGGGGACTAGAGTTTCTTGTGTGCACTATCAATAAAAGTGCCCATACGAAAAAAGTCTGGAAACTTATTTAATGATCCTCGTAACTCTCATCTATTGCTTAAAGAAGTAGACTCTAATGGACATTTTCATCTACGATAAAATTCTTGCGTCAAATAGTTAAAGAAATAAAAAGAATTGGTCGAGCTACTCAAGCAAAGTAGGTGAAGACAGGGTCACGAGAGAATTAGACGGTGGATAAAGCGGGTACTCAGATTGAATGTGTTCACATATGTCTATAGAGACACAATTGTAAACATATGAGCGACACCAGCTTGAACAATACAAAAAATGAGATTGAATATTATTTTCTGTTCCGTAGAATAATAATTAATTCTTTTTGATTCCATAGAAAAGGAGGATCGAGAGGAAATTTCAGTGAAATTTCAGTGAAGCTCCTAGAAATTTAAATGAGTAAAAATTACCATTTATTTTCTAGGAACTGAGGGTGAGGTTGAAGAATTGGCGATTGGATCTCTGCAGAGGGGTGATTGATATCCCCTCTTCTATCAGCGTGTATCTTTCATATAATTGTTCTGTTCCAGTTCACAAGCTTTTAGGGAATGTGGAGGAACGCTACAGAGCCATTACTCCCACGTCCACTTTGAGCTTGAATGTTAGCAAAGAAACGAATAACGAGGACTTTTACAAATTTCAGTTTTCATAACTCTCTTGGATATGAAAATTTTTATGAAATGTCGTCGTCTAAATTCTATTTTGAAGAATTGAAGTCAATTATCAATTACTATGAAACTGAAAATAGTTTGAGCTTTATTCGCTCACATGTGTTTCTTTGTTTAAATCCTTCTAATTGATATGCCACTTCCTGTTAGTAAAGTTTGGTGTCGTTAATATGTTGACTATTTCACCCCTCGTTATTCAGTTGTCAATTTTGAATGCAATCAATCTGAATGTCCTCTTCACACACAGGCAAAATTTGTCTTAATCATATTTACTAACAATCCCTCAGTCTAACTCAACCAATTATTTTTATTTTCTAACTCCATGACGCTAGAGATATCCATTAGCGTCTACTTATCTACGTCATGTTCCATATGCGGGAGTTGAGAGTTCGTAAATATAACCTTAATGAAAGACGTTCACATAAGAAAAAATGTTCACTTGTTTCTATCTAAATTAATTTGATTAATCGTGGTCAAAGAGTATTGAAGATTGAGAAGATTCACTGCGGATTATATGTCCACTAAGCCACATAAATATCCCACTGGCCAGGGATTATTTCATCTAATGTACCTCAGCTTCCTCAGTGGACAGTGATGACACAACAGTATCGAAAGATTTCCGGTCTATGATGAGTTTAGTTACTATTTACTTAAGGAAGGATAATGGAAAATATAGGATTGATTATCTGCCCTTGCTGGTAAATGGGCCAAACAGTGTACTCTCGTGGATTGGTGCCCATTTGAAACCCTTTTAGGTTTTCATTACTTATTGTGCTGACAGTAAAACCATGCAGGTGTCAAATTATTCCTGTTCTTTAGATGAGACTTAGCAGCAAAACCTTTAAGTTTGCGATTCATTCTTCGTTTTTTTTTTAATATATATTTGTGTAATAATATTGTTTTGAGTTCTTCATCCGAACTGAAAGCTTATCTGTTTATGTTGGAAAATATATGGAGTCCAGCAAAAAAGACGGTGAGGATTCCACATTAGAGCCAGAGTTCTTTGTGTAGCAGAAAGAAAGATTTTCAAATTATTATTTAGTGCAGGAATTATTTTGGCTGTTGTGGTTTCGATTTTGTATTTTCGTCCAATGAGGATGATTTAAGCCATTCGACTCGGATGAATTTCCCGGGTAGTATAAAAGGCCGTGCAAACGCTCTCTCAGCCTCTTCCTCATATTTTCGAGCAGGACAGACCGACTCTCTTCCTCACTCATTCTAGCAGCAGAACAGAACAGCATTCAACATGAGGAGAACGCATTCAACCATGGGCCATTGTTCCTTTTGGAGACTATTCATTTGTTGTCTATTCATTCCTCTTAGACCATCTGGTTTTCAAAACTTCAGGTTGAATGCTTAATTCCTGTTCTAACATTCTCAACTGTTTACTTCCATTTTGTATGACTCACAGTACAAGGGTTATCTTTCTGGCTGTCATTAAAGTTGTTGAAACTCATCAATATTTTCTCGTCCACATTCCAGTATTTTCCTTTCTTCTTAATTTAACAGGGCAGACCACAATTTGCCTTTTTGCTAAACTAGTTTTTAATTATTTCGTGGAAGGAACTCGAAATATTCATGAAATAAATATATATTAACATTGATACTAGAAGAAATATATACAAGGCAGACATTGTTAATTTAAAAAAAAAAATTATTTTCCTTTTTCTATTTCTTTTTCCTTTTTTGATTAAACTAAAGTTATCATTTCTTCTAATTCTGTAAGAAGGGCATCTACCAAAATAATGATACTGTATTCTCTTTCCAAATGACTGAACGTTTTAGGATTTCATCTTTTTTATGGCTCCATATTTTCTGATTATCATTCTTTTATTTATTTATTTTTTTTTTTCACTTTTAATTCCCCATTAACATTGTAGAGAAGAGGAAAATCTCGTATTTTGTTTTGGCACGCTATTTAATTCAACACTGAATTTCACCCAATCATGATGACATATCCTATTCACCCCGGACTTCATTTCCGGCTAGCAAAACGGGTGAGCGGCCAAACACACTCTCTTCGGCTTGAGACGGCGACCAGAACGGACGTGTCTCTGGTCGCCCCTGCTTAGCGATGCTTTTTAGCTAAACAAGCCACCCAGTGTGGACATATCACTGTGGCTTTAACCCTAGCAGCAGCAACATGGACACTCAGCGAGGGAACTTTCTAATTTATGGATTCTTTGCGTCTAATATATTTTAGACCAAGGAATCCCAGTTGAATATGAATTAGATACGTTCAGCATGCCTTCCACAAGCACCACAAAAATTTACTATGTCAATCCGAGCGCCACTTCGCTCTCGACACACCTAGCTCTCATTTCACCTCTGGTTGACATTAATGGAGATAACGCCTACTCTCCCCAATTACCAGACACACAAAACTACACGGTGACCTTGAATACTTCCCTCACACGTCCAACGACACGCTGCCATCCAACATCCCGCTAAGCTATCGCGTCTCCAAAACCAACAAGCCTAAATACCACGAGTCTTGCAGCACCAAGAACAAACCGCCTCAAAGCTGCAAATAAAGTATTTTCGTTATTGTGTGTTGTTTAAATCAAAGTCTCGTAATTCATTTCTGTTGCCATAAAATCTATAGTGTTCGGAAAAATAACAAATTCCCTCAAACCGCTATAACATGGTACAAGTCCCAGTCTTGCAATTTCAAATTGAAGTGTGTATTTACGCACAATAATACACCTTATCTTCTATCTAAGCTTATCTGTGAGTTCTTTGAGCATAAACGATAAAGACATGTAATACATTATTCATCTATGTGAGTTGTGTCTGGTTTTATTCCAATAGCGATTCTATGAACCGACCTTTAACATTTAAAGCAACAGGTTTTGGCACGATGGAAAACTAACTACACCTTGGTATAGAGCAGAAATTCCCAACGTGGGTTACATGCCCTACCGGTGGGACATGGTAATATTTTGTGTAGGGCATGCAATATTTTGGGGGGTATGCAATACTTTAACTTCCTTCACGTGAATTGCCGTAAAAATTTTAATATGTAAGAATTGAATAATACTGGGTGGTGGGAAATCAGAATTTTAGAAATACCAAAGAGAGGCATGGTCCAAAATCGGTTGAGAACCGATGGTGTAGATGAAGAAAAATATGATTGTTCGGAAATAAAATGTCTTTCTCATATCTTCGCCGCTTACAAAAATGATCAATCACCATTGAATGAAACGCTAAACGCTGGAGAACTTATAATGGACAGCCTATGAATCGATGCTTGTAAAGAATCTAGCCGAAAATTTTAATGACTTTTCTACGGT
>OY757914.1:37347645-37467645 GCA_963585895.1 Sepioteuthis lessoniana
TTTTTTTTTTAACTTTCAGTAACTTCATCAGTTTCTTCTTCATATTCATATCAGTCCTTACTGCATGCACTGGAGCTTTCATCCTTTGGCTTATCACCATTGTCCTATTTAGCATCTTTAACAACGTTAATTCTTGCAGAAAATTCCTCTTCAAATCTTCTTTCTGTATTTGTCTCCTCCATATTGGCATTTTCTTGATTTTTCTCCCATCCTAGTTTTGATGTACATTCAGCATCCTCGTCTTTGCATTTTACTTTAGTTAAATATTTCTTTTGTAAGAAAACTTTTAAAGATGCAGCACATGTTCTTTCCTCTCGTTCTCTGGTAGCTTTCAACTTCCGGTAAGCTGCATCAGTCAGTTTTTGCCGTTTACTCATTGTAATCGATGAAAAAAGAAAAAAAGAATCTAATAGGAGAAGAGCATTGACATAGGGATTTTTTTTATTCATTCTACTTAAATACAATTTGGAACAAGGCAGAGATTGGGATAGTAAAAAACGAGTGATAATCTTTTAACCTTAACTAAATACATTCATCGACCATTCACATCTTATAACGTCATACGTAAATGTTGTTTAAAAATAGAAGTAAATAATTACATTTGTTTATCTTATATAACCAATATTTAAAATCTCTTCTTAAATTCAATTGGCCTTTTCCTAATTTCTAAATATAAATGAAGGCCGTTTTATTCAAAAATATTTCAATTCTCAAAAAAAAAAAAATAAATAAATAAATAAATAAATAAAAATTTGAAGTTAACAGGTTTTATCTTTAATAACTGGTCTGCCCAAATTTTTTTCAGGTGTTCTTATATGCTTATTTTGATCTGTATGTAGTTGTCTGTTTCAGGATTGGCACCACAGACTCATAAAATATATCATTTATAAAATTGATTAGAACAATAAAACATTAAAACCTATTTTTTTCTTAAAAACCATGTGCGTTATCATTTATTATGAAAATCAACTATAATTCTTATTTGGATTCTATGATTTTGCACTTAAATCTAATCCATATTCCGTGATACATAAAAAAATATCGGAAATTTCAATTAATCATATTATTAATTAAATATACTAATAATAATGTAATTTTTTTTCAGATTTCATAGGCAATAAAAGAAAAATACAAATTACAATGTCACAAAAACTTTGGAAAAAAATGCAATATCTTATTTTATTTTTAATTTTAATTTTCCGCCTAAAAGACCTCTGGTTTGGGAAGGAACCCAACTTTAAAAAAAGGACTAATTTTATTTCGCCATAAAACTATATAAAAAATCATTACACTTTATGAAACAAAACGACTTTTCTTTATTTCTTCAAGCAACTTTAGTCTGAAGGAAAAATCGTTCGTGATTTTTTTTAATCAATCAAAATTTGAGAAAATATGCGATTCTACATTGGAAAGTTTTAATCATACATTATTTGATAAATTAAATAAATCTTCATTTTATTACAAGTTCTGCATTTTAGGCTGAAGGGTTCGAAAGCTTTCAAAATTGAATATAAAATTTTAAAGTGAATAAAATATAGGGAAATTGCATCAAAGGAAAGAAAAAAAAACATTGTTTTTAAATCTCCACTAAAAAAAACACTGTATAATGTTTCTGTTTATCTTTATTCAAAAATAAAATCAAAATTTTCTACTAATTTTTGCTGGGTGTTCATATTGTAAATCGAATTCTTTTTTTTTATATGGAATCTTTTCGTTTTTAATCTTTCAAGAAATGTAAAAATTGGCAATTGGAATTTCTTTATTCAAATGACTAAACGTTTAAACGCTCCTGTTAAGTGGTAAAGATATTTTCTCCAGGTTTATTTTAAATCAATGAAGCTATGATTCTAAAACTAAATGATTGATGAATAAATAGCAACAATTTCATAAAAATTTCAACATGCATACAATTGATTTTGAAATCATTGAAAAATACATCTTTGGACATTTTAATTTAATTAAGATATTTTTAAATTGATCCAAAATTATTCAGACCGATTATCGAAATACAACAACATCTAGGCAATATATATATATATATATATATATATATATATATATATATATATATATATATATATATATTTATATATATATATTTATATATATATATATTAGTCATACACATTATAAAGTATATAATGGTGAGGTTTCTTGATATGTCCCGCTGTGATCTTGTGATTTATGCAAGAGGCCGCTCACATCAGAGCCAAATCAAAATACCGGCATCTCAGTCGCCCAAGATTATTAAAAGCTATGGTCGCCGAGAAGATAGCATGTCATGGCTTTGTGATCCTTCACACAAAAATCGATGAATGTAAAAAAATTTGAATTCAAAAACAAAATATTCGACTTCTTTTTCGAAACAGCATAACATAAAAATGAATGATCGTGTTTTCAATTTTTTTCTAAATGCAAAATGCCGCCCTTATAAAGTGCCGTCTTGGACACCCCCACGCCTTGGTTTACCACTGTTCCCCAACTCTCACTTTTGAACCCACAGGTGACAAATTCGGGGTATTTCGAAAATCTCCCGCTACCCCGAACAACCCCGCAAAAAAAAAAAAAAAATTCAAATTACACTCACCAAAATGCACTACGTATTCTCTGAAATTCTAAATTAATCCAATTTCTACATAAAAGTAGGTAACTATATCCAAGTAATTTATTGATATTTCATTTTCAATTTTGCTTTAATGATTATAAATGATTATGATTTTCTTTTTAATCTTGAAGTGGCGACCATAGAATAATGAATGACAGGTCACTTTCTAAGCTCTAAGTGGCTGTCTTGCTCATAAGGTCTGCTTTTACCAAAAGGCCATCAACTTAAATACTGAAGAGGATTATCTTTACTTAATTTCACTGACCTGGCATGAATCAGTACTTTCAGCACAAGGCCGTAAAAATGGTGTTGGGGAAAGCTGTTTATCACTATCCTCACTTTGAACTTTACTAGTTCCAATCACTAAACCAATATGAATTTCAATAAACATTCACCATAATAAAAAAAATATTAGTAAAATACATTTTCATACTACAGTCAGCAAAAGAAGTCAGTCACTCAATGTATCACTAAGCTGATCTCCTATTTACATAAGTGTGAGGGGGACAATTCAAAAAGCGTGACTGTTTAGTGGGCAAATAGAAAAAGGGAGATAATTATATCTTTCCCAAGGGTAAGCGTGGGGCTTCTTTTTTTTTCGAACTTTCTTCACGACAAATTATCAGAGTGAATAAATCAATAAACAAAACAAATTAAAGGAAAAAAAAGAGAAGAATTTATGTTTGTTGAATGAAAACCTCACTTTCTACTTTCACTTCGAGCAATTTTTCCCATGTAATCAGTGATACGTATTATGACGATGACCTTGACATTGCAACATTCCAATCGAGTAAAAACTTTCAACAAATTCGCTCATTGATTTAGATATTTTACAAATGACTATTGACAAAACTTTATTGAATAGATTTTGATTTTTGAAAACCTCATAAGAATGTTATTTTGTGCATTGGAATAATTTTTTTGTAGCTCACATTACACCATCAATTCGGTAGCCTTGCATTTGCAGTATATATAGAGTACTCTTTATCTTATTTTATACTTACCTGGACTGGGAGAAACAGTGATCAGTTAGGCTGTTCTCCCAGAGTGAGGCCTGACCATTGCACTCCGGTTGGGTTGACCTCTGCGATCGTCCCAAATGTGGACGACTCGGAGTCGCTATTTCTAAGTGTGGGGTCTGCGTACGCGCTCACCCCGATAATCAATTTAAGAATAGACTGAAAAGCCATGAAACTTTATCATTCATTTTTCTAAAACTCTTTCTTATATATTTTGAATGGGTTATTTCGCATTCCTTTAACGTTAGATTTATTTGATTAAACGAAAATTTTTCTTATTGCTCTATTTCAAAAATTTTTAACGTATTATTTTAATTATTCGGTTAATCTAGTGTTTTTTTAAGTTTCTCTCATTATTCATTGTCCGGATTGAAAGGAAAAGCAATATTGACATTAATTTAGATTCTTTCAGCTTTAACTAATTGACAAAATTATCTAATTCAATGTTTTCTCACAAATTCCACATAAAAATAAGACATACTATTTTAAGTGGATGTATTCATCTTTATATATTCCAGGCAGAATTCTGTAATTCAATCAACAAAGCAAAACACGAGGATGACATTTAAAACACGTGCGGTGTTTTTTTTTTGTTTTTGTTTTTTTTGTTTTTTTTTTACAGAGGGTGTAAAAAAAACTCGTGGCAGATAACCCTTATTCAATGTATGATTCGGGGAAGATAATTTTGACCCAACAACTTCTATTATCAGAAGTACTCACAAGTACTGACTTGAGTGATGATTGAAACAATCTTCCTCACTTGCTGTCAGACCTCTTCAGACCCATTCACCGTACTGATCTGGAGGTTTTCTAATCCTTGTTGATCTTCTTCGTCCTGTGGCCTCTTGTGAATTGTCATCATTATCATCATCCCTTCTGATGTTTTGACATTATACTACACCACAAACATTACCCACACTTGTTCAGTCATAGAATACGTGACCATTTTGTAAAATCAGGCCTTGTGAGTCATAGTTAAACCAGTCAGAACTAAATAAGTGACCAGTCCTTCATTATTTGAAGATTAAAAAGATAATAATCAATAGTAAAAAATAAACTGAAGGCAAAGTTAATAGAAACATCAGTTTAAATGACAGCTCACCCGTTGTACTCTCTATGCTCCCCCCCCACATATTTACATACTTAAATAGTTGCATATATATATAAAGACCAATTGATATGTCATTAAAGAAAGAAGTCAATCGTTTGTAAGATCATCCGATCATTTTTTCAAGGAAAAACAAAGGAAGTCAAAAATTTATTAAAATTAAATGATGAGGAATCTTCCTTTGTCTCTGACGTAGTGAGTATTTATTTTTTCATTTGTCAAAATCAAAATGTTTTGATTTGGTTGGGCTGGAATTTATGACATATCAACCATTGTAGGTTATTTAATGCCAAATCCTCTTTATAAATATATATTAGATATATAGGATTTGGTTTGCTTGGGTTTGATGGCATATCAAGCATTATGGGCTATTTAATGCCAAATCCCCAATATACATATATATTAAATATATAGGATTAATAAACATATTTTGTTGATAATTTATTTACACAAGGCAAAGCTCATTTTATTTGCACATAGTGAAATGGTTTCAAGTATTGCTATATAACTGTCACAATTTTACATCAGTCATTTGTTTACACATATAGAATTTCTTCGTACACTAGTATTGCTATTGTTTCAACTGTTAAACTGTTTCAATCATTGTTATACAACTGTAATAATTCTATTCGATATTAATCTTTTGTTTGCACACAGTAAAGCGTTTACACGTATTGCCGTTTAACAGTATGTATTCTATTCAAAACTATTCATTTACTTGCACCAATCGTTCCAGGTATTGCTATCTAATACCAGTAATTCAGGTACACATTTAAAAATCTTCAAGTATTGCTATGTATGACTAATTATTCAATTAAAAAGTCATTTGTTTACACACAGTTAAATGGTCAAACAGTTCTATTTCAAACAATTCAGTTTAACTTAAGTCGCTTATTTGTACAGAGTTTAAACGTCAAACAGTTCTTTTGACGCATCCATAAGACCCTATATAGTTCTACTACTCGGGGTCAGAGTTGACCCTGGAGCAATGGCAATATATGGGTAGGCTATGTTCCCTGAGCTCCGCTGATAGAAGACATGCTATCAGATGGTTTAAAATCGTATCTAGGATACTCTTCGGGGAGTATCACTCCTCTGAAGAGACATCGTCGATAAATTCTATAACCCCAGACGACTGGGCTGACAATCAAACTGGAGTTTGCCATTATTCATTATTCTAAACATAATTTATTTCTTCTATCTATCTATCTATCTATCTATCTATCTACTAGTCGTTTGTGTTTTTTTCTCTTGATCTTGTGTCCGCCACTGTCCACTGAGGAATATGGAACAGGTTGGATGAATTAATCGTTAGGGATAAGTGTATTCATGTAGTTGTGTTCGCGTACACATATGCACACACAGACAGATACACAAACCCACACACAAACTCAGACACTTAAAAGCACATTACATCAGAACAAAAAACAATAAGATAATGATATATAATCATTGTCCTAATGTCGATTAAGTAAGACAAATCAGCGAGAAATTTTCTCATATTTATATAGCTATGTTTCCTCATTCATATGATCATACACAGTTAACTGAAAGCTCACAATAAAGACTTGTTTTTCTCTACCAGTGATTGCACAACACAAAACTGGGGCCCACAATACACTTTGTATACAAGCGTTGCTCTAGGCACCAATTCCTGCCAGACTACTGATTGGCCCCACTCGACTGCCAAGGGCAGATAATTGTGTTTTCCATTATTGTCCCAACAATAAAGAAAACATGCAATGTGCATCAGTGCATATAAGTTGGTTAATGTATAGTAATATGAAATTATTCAGTCCCTATAATGTTCAATAATTAATATCACAATCCAGACAATTACTTGCCAGTTTGTAGTTTAATTTTACCACTTCTGATAGGGCGGAAAAAAAAACAATAATAGACTCTAGAGATTCTCTACTATCACCAAATTATGTAATTCAACAACAGTAGTGTTTGAATTTATATATAAGTGCTGGAAGCAAACCGACTACCGAGACCACAAAATGGATGCAAATTATATTTGACTATGTCTATGCAGAAAGTTGTATTTGAGAAAGATTTAAAATATTTGGAAGATCCCCATAAAATGAAGAGCATATGACGCGTGTGATTTTTTTTTATTAAGAGAAAAGTATTTCTTTCGTTGTGTATCTCGATATGGATATGACACGTGGGAATGTTTGTTTTTATTTAGAGAAATGTATTTCTTTGATTGTGTATCTCGATATGGGTATGACGCATGAGAATTTTTTTTTTATTCAGAGAAATGTATTTCTTTGATTATGTATAACGATATGGGTATGACACGTGTTAATGTTTGTTTTTATTCAGAGAAATGTATTTCTTGGATTATGTATAACGATATGGGTATGACACGTGTGAATGTTTGTTTTTATTCAGAGAAATGTATTTCTTTGATTATGTATCACGATATAGGTATGACACGTCTGAATTTTTTTGTGCATATAGTAGTGACTGCAACAATTTTTTTTTAGTGTTAAGCGTAATGTCCTTTAATGTTGCTGTGTATTGAATATATTTTTCTGCATTCAAAATTCATTGAGCAGTTAATTTTTAAATGTAAATTCTTAGCATCCGATATCCTCAAATTTTCAAAATATGGTATTTTTAATGTTGGGCCCCCACATAATTTGCAAGATTAATGGTTTGGCTTTCAATTCAGATGAAGAAGAATTCAAAACAATATAAAAGTACAAATATATATAAGAAAAATCCAAAGGTTTGAAAACTTAATGGCTTTGTAGATTTATCAACTGAGGTCCAACTTGAACACGAATATTTTCAAATCGTCTTATCGGTCAGTCTGTTAGCACTACAAGTGGTGAAATTTTAAAAGGGATCAAAGTGGGCACCAATTCCAGGCAGAACACTAATTGGTCCCACTCGACCGCCAAGACCAGATAATTATATTTTCCAATTCTATTTATAATCATGTGAATGAAGAAACATAGCTATGTGAAAATTTCTCGCTTATTCGTCTAAGTCGCCATTAGGACTACGATTATATATATCATTGCATCTTTTTGTTTTTTGTTTTGATTTAATGTGGGGGGGGTATGTCTTTGTGTGTATGTGGTTGTGAGCTAGCATTTAGCTAATTTGCGTGAAGATAGACCCACAGTTTTTCACCACGAAACACACGACTTAAATCGAATCCCTACAGCTGCATGTGGAATTCATACATTTTTATCTGAATGAATTTAAATCGATGGCATTGACAGGTGATGTAAAATTCTCTCCAACACGTTTCTTTGCTGATCGACATTGAAGAATTACTTCTTGGTATTTTTGTTTATTCGTTAGAGATACACTACCAACTCGTGTTTCTTGTTGCTATCCCCGGTTTCTTTACAAACAAATGCACGTTTTTTCTTTGTGGCTACTATTCGTTGTTGCTAATATGTTAATACAGAACACTCTAGAGTTCCCCGGACACACAGTGAAGAAAAGATGTGAATAGATTTTTTTGACCGTCAAGTGCCCTCAGTAACTTTTTTTCTGTGTGGCTTTTTGTCTTTCTCCCCTGTCCTACAGTCGGATCAGTTCAACACGTCCTATTTGAAATGATGACAGATAATGTTTACCGTTGGTGAACACATTTACTTTCCTTCGTCGAATACTATACAGCAGAGCAGCTTGCGGTAATTGTTGATAAATGTTTGTCAATTAAACATATAAAGAAAATAACTATTTTATTGATCTAGATAATTCGCAGTTTCATCCGGAATTTTTTAGCATTTTTCACGTTGGCACTGGCTAAAGATGTAGACATAAAAATGTTTAGTGTTTCGGGAAATTGTTAATTTCTCTAACACTATATATTTTAGGCAAACAAATGAATAGCAAAACTTCTTTTAACAACACAACAAAGTAAGGTTTATTATAGTAGCAGGCGTGAGGGAGTGAGAGTGAGAAAGTGTCTCTTTTGCGTCGCTGGTCTGTATGTTGGTCCTTGGTTCGTAGGAAGCGTGTTTAAAGCTAGCAGCGAGCGAAGGGTTCCAAGTGGAATCAGTGGCAGTCATGTGAGAGAGGTGTGTTTCTTCTGCTAGCTCTAGGCTCTCTGACCTTGTCCCTTCTACAAAAAGGGACCAGAAAAAATAGTTCCTGTGAGGGAGAAGGAATTAATGCGTTCTGCCAGTTGATTGGTCAGTGAGTGACCGACTCTCTTAACTGGGGCATTGATTCGCGAAAGGAAATAGATCTGTGGCTGCTAAAAATGTATTAAAAGAGAATTTTCTCTCGTAGAAAAGGGCTCACAATCCTTTTAACACATTTAGCATTCTGAGTAACTTAACAATATAAAAATTAACATCTATCTGCTCTTTTACTAATGAAATCTGCCATCCAATACTTTACAACACTTCCTTTTGCTAAGCAAATTTGAAGATATATAGCATATCATCTCGGCGGGCATAACAATTCGGACGTGGCCATGTGAGTTTCATGCTTTACAATTGTGGGTCCAGCTTCGCCCATATTAGTTAAATGCCTTCACAAACCCATATATATAATAGCAGACATATACACACGCACATACACATATACACACACTCACACTAATACACACACACACACACACACACACACACACACACACACACACACACATACACGCACATTAATTTCGTTTACTTTGTGTCCATCAAGTTGTTTATTTTTCTTTTAGAGTTCACCTCTATGAATAATATTGTCTTTGTCACAGAGTAGCTTTCACTTTAATATGATCGAATTCACTTAAAAATATCAATCAAATATATAGATGTAAAAAAAAGTTAATGAAGATTAATTTTTTCAAACATAAGTTCATATATATTTACCAATATTTACATTTGCTGGACATTGGCATGATGGTTAGAGTGCTCACCAATGGCCGGGTCAAGTCATACCAAAAACTCACAAAATGGTACTTGATGCCTCCCTTTTTAACACTCAGCCTTATAAGGTACAGATCGAGAGTAAAATGGAGCAATCCAGAGAAAGGAGTAACGTCCTCCCCGACACCTTGGTGGAGTAGCTATTTAAAAGGAAACTTCGGATCATCCTCGACAACGGTCGCCAGCTTTACTTAAATTACATTGCTCTCACAGTCAAACAATATGTGTTTACGGTGCGATTTGAGCAATACTTGTGTGTTGTGAGCTCCAGTTTTTTGGAGTTCAGTCATTGGTCAAGTCTTCATTTTTAGCCTTCATTTAACTATGTATAATCATGTGACTCAATTAACATAGTTAACTATATTAATATCATGTAAAAATTTCTCGCTTCATAACTTTTAGAATTTTAACATTTTTATAAGTGCTAATTTTTATATATAAAAAAAAACCAATCCTTTCACGGAAAATAAAACTGCACTTTGAAAAAAAAAAGAATGGAAAAGATAAAAAAACAAACGCACTTCGTGCGTACAACGAAGAACTATTCATTACCAAGTAAATAAATATGAATAAAAGGACTTACAAAGTTTTGAAGAAAAACACTAGTTGCTAAATTTAATTGCTATTTTAGCGACCAGTCAAAAAAAATTTGTCAATGTAAGTTCACAATACAACAAAAACATTACAATGGGAGAAAAAAAATTTTTTGTACCTTCACAATTCCCCAAGGCAAAATGATCATATATCCCGAAATTCAACAGAAATCAGGTATTTCATAATTGTTTTGCACCCAGCATCAAAGGGTCTTTCATTGCCACTATAAATACAATCACAGATGCCAAAAAGATTTGTAAACCTGACGAGGGCCAACATAAAGGATTTGCAGCAATTCTATATGAATAGTTCGAATACTCAAATATATAGGTATACCTTCTTATATCCCCCTCCTCCATTTGTACCAAAGATGACCTGTGAAATCAACACCTGTGTGTAAAAAAGATCTAATCAAATTCACTCTATTCTTGGGCAGGTTGGTCAGTGTAGTGTATCTAAATGATAATGCATTGCATTTTCTGCATACAAAACAATCAGCAATATAATGTTTGATAGACTCTGGCGCAGGGTAGCAAATATCCAGACAATCTCAGTTCACACAGAGTAACTGCAATACCCAGGTGCTTGCAATCGTTATGACATTCTTGGACAATCAATTTAGAAAGAACACTATATTTTGGCATCAATATTGGGTATTCAACTTCAGATAGGCATTCTATTGTCTTGCCTACTCTGACCCGTGACCGAACTATTCCACTTTGATCACTAAAGAGGTTTAAATTCTGAACAAGTTCTGGAGGTCCTCTT
The DNA here is from genome assembly GCA_963585895.1 of Sepioteuthis lessoniana. Taxonomy (NCBI): domain Eukaryota; kingdom Metazoa; phylum Mollusca; class Cephalopoda; order Myopsida; family Loliginidae; genus Sepioteuthis; species Sepioteuthis lessoniana. The sequence goes on from OY757914.1 coordinate 37,358,635, forward strand.
CCAATTGGATTTTCAAAAAATTCCATTTCGTGCCCATAGTGTTCCTCTGAGCCCACTTTATCAAGTAAACTTTGGAAACGTGCCCAGGGTCAGAATCGGAATGTTTCAATCGATTAACAAACCTGAAAATTAGAGTAACAATTCTCAAAATTTTAGCGAGTTTTGAAAATTTCTCCAGATTGACAACACATTCATTTTTTTCAACTGCATCACTACAATGCACCTCTGTGTGCACAACATTTTTATCAGTAGCAGACAAGCATTTTAATTCACTTACAGGCCAACTTACAGGTGAATCTCTCAACCAAGTAGGCCCTCTAATTCAAAAATTAAGATTCATTTTGAACTTTTTCAAGGTCAATCCTCTTGTTATAAAATCAGCAGAATTCTGATCTGTTGGAACATATTTAAATTTCACAGACACATTCAACTTAGAATTTCTTTCTTTCTTGAGCAAACCAATATCTTTTAGCCGATTAACAACGAATATATTTTTGCGATTTGCTTTGACAGCAACCAGGCTAACAATTTGGGCATCAACCGCTACATATAAATTCTTAATGTCTAGTCGGCAAAATACCTCACAAACATTTTTCAAGCACTTCAACGCTAGATATATTGACAATAACTCCAACGTAGGCTGGGACTTTGCCACTGTAGGAGCAACTTTAGCTTTAGTGTATAGGAGGGCAAATCTTCTGCCCTGTACAACATAGAATGCAAAACCATACACAGCTTTAGAAGCATCACAAAAAACGTAGCGGTCGGCAGGACCACAGTCACTGAAGACATGTCTGGGAAATTCCAAGCTATTTAGTAGTACAAGTTCTTGATATAAAAGTTTCCACCTTGTATACAGATCCTCCGAAATGGCATCATACCATCTTCTGTTTCTATAAATCGCGACTAACCTCCCCTTAAGTAAGCATACGAAAAGCGGATCAAATACTGCTAAGGTTTGTGCTAAAATTTTGCGTTGTGTGTCGGCTTCAGGCGCAGAAAGTCTTGGATTTAATTTTAAGGGGTCCCCGAACATGTCGTACTTATAGCCCAATAGCTTTTGATCTGCAGTCATGTTCTACATGTTACATAGCCATACATGAATACGTGAAATAGACATATTCATATCGGTACGCAAAACGTTCATAATGTCCATTACGCACACATGGATAACATAGGAATCCTGAAACACAAAAAACATTTACGACTTCTTGGTTCAGGTACGAAACTTTTTATTACCTTAGAGTTTAAAGGTTTTTCGACATAAGGATAGAGGCACAATCTTTCTATGCTGACTTTTCCATCAGCCCCCCATCACGTGCGGCCTCGAAAGTCAACCGTCTTCTCCCAAGCCAGGAACTCAATTAACTGACTTTTTTCAAAATCCCCCAAATCCTCCGCGTGCTCTTCCGGTGCATGACGTCATTCACATCCCCTGGTCAAGTTTTCTATCTTGGATTTTTATTTTGACATCCCTGAATGACACATCCTCCCTGCGCACGCGCGTGAACACCTGCGCTCATGTTGCACCTAACTAACCCATGCGCTAAGCGTAAGGTTCTCAGCCTAACTAAACTGAAAGGCAAGATATATAAAACGAAATCCCTCTGCCATTATATTACATACAAAGGAACCATCACGCTTCATTTGATCCCTTAGCGAGGCATAATTTAAGGTACAAGATCTTAAACAAAAATTGCCTTCAGCCATATTACTTACTGCACTTTCAGAAGTATTCACTAATTCTGATGTATTCTCACTGGAAACCAACAAATTGTCTACTTAGAATTTGTTTTTCAGATCCCCTGCACACTCATTGCCTTTGTACTTATCCAACTGGAATTGAATCAAAAAATTAAAAGGAATTGACTATCCAAAATCCAAATATATGTATTCTGCATCGAAAGTATGTAACATTTTCACCTTCTCTAACAAAAAGCAGAAATGATTCTAATCGGCCTCCAATTTTAATTTTATCATTAAAAATGCCAGGATCGAGAATTTAACCCTTCGTCAATCAACAGGACTCAGTGCACTATAACATTCCTGGGAGAAAATATCTGCAACCATAATATCTGGCCACCTCCCTACATTTTAATCCCACATTCCCCTTGATTATCATAAGTGGGGTGCAGTTGAGTGAGAAACCAACAAATTTCCGTGTAACACTAAAGATGAACTGAAGGCAAAGACAATGTCAACATTAAGAAATTTAAACAAGGAGATCATCGGAAAGACTAAAGGAATTTTTTTCAAATAAATTTAGTTTATAGTATTACAAGATATTTTTATCTAATTTTACACACACACACACACACATATATATATATATATAATAGAAATATGTGGAATTTTGGATAAATCCAACTCTTAACTCCGATTTAAAAGCGTGATATTTCGTTCTTTTTATTCCAAAGAACTTTTTCAAAAAAGTTTGAAAACGTTCTTTAGAATAAAAAGAACGAAATATCTCGAATCTAAATTGGATATAAGTTTTTGATTTATCTAACTTTCCACATATTTCTATCATGCAGTCAGATTCACCACAATCTATCATTTCCACACACACACACACACACACACACACACACATATATATATATATATATATATATATATATATATATATATATATATATGCATTTTTCCCGGCAGTTTTATATATATTCATATATATGCAGAAACCAGGAAAACAGAATAATCCAAATTAAGATTAATTTATTTTGATGTAAACGCAACGTTAAACTTTTCGGTTTCAATAACCTTTGATATCATGAGAATTGTTCACACTACGATGGATGCTTGTTGAGATAACAGGAGCAAAGAAAAAATAGATAACGAAAAATATATATACGTACATTTAGCGTTCTTAATTTAAAAGTACGTGTTTGGCACGTGAAATGATGTTTGAAAATGTTGGATTTTTTAAGAGACCAGAAGAGTCCTCCTGTTTTTAGAGAACTACGCAATGATAGGTAAGTTTTTATATTTACGGATCGTTTTGAAGTCATCCATGTTAGATGCCTTGTAAGAAGGCATTTGGTATTTGTTTTTTCAAAAGGACAGTATGGAAATAAATATGGATCTGAATCCGATAGTTTGAAGAAAGAAGAAAAAGCAGAATAATCCAAATTAGATGAATTTATGTTGATGTAAAGCCTACGTTAAACGTTTCGGTTTTAGTTACCTTCATTAGTACTTTAATATCATGAGAATATTCACACAGTGATGGATGCTTGTCGAAATAACAGGAGCAAATAAATTCTGCCCTTTTGGAAAAACAAATACCAAATACATTTTTACACGACATCTAATATGGATAACTTCAAAACGATCTGTATATATAAAAATGTACCTATCTCTACATATTTCTCAAAAACAGGAGAACTTTTCTGGTCTCTTAAAAATATCCTATATTTTCAAACATCATTTCACGTACCAAACACGTACTTAATACTTTTAAATTAAAAACACTAAGTGCACGTTTATATCTTTTTCGTTGTATACATTTTATTTGCTCCTGTTATCTCAACAAGCATCCATCGTAGTGTGAACAATTCTCATGATATCAAAGTCTAACGTTAGCTTTACATCACAATAAATTCATCTAATTTGGATTATTCTGTTTTTCTACTTTCTTTAATCTATCGGATTCAGATACATATTTACTTACACAGACACACACAGACACACACACACACACACATATATATATATATATAAACTTAAATCGTGAGTCGAAAATCTACTAAAGTTTCACCTTCTAATTCTAAAGGAGAAATCGCCGTCTTTTATTCACTAAAAACCCACCTAGCTTAGAATTTGCATAACAAAAAAAAAAAAAAAAAAAAAATTGTAGCATTGCAGGATTCGTGGAAGGTTTTTAGTTTTCTTTTGACCACTGACTGCGTATCCCTTGATTTTTTTCAAGGGGTTGGACGAGGTTGGCCTTCTCTTTCTTTTTGACCTATAATTTTTTCTTTTTTTCCCCCGGGCGGTGATTCGAGACACTGTTATCTCTTGTTCCTGGCTGGTTTTTTTTCTGGTACCGTGAATGCTGGTAGATATTAGATTAGTATATATATATATATATATATATATATACTACAATCCAAAAGATATCGGCTGGGGTATATTTTTAACATTTATAAAAAATGAAAACTTTTTTGAGGTTAATCAAGGAATATATGGTAATTTATACATTTACAAACAGCAATTCTTTTATATAATAATAATTACAATTCAAAAATTACCATAACTTAAAATTCTTAATGTCTATTATATTTTCTTTATATGATATAGGTTTGCTCTAAGACGTTTATCTTATGTAAAAGTTTTGATTTTATGCTATATTTTTATCATTTTTTTTATCATTATAAGTTTTTATAATGTTTACTATAAATCAAATATTAAATATTCATAAAAACATTAACTGTTTTAATTTTTTTGATCAATTCTCTCAATTTTTCATTTTAAAGACCAAAAATTGTGTATTTCCAAACATGAACCATCAATATGCTACAAATATCTAATAAAAAAGACATAAAATTGTATTCTACCGTAAATAGGACACTTCTCAGGCTAAAATATCAAAAATATTGAAATTTCTAGATGTAAAGTACAAGAAGTAATTAAGAAAAAAAGATTGAAACTGGGGATATCAAAGACAGAAAGAAGAGTTGAAGGCAAACAAAATTAAGTAAAAGTGATTGTTAATATCTAAAGAGAACATCTTTAAGAAATAGAACTAATTCAGGAATTCGTCTTAGACCTTGCTGAAACATCTGGCACCCAAGTTCATTTTTCAATCATCAGAAGAGCTCTAGTGAAAGAAGGCTTTTATGGTCTAGTGACAAGAATTAAACCTTATCTAAAACAAGGAAACAGACAAAAACGACAAGAATTTACCAAAGAACACAAGAAATGGACTGTTAAGCAATGGAAGAATGTACTAAGGAGTGATAAATCAAAATTTGAAATTTTCAGTTCAAAGAGAAGACAGTATGTAAGAAGAGGGGGTTGAAGAGCAGATGAAAGATGTGTTCTTCATCTTACAGTTAAACATGGAGGAGGTTCAATTATGGTTTGGGAAGGTTTTACTACAAACGGTGAATGTGATTTGTTCAGAATTGATGGAATAACGAATGCTGAGAAATACAGACAAATTATGATCCACCATCCCCTCTATCAAACGTCAGTCGAAATTTTTTTTTTTTTTAATGATGGAGGTTTTTGTTGACGAGACTTTTTCGCCTTCACTGGAGGAAGTGGATTAGTGATGTGACCGGAACTAACAACGTTGAAGCGGCAAACAGAAAACTCGGCCTTTTTGGAGAAGACTTTAGTGTGAGCGGACCCCTCAAAATGTAGATCCACGCTTGACCGTTAAGAACCACGTGGTGTGAAAAAAATTTCCTCTGAATAGGAAATTTTCTAATGACTGACTGAGAACCTGATGGAATTCTATCAAGTATCCTTTTTCTGTTGCTGTGTCTCCTATTTGAAAGGAGATATTTATAATTGCTGACCGGTGGAAATTCTATCGAGATTCAAATTCAATTGCTGAGTCTCCCATTCGAAAGAAGATATTTATAATTTCTGAATGGAGGCAACTGTTTCAAGTTTTCTACCGTGGAATTACAATGCCAAGAATACAAAAATTATGATTGCTGATTACGAGGCTGGAAGGAATTCATCCCTAGAAGACTCTTCATAAAAGAACTTTCTAAGAAACAAAGGACGAGTTGGTCAACATATAAGCGACACCAACTCTTAAAAAGCGGCAAGATGAGCTGTAAACAAAAGTGAAAAATATCGAAAACTATTTTCAGCTTCGTAGGATATGAGAATTTTCTTCAGTTCTTTAGAAAAGGATCGGAAGAATGACATTTTTGTAAATGTTTCCATCTCCACGAAACTAATAGAAATTCCAACGATCATTAGACAGAAGAGTATGCGAATACTTGTGTCTTCCAGAGTCCAAATTAATATTTCCAGTTAAGATTATAAATTTACTGTGCTTAAACGTCAACGTGAAACGATATAAGGACAACATAGGAAACATGCAAGACGAAGAAAAAGCTTAATCAAATATAAACGCAATAAATATTCAATTCATTTGTTTACTCAATACGTCAACTTTATTCCCTCTCTCTCTCTCTCTCTCTCTCTCTCTCTCTCTCTCTCTCTCTCTCTCTCTCTCTCTCTCTCTCTCTCTCTCTCTTACACACACACAGAGCAGAATTAGAAACGCACGTATTGTGGTTGATAACATATATGTGTGTGTGGTGGTGTTTGTTTATATTGTTGAGCTCTAACTGTAATTACATGAATAAGGTCAACACACTGTCAGTTATATTCAATATGGGAAAACTGTATTCAATACAACTGTATTCAAATTAGTTGTATCCAAAATTGTCAAAGGAAACAAGGGACGACTAGGTCAACATGTTAGCGACATCAATTAGTGCAAAACAACTCCAAGCACGTGTAAGCGAATAAGTCCGAAAATTTTCTCTGAATTCATTCACAAAAAGTAGGAAGGAGGACATCTTTTTTTGTTTCTATTTCATGCTGTTAATATTAGAATTTAGATTATTTTCTTGTGTTTATTTATATCTTCAAAAAGAAACAACATGGAACAACGGAATCAAAACGCTTACTTACACAAATTTTCTTTACAGAAGTACTTTATTTTGTTATATATAACAGAGAGAGAGAGGGGGGTAGGAAGGAGAGGGGAGAAATTCTTGTAGAATACCAATGGAAAATAGGATACATGGTTGAATTATATATATTACCCAAATTAAAAGAAATCAAATATTTTTTCAGCGTATATTTTATGTTTTCTTTTTTTTTTTTTTTTTGGTGTATCATATTTATATATATAGAGAGAGAGAGACACACACACAAATTGATATTAACCGAAATAATAATTCTGTACCTACTGAAGAAGTATATATATATATATATATATATATATATATATATATATATATATATATATATATATATATATATATTTCTTTTTATAAGATTGAGTTGGGCTCAAAATTAGATAAAATGTTCATCTCTGATTCTAAGTATTTAAAAAGGCATTTTTAAAAAGATGCCCCTAATAACTTTTGGTTTTTTGATCATTCAAATATTTTGCGGCTCGTACTGTCGTCGGCAAAATTACAGCTTCTCGAGCTAATTTTTTGCACCAAATTTAACGCTTGTTTTATTTCATAGAAATCATTTTATTTCTTACACAGACAGACAGACACACACACACACACATTTATATATATATATATATATATATATATATATATATGACGACGTTGTTTATATCTGTTTCCCTTAAAAGTATTTCAACTATCAATATGCTCTTACTCAGGGAGCTAGAAACAATCACCCAGAGAGAGGAACGAGCTAAGTAAATGCTAAGCTAATAGAAGTTGGGAGCTCACCACATGGTCTAGTGGGTATCATCTTTTTTCGTTGAGAAGAAAAGTAAGAATTCGTCAACAAATTAGCGACATCAGTTACACGAAAAAGGACCATGAAGAAAGAGAGAGAGCACACAAATTTAAATTCGTTTTATTGCTATTATCACACACACACACACACACACACACACACACACACACACATATATATATGTATAATCTGAGGCCCCTACTTGATGAGGATTTTTATTGGAACTAAAAACATTTAATTCACTTGTTGATTTATGTAAAGGAGGAGATTCTGTGAAATTTGGAAATTAATTAAAAAATTAAGGTTTTGATTTCTGGAGTAGTTAATTCCTCTTGACCATTTTTAGGGTTAATTAGAAACACTTGGTGGTTACCGAATGGTTTTTATTTTTTATTTTTATCTTGATTCTATTTCATTTTAAGGAGAAAGTCTAAGACCACATCAGCTGAAAGAATTAACATATGCATTAGAAGTAAACGAAGACTATACGGGGATAATCATTTAGTTTACAAGCTTAGATTATTCAGAAGATTCCACTTGATAAGAAAAATTTAGCATGTGCTCAAATTGGGATGGGTCGATTTACAGGAACACTGTTTTTGTTTCTTAAGTTTCTAACACCATATTGTTTTGACCCCCTTTGCCCTCGCTTGAGAATTTAAAATTTATATAGCTCTTCCCCCTTTTTTTTTCATACACATATAAACAGTAATCCACATAAGCTGTTTTGCAACCTCAAGTCTAACATGTAAAGTCATCTGACGAGACGGAGAGTATAATAATATTCTCCGGCGAAATAAATTTATAATGACAATTTAAAAAATAAAAAAAGAAGAAAAGAAGAATTGCAAAAAGAGGTGTTTTCTGCAGACTTAACTATATAGCATTTGTCTTGATAAGAGTTCTTTCAGTTCCATGCAGTTTTGGTTGCTTGTCCATACATGGTAAAATTAGTTGTAAAATGGGGAACGTGATTTTAATAAGGCTTAAAATCGATTAAGATGAATTTCAAACTTCTTCAAAAGACATTCATCGGTATTTCCAAGTGAAGGAAAGGAGCTTTTAAAAGAAAAATGTCTCAAAATCATGAAGAGACACCATGAATAAATTGTACTCCAAATATTTTTTCTTTCTGTCCCTCCCCCTCTCTCTCTCTCTCTCTCTCTCTCCATACAGAGTCGGACGTTGTGTATTCATCTCAACAGCTTCCAAGATGTTCAAGTGGTTGTTAGTCTGAGCCCTGTGCAGAAGAGAGAACTCATCTGAATAACTGATTTGGTATACATTTGTATTGAAAAAGTGCTCTCCAATGGTTGAGTGATACGTGTACCGTAAGTTGGCACCGATAATATCAACCGAGCATTCAAATATGCATGAAGTCAACAAGTTTCTTTTATAATCTATGGACATTTTTCTATTTGTCGAAGTTCTTTCTTCGCCAACTGTAAGAATGGTCCCTAGTATCCTTCAAGGGCTGACAGTCCAGGTATTCAATCCTTTAATGAAATCTCTACAATGTAGTTTGGTTTCGAGTAGTTTTCTTTTTTAAATTTTTCTTTCATCTCTGCATGTTTGATGGTGTCCGCTTCCAATATTCCAAAGTGTTTGTTAGTTTCCTTTTCTCCGAGCGTTCTGATTTTTCCTTGATTTTGTAGTTCTATTCTTTCCATCATTTGTCGTTTTCCGCTTTTCATAATTAGCATGGCACATTTTTCTATACCAAATCCCACCTGTATATTGTCACTGTATATACTCACTGCCTGTATTAGGGTTTCCAATTCTTTTTCATTTTTGGCAAATAGTTTGATGTCTTTCATATGCATTAGGTGATTAATTTTTCCTTGCGATTTATAAAATTTGTATTCGTCTGTGCATTTCCTAAGTATGTGATTTAGTGACATCATTGCTATCACAATATCACTATTATTTTTTTCATTATTGTTATTGCTGCTGCTGCTGCTGCTGCTGCTGCTGCTGCAGTTTCATGAGCTTTTTTTTATGTCTGTAATAAATGAGGTTTTTCACAGTCGACTGATTGATATCAAGTTACTAAAAAATTCCCGCAAATATCAACATTGCTGTAATCTGGGTGATCTCAATTCTTCCAGGGATTTCAGTTTCTCCAGTCTTTCTCGTATTCTTCAGAGTTGTTACAAGAGCTCCAGTTATTACTAGTATCACAGTCACCATCATTCTCTCTAGCAAGGTCCCGGTACTTATTCAGTATCTCCCATTCATTTACGATGAATTCTACCTATTTACAAGTTCTTTTCTTTTCGTTAACGCAAAATCTTTAAAAGTGGGGATGTAAATCAAGTTATTAACCTACGGATTATGCGCCAGGTAGCTCCAGCCAAAAGGTTCATGAGCCTATTTGGGTTTTATCTAAAAAATTAATTCTCTAGCGGGAAGTGTATTCATATATTTAGTTACAACATTTTCCACAGAGTATCTTGGGACACATTGGATAAAGGTTCTGGTTTCTTTGTTTAACGGAATATCAAACTTTGCAGGTTATTTTAATACCAAAGCCACCCTTCTAGAAGAACAGTAACAGTACAATTCAATCCATAGCTGGGAGGATAGGAGGAATCATACCTTTCCCAAGAGTATTTGCCCGAAAATGACTGTAATAACACGAATGGAGTTCGAACTCGCTTACTACGATTCCACTGTCCAACACTTTAACCATTACACCACGAAGACACCCCCACATTGGATAAAGTAATCGTTAGCCACAAGTGTATTCATATAGTCGTGTCCAATACTGTCTACTGAGTATCTTGGAACATATTGGATAGATTAATCGTTAACAACATGAGTATTCCAACAGTTGTGTCCACCCCTGTCTTCCGAGTATTTTGGGACATATTAGATGAAGTAATCGTTAGCCACAAGTGTATTCATACAGTTGTGTCCACCTCTGTCTGCTAAGTATCGTGGGACACATTGGATGAAGTAATCGTTAGCTAAAAGTGTGTACATATGTTTGTGTTCACCACTGTCCAATGAGTAACACAGGAATCGTTGGATAAAATATTCCTTGGCCAGAAAGTTATTCATATTCTTGTGTAAACGATAATCGCAATGAATCTTCTCAATCTCCGTGAGAAACTAAATTAATAACCTTCTTGCACACGATTAATTTAATTAAAATGGAAACCGGTGAACATAGTCTCCAATGTAAAAGTCTTTCCTTGATTATTGTAACAATTTTTATATGAATCTTCCATAGATAAGTGAACACTATCGGACTTGTTCTTCAGCGATAAAACTCAAGCGTCATCTAATTAAAGAACTTGTTTTGAGAAGTTTGACGTCTGGTCAGCAAAGTAGGTTAAGACAGAGTCAAGGGAGAATTAGCAGCTTGCTAAAGAGGATATTCAGATAGATTGTTTTCACAAAAGTTCACTTTGAGGCAGTGTACGAGTTAGTCAAGACAGTGAAGTAGTTGGTGGGTAAAGAGAGTACTCAGATTGAATGTGTTCACAATTGTCCGCTGAGACGCGGTCGGTAAACAGATTAGCGACACCAGCTCGTACCAACGTAAAGAAGTGGAGCATCAAGAGCTGAAAAAGCACTTACGTGTGTATAAAAAATTCAAACTGTTTTCAGCTTCCTAAGATGCGATAATTCTCTTCATTTCTTCAGAATGGGATCGAAATTTTAGCTAAAAAATTCTATGTCTACGAAGTTTATGGAAATTCAAATGAGTAAAAATTACAATTCGTTAGTGAAAAGTATAAATGAATTAATTACTTAATTACTTCCCTTCTGGGGAGCTGGTATAGTAACTGCTTGCACTCAGGTGGTGTAATGGTTAGCAAGGTAGACTAGCAAACCTACAGGAGTGAGTTCGAGTCTCATTGGGTGCCCCATTCATGCGGCCTTGTGCTACATCTAAGCAAAAAGCTTAGTAAATTAACTCCTTGCACAAGCGGGCAATATAAGTAGTAAAGTTGACAACCTTAGTCGAGGATGACCCAAAGGCTCCCTTTTCAATTGCTACTACACCGAGGTGTAGGGAAGGGCGCTACTCCATTCCCAGAATTGCTCCTCTTTACCCTTGATCCATACCTTATAAGCAAGGCGGTATCAAGTACCATTTTTTTTAGTCTTTGGTATGACTCGACCTGGGATTGGACCTGGCTCTCCCGTACCATTGGCGAACACTCTACTCATTAGGCTAATGAACTGTTAATATTATTTAGTATGAAAAGAAATATCTTACTGAAGGCCGTCAACTCGATACTTTTCTAAAGAAATTATTATAAATTGTGACCTACAAGTCACTCTGGATTTTAAGTCGACCTCAAAATTTTAGCGCAAAATACTAGGTTAGATCTATACCAGCGATTTTGGTCAATATATTTTTTTGGTCAATATATATCATGTCACACTGCTAGCACGGATCTCCCTGACCCTCTCTCGGCACACGTCTCTATCGTCCCGCGCTCTCGTACTTGTAAAGGGGTCCGCAGGAATATATTGTTTATGAGTTCGTCCTTACTTCTCCATCAGTGTGCCGCATGTCTAATTCGTCTAATTCTGATAGTTTTCGAGATGGGTGTTTTGTGGAGTGTTGCCTCCAGGAATTGTTCAATATTACTCCCAGTATTCTGATATATATATATATATATATATATATATATATGTGTGTGTGTGTGTGTGTGTGTGTGTGTGTGTGTGTGTGTGTGTGTGTGTTTTGCCATAACGGTTAGAGTGTTCACCAAAGGTCTGAGGGCCAGGGTTCAATCCCATGTTGAGTCATACCAAAGACGCAAAAAATGATACTTGATGCATTCTTGATTAACACTCAACATTATAAGTTATAGAACAAGGAGCAATCCAGAGAAAGGAGTAGCCCATTCCCTACACCTCCGTATTGTAGGTATTGAAAAGGGAGCCTTTGGATCGTCCTATTATACGATCGGCCAACCTACTTACAAACAACTTATATATATATATATATATACAACAAAATAAAGTACATACGAAAAGTAAATAAATATTTAATTCTTAAGAGCTAGAACAGCTAACCTATTCGAATCAGTGCCCATTCCAATAACCTTGTGCCACATCTAAGCAAAAAGTTTAGTAAATTATAAATTGCGGAAGCTTATTTGACCATACATTGACAGGAATTATTAATAATTACTGAGGATTGCAAAATAATCATCCTTGAGTTACTCATCTTCTCACTCGTACTGTGTTTTGCCCTTTTGTAATTTCGACTTTAACGTAGTCAACGGCTCCGAAGTGGTTGGCTTCTTGAATGTGTCTTCTCGGATGGTTGCAGCAAAAGAGAGGTAGAAATTCTTCTCGCCATTGAATATGTACACAAAAACTAAGCCTAATGAATGCATGTCTTTTATATTATGATTAGTCGCCAACAATGACCAAAACCAATCACTCTAGCTCACGATTAAGTGATGGTTAAGGGTTTGTAACTGTGGAAGATCTTACATTATTTCATGTATAGGAAGTGGATTCGATTACACGAATTCAGATCCTAAACTGGGCTGTTTGTATTTTACAAAACATTGATACCCTTGAGAAAGGTATAAATCCAACTATTCTTCCATCTGCTATGGTTAGATAATTGAGAAAATTGGACTCTTTAGACTTTGTATGACAACCATTTTAGGAGAAACAAAATTCTGGATTAAAACCCAAGAGGTACGGATTCTGTTAAGCAATTCCTGCCCATGACACGCTACATAAGAAGCGCTTTCACGACCAAATTACATAGCGAGACCAGTGATTTTTAAAGATTTTCTTTGATTTTATTTGGTTATTTTTATTTTGTTCCTTGATTGTTAGCATCAAGTTGTTCAAATCATATTATAATTATTTCCCTGCAACCTCCACTCTCAAGAGAAGGAGATAAAAAAAGATGACTTTTGCGTCTTCGGAATAAATGCACGTGTGAATTAACCTCCTAGTTTGTGCTATATTTTTTCTTTCCATATGCTAGGGAACATTCTTTTTCCATGTCGGAATTATCCACGTAACCCTAACACAAATTCTCGTGTAAAGATTAACAATCCCGTTGATCATGACAAAGGATCTTAATCCTCTTGGGGTATCTTTTTTGCGCCAATTTTAAACTATGTTTAGTACATGGATATTTGACAATGATTATGATGGAATTAATGCATAGGCTTTGGAAATTTTAAAAAAAATGGGTTGGTCACTAATCGCCTATTCTGATTGGTCAATTATATTATATAGTTTCATATAATCCACAACAGCGACACCAGGTGGAGATATTCATGTTCATTGAAGGTCAAAGAAGAGAGTCTGTGTAGTAATCGCGGAGGCTGGGATGGGTTGTGTTTGGATTTGCCTATACGCACAACGTTGGACTTCATGTCAAAATAAACATATCGCACCCTTAGACTCGTAGTTAAATAAGTGTTGTTCATACTCTTATGTCAAGGTCATAAGGTTTTGATAAATCCACAATAGCGACATCAGCTGAAGAAACAAGACACAACGCTCTTTTACTTTCTACAAACCCTTCTGCCAAAGATGAAATATTCGTAATTAGATAAAGATTTATCTAATCTGTCGATGAATGTATGATTAAAACTTATCAATGTAGGAAGGATATCATATTTTCCGAGATTTTGATATGTTTAAAAAATTTACGAACGGTTTTTCATTCAGACTATAAAGTTGCTTGAAGAAATAAAGAAAATCCGTCTTCTTTCTTGAAGACTTCAAATGGAAAAATGAAATTGGCCTTTTTTTTTTTAAGTTGCGCTCCTTCCTAAACACTCAGAGCACCTACACACAGCATTGGACTGACCAGTTTTCCTCGGTAAAAATCTTTTAACTTCAAAACTGAGCAGGATTCTTTTCTTTTTTTTTTTTTTTTTTTTCTTTTCTAATAATTGAAACATTTTAGAACAAAACAGCATTCATTTAAATCAAAAATTAGGAAGAGGCTATTTTGCCAGTCTCTGCTCCAAAACGACCCCCCTTGTTTGTTTGTTTGTTTTTTCAACATAACTGCTATAACGTTAGGTAAGAAGTCTAAACTATTATTAATTCATAAAAGAAAAAAATGTTTACTTATTAGGTAATCTTCAAGATACACAATCCCAAATTTTCAGCTTATCTTTTAAAGAATGCTCTCTTGATAGTAGCTGTAGGAACTAGCTTCATACATTCTTTTCATCTACGTTTTTGGGGAAATTCTGAAATAATGCTAGATTTGTTTTCAATTCATTGTTTAAAAGTTTTCGCTTGATTCTTTAAAAAAGTTTTTATTAAAAAAAGTTTATTCATATGCATTTATTGAAAGATTCCCTAATTAATTTATTTTAAAAGAAAATCATTTAAGAATTCAGATGAAGGACAAGTTTATTTTCCAGAAAGATAAAAAAGAGATCAAAAGAGGGTACAAGGCTGACCCCAGCTGCTAATTTAAAGGCAGCATTCCTTTAAAAAAGCTGAAAAATTGACAAATTCCCCCCTGACTGATCAACTGTAAAATATTCACCCCAACTTAACTCAAATATAGAATCCCCCCCAGACTGATCAACCGTAAAATATTCACCCCAACTTAACTCAACTGTAGAATTCCCCCCCCAGACTGATCAACTGTAAAATATTCACCCCAACTTAACTCAAATGTCGAATCCCCCCACCCCAGACTGATCAACTGTAAAATATTCACCCCAACTTAACTCAAATGTAGAATCCCCCCACCCCAGACTGATCAACCGTAAAATATTCACCGCAACTTAACTCAACTGTAGAATCCCCCACCCCAGACTGATCAACTGTAAAATATTCACCCCAACTTAACTCAAACGTAGAATCCCCCCACCCCAGACTGATCAACTGTAAAATATTCACCCCCAACTTAACTCAAATATAGAATCCCCCCCAGACTGATCAACCGTAAAATATTCACCCCAACTTAACTCAACTGTAGAATCCCCCCCACCCCAGACTGATCAGCTGTAAAATATTCACCCCAACTTAACTCAAATGTAGAATCCCCCCACCCCAGACTGATCAACCGTAAAATATTCACCCCAACTTAACTCAACTGTAGAATCCCCCATCCCAGACTGATCAACTGTAAAATATTCACCCCAACTTAACTCAAATGTAGAATCCTCCCAGACTGATCAACAGTAAAATATTCACCCCAGCTTAACTCAAATGTAGAATCCCCCCACAGACTGATCAACTGTAAAATATTCACCCCAGCTTAACTCAAATGTAGAATCCCCCCACAGACTGATCAACTGTAAAATATTCACCCCAACTTAACTCAAATGTAGAATCCCCCCACAGACTGATCAACTGTAAAATATTCACCCCAGCTTAACTCAAATGTAGAATCCCCCCACAGACTGATCAACTGTAAAATATTCACCCCAACTTAACTCAAATGTAGAATCCTCCCAGACTGATCAACAGTAAAATATTCACCCCAGCTTAACTCAAATGTAGAATCCCCCCACAGACTGATCAACTGTAAAATATTCACCCCAACTTAACTCAAATGTAGAATCCCCCCACAGACTGATCAACTGTAAAATATTCACCCCAACTTAACTCAAATGTAGAATCCCCCCACAGACTGATCAACTGTAAAATATTCACCCCAGCTTAACTCAAATGTAGAATCCCCCCACAGACTGATCAACTGTAAAATATTCACCCCAACTTAACTCAAATGTAGAATCCCCCCACAGACTGATCAACTGTAAAATATTCACCCCAGCTTAACTCAAATGTAGAATCCCCCCACAGACTGATCAACTGTAAAATATTCACCCCAGCTTAACTCAAATGTAGAATCCCCCCACAGACTGATCAACTGTAAAATATTCACCCCAGCTTAACTCAAATGTAGAATCCCCCCACAGACTGATCAACTGTAAAATATTCACCCCAACTTAACTCAAATGTAGAATCCCCCCACAGACTGATCAACTGTAAAATATTCACCCCAACTTAACTCAAATGTAGAATCCTCCCAGACTGATCAACAGTAAAATATTCACCCCAACTTAACTCAAATGTAGAATCCTCCCAGACTGATCAACAGTAAAATATTCACCCCAACTTAACTCAAATGTAGAATCCTCCCAGACTGATCAACAGTAAAATATTCACCCCAACTTAACTCAAATGTAGAATCCCCTCACAGACTGATCAACTGTTAATCTTTGAAACTTGTTAAAAATGAATGTTATTTCTTTCTTTTCAATTGGTTCTTTTCGTAGAAAAAGATGGGAGATTTTTTTAAATAAAGAAACATATTCCAAGTAGAACCAGAAACGTACGCGATTTAAAATTCATTTACATTTCGATTTTTTTTTATTAAACTTGTAAATGTTAAAGCTCAAGAAATGTCTCGCTCTGCAGTGATTTCAATAAATTTCCATAAAGTCACTAATTTAAAATTATCACGTGAAAATGACCACATTCTATATTAAATTTGAAATTTTTTAGAGAAAAACCAAATCTTGTGCATATTACAAGATTAATTCTTTATATTTGTACTACAAACTAAAAATCTTAAGTTTGTAATTTAAAAAGTTATGTTAACATTATTCAGATGTAAAATTTTCCATTATTACGCTTGAAAGTCTTCCAGAACCATTTTAAAAATATTTTTAAATATCTAAATGCTGAAATGATGGAAATAAATAAATTGTTATCAAATATTTCTATCCTTATTGATTTAGTTTCATTACCATCTTTCATAACGGCGTGAGGTTAAAAAAAAATCCTGAACGGTAAAATAATGAGAGGAGAGTGACTTTGCCAAAAAGGTTAATTGTTAGGCAATTCTCATGAGTTAATGTTTAATGCAAATACCGGACATTGGCATGATGGTTAGAGTGTTCACCGAGAGACCTTGTTTCAATCCCAGATTGAGTTATACCAAAGACTCAAAAAATGGTACTTGATACTACCTTGTTTAACACTAAGCATTATAAGGTACGTATCAGAGTAAAGTGGAGCAATCCATGGAAAGGAGTAGCGTCCTCCCCTACACCTTGGTGTAGTAGCTATTGAAAAGGGAGCTTTCGGATCACCTTCGACTACGGTCGCCAACTTTACTTACTTTTTAATACAAATATCAGAGGTGAACATTTCTTGAAAAAATTTTAATTCAGAATGCTTGCTCTGATTGCGTTAACCATAAGAACGAACAAGTGTTAAGTTTTCCAGTGTCGTTACTTATTGTCAGTATTGAACCAGCAACCTCCCGATGATTGTTGCTAAAAGAATAAACAACTATAACCGTCACGTTATGTACCCTATCTGACAGTCCAGCACGGATTTTTCGGACTTATAAATTTTGTGTTTTTATATCACTCTGAATTACTACTGTTATCAATGATATTTTACCTATATGATTTTTTATCTAACCTTTTTAATTATTGGTTCGTATACTGAATACTTCTCTATATTTAGTTTTCTCAGTAGTTCACTGAAACCCAACATATGTGCTGATTCTTTAAGGAATCTAATTTTCCAATGTTCTTCTCTATCAATTATTTTAACTTCATCTCATAAGGCAGAGGGTTTTGCTTTCCCTTCCATATATGGTCCGCAATACCCAACTTTCCAATTTCACCTCGTATTACTGTTTTTCGATGTTCTCCTAGTCTTACTTTTAGTGAGTTGTTTGTAGTAATTTATAGTGATGTGCCCGTGGTGTAATGGTTGTCGTCCTAGATGGACACGGCGACACGAGTTCAAATCCTGGACGAGACTGAATTTCACACAGCATTAATACCCTTGGGAAAGGTATGTATCCAATTATTCTCCCTCCAGCTATGGATAAATAGTAGGACAGACTAGGTTTTTCAGCCTTAGTGAGGCAACTAGTCTAGGAGAAGGAAAACTCTGAATTCAAACCTGTTAAACTCTGCTTAAAAACTGACCTCGTGTCATATCCTGCCCAACTGGAGGGGTTGGTAAATATGTATAGTGTTGTAAGAACATTAATCCCTGTGGATGGAAAAAGGACGTGGTTCATAGTTCCGTGTAGGCTCTTGAGTTCGACGAGAAATACCTGAAAAAGACTGGAGGACACATCGGCCGAAACGCGTTGAATAGAATGCCAAAGATCAACACAATAGTCCAAAAACCCTGAATGATAAAAATAATCAAGCTTCGTCTCAGAAATTCAGACAACTATGATATGAATGGGTCAGCAATGTGTCTACCTAAGTTTGGGAAAGTTAAAAAAATTATCAACCTATTTTACAATCCCACTTTTAGCCTTATGCCAAATTGTATCTTAGTACAATAAATAAAAATTTCCCATGCCATTGAGTATGCTCTTTTTGTATTTGTTTCTTTTTCTATTTTATCATCGATTACAATGAGTAAATGGCAAAAACTGAGTAGTGCAGCTTACCGCAAGTTGAAAGCTACCAGAGAACGCGAGGAAAGAAAATATGCTGCATCTTTACATGTTTCCCAACGTTTTTTAAGAAATTGAAGGGGACAATGATGTGCCAAAGGAAGAGATCTCCAGTACCTGCCGTAAGGACAGGTATGTATATAAAAAAAGAATTGATGAATTTACCGGAAATAAAAAAAAAATAGAGCAAGCAAACACAGAGATTACTGTGTATAAAGATATCGTATTTTGGCCACGA
The DNA here is from genome assembly GCA_963585895.1 of Sepioteuthis lessoniana. Classification (NCBI taxonomy): domain Eukaryota; kingdom Metazoa; phylum Mollusca; class Cephalopoda; order Myopsida; family Loliginidae; genus Sepioteuthis; species Sepioteuthis lessoniana. The sequence goes on from OY757914.1 coordinate 37,377,750, forward strand.
ACTTCCTCAGGGTAGTTGCTTTTTGATCTTGTAACATTTGGACCTAAAATATTTCAAAACAAAGATGAACCGTTTGCTCCGACTGTCAGACTGGGAAAAAATAGTCCGAAGGTAATGCTACAACACTAGTTAAAAAAAAAAAAAAACAGGGAGAATAGAGACAGTTTTGAGATCAGACGAACAAATCTATTAGTTGGTTCTGTCACCTCTTCCTGAACACAGAGAAACGCAAATAAAGTCAGACAAGAAATTCAGGATTTCAGAAGTTCTGGAAGCTTAATTCAAAAATGCCTGAACAGGAAAATTCGTCTTACTACCAAAGAGCTTTCAGGGAATTGAAGATGCTGGAAATGACCTCTAATAAAGGTAAAACCCTTGTCTGTAAATCATAAGAAAGACAGGTTTGGAAACGGGTTTTAAAACGGTTATTTGATTAGAAGTTTCCGACTAAATTAAATCTGCCTTTTAGAGGTCATCAAGGTAACTTTATAGAACTTGTGGAACTTATGAGCGAGAACGATCCTGTTCTTGGAAAGCATTATTTGAAAGAAGTAAATGATAAACTGTGGTACTTGTCACCGATGTTCCCTAATGAATCCATTCATGTCTTGGCAAAACACGTGAAGGAAAATATATTGGATCGAATTTGAAAAGTCAATTATTTTGCGATCATACTAAACAGCACTCCGGTCATCTCTGATACTGATCAGATAAGTTTCATTTGTCGATAGGTCGTTGTTGAAGACTAAGAAGTGGGAGTGCAGGAACAATTTATTGGTTTCATCACTGAACGTCGGAAGACAGTTTATGATAGCAAGAAGATAATTTTGGATCGACTGAAGAAAGTGAAACTTGATTCCAAAAAATGTAGAGGGATAGTATTTGACAATGCGGCTAGTATGGCTGGAATTCATGGTGATGTTCCACGTCTTCTGCGAAACATAAATGGGAAAGCTAAATTTGTGTCATGTTCTAATCATAGTCTGAATTTATGCGGTATTCATGCCTCAGTTGGTAATGCAACTGTCTTTACATTTTTCAGAGTGATTGAGAGACTGTATATTTTTCTCCTTTTCCAATCATCGGCAGGAAGTTTTATCTTCACATGTGAAAGTTAGGATGAAGCGTTTGGTAACCACCTGTTGGAGTACACATTATGAAGCTATTAGTGCAGTGAAAACTGGATTTCAATGAGTGATTCAGACACTCGATTCATTAACCTCAGCTTCAGAAAATCTTCAAACGAGATGGGATCCACAGATAATTTTGCTTTCAGTTGAAAACTTCTATTTCATGTCTCATTTGTTTTACTGGGAAGAAATTCGGGGACAAATATATCTAATCGAAAAGAAACTTCAAGGACTTGGTATTGGTTTGAATGTGTGTAACCCACATCGATGCGACGCAAATTTTCTTTAACCGAAACAGGGACAAGCTGGTGTCTGAATCAGTCAATCAACGGAAAACAAAGTGCGAGGAAATGGAAATTCCAGTTGAAAAGCGGATTAAAAGAAAGGGAAAGTTACCTGGCGGGGGGGGGAGAAGATGATGTATGTCAAGCACACATGTCTCATTTGTAATCTGTTTTCCCAGGATGATCATCACAACCAATTCTGGAAAATACTGAAAGCGAGCTTGAGCGAAAAATTAAGATTCTCGGTTGCGAATACGATGCTAACTTAGGCTGCCTTTTGAAGTTTTTCAACTTTGGGATATTTTAGCGGCAGCTTTCAAAGTGGAATGGGATATGACCATGATGACCAAATCATCGGCTATCGAATGGCTGGGATGGATTTATCGATGACAAGTTCAAGAAACAGTGCCAAATATTGTGACTGTTTTTGACGCTCACAGTATCTGTTGCTACTGCAGAGAGAATCCTCTCGAAACTGAAGATCATTAAAAGTTACTTGAGATCGGGTATGTCGCAAGATCGCTTATCCAATTTGTCCCTCATTCCAATTGAACATGAAACTACGGAAAAGATAGACTTTGAACAACTTTGAACATGTTATTAGTAATTTTTCTTCTGAAAAAGATCGACATATGATAACATTTGTTCAACAAATTTTTGAATTATTTTTTTCAAGTACTAATCAACGCCATTAAGGTTATTTCATTTATATTTTTCCTCGAAAAAAATGGGGGTCCCATTATGAATACGGGCCCCAGTCGGCTCCTTGCCACGGTACACCCTTGTGCTGTTTTCTAGAAAAAATCTCTTGTCAATGATTTTCTATAGATGTCCTTTTCTCTTATTATTTTTAACAGGTGGAGAAAAAGAACATTAGAAACTAGTATTTAGAATACACGAACATATTTTAGGACACACACGCGTGCGCGCGCACACAAACACGCACATGCACAAATACACACACGCGCGTGCACACACACACACACTGCATAACGAATGATTAAGGTGATAACAACTTTCCATTCTGTCCAAAAACTACGAGATGGAATTCAATGAAATTTTCGCAGAATGATAACAATGGTTATATACGTATGTTGTGTAAAAAGTATAGGGTTCTGCGGAAGTTCAAAGAAACTGCTGCCATTTGTATGAATAACACAATACTTTAGTATTCCAGATTATTAACGAGTGACCTGATAATCGTACTATTATTGGTCACAAATGTGACTTGACCGATTTTGAGAAGTCTGCTATAAAATCTGAACTTGCAAAATGTAAATCAACATTAGAAATATCTAAAATAATTTAAAGATATCAACAAACTGTGAAAAAATTTCTTTAAGGTCTTACATTTTGATGATTTTTATTGTTTAATATGTTTTTAATTCTATCATTTCTTTAAAGCTGTTCGAGATTCTTTGATATTTCTGTGAATAGTTCTGGATTGTTTTTGCTATATGTTGGAACATATATCCATGGCTATATTTCGGGGTGTTCGTAGTTCTTCTTATGGTATCTTTTCTTCTAATTCGAATTTCTTATTTATTAATGTTGTAAGATATCCCCTCTGGTCGAGGGTTACTCTAAATTCTTCTTCGCAGACTTGTTGAATGTTTTTTGTTAGTGACTGTGGTGCAGATCATATATGCTAGAGTGAGAGGGATGAATTTTATGTAGATTTTGAGGTGATTTTTTCTTAAATGGAGATATTGTTGGGCGTCTGTGTATCTGAAGTAAATATCAGGGATAATTTGTCCATGTTGATTTTTGATTAGGATGTCTAAAAACGGTAGTTCGTTAAAAGTGTGTTCTATAGCGAATTTTATTTTTGGGTTAAAATTAACATTTCCAAAATATGAAAGAGTCATCCAGGTTTCTTTTCCATGATGAAATAAATTCTATTTTCATACTGTTGCTGTATTTTTTTGCCTGTGATTCCAAAAAGATTTTTCTCTAAGTATGATGAGGTTAGGGTTGCCGTAGTGGGTAGAGTGTTCGCCAATGGTCCGTGAGACCGGGGTTCAATCCCAGATCATACCAAAGACATTAAAAATGGTACTTGATACCTCCTTGTTTAACACCCAGCAATATAAGGTAGGTATCAAGGATAAAGTGGAGCAATCCAGGGAAAGGAGTAGCGCACTCCCCTACATTTCGGTATTGTAGCTATTGAAAAGGGGGCCTTCTGTTCGCCCTCGACTAAGGGAGACAACTTTACTTACTTTACTTAGGTCCCATATTGATTTCCAAGGCTAATCCTAGGATTCGATCTAATTTTTGTTGTCGAATTAGAAAGAGTTATCAATTAGGATAAGTTCAATACCATTACTGACAATTTTTTTTTTTTGTTTGATCTTAGGTGTAATATTTCTGAGTATCTTTCGATCCATAATCAGATGGTCTGTTTTCCTAATTCACGGGGGATGTTACTATATACGTTGGTAACTTCAAATGTTACTTTGCGTGTATTGGGATCAGTTTTCATGGTATGGAGTTCAAAAAGTGTGTGTTATATTTTTTTTTAAATGACAACTGCACTTCCCTGCTTTTGTTATAATGACGTTGTTAGTTTTCCAACAGATTTTTAAGGATTGTCTTTGCTTGTATGGCATATCAACCTTCTTGGTTTATTTAAAGCCATCCTTCTATAAGAACAGTAGTGGTACTATTTAACTCATTGCTAGGGGGATAAGGGGGTTCATACCTTTCCGAAGAGTATTTGTCCAAAAATTAGCGTAATAGCGTAACTGGAGTTCGAACTCACTTATTACGATTCCGGAGCCCAGCGTTTTAACTTATTGCACCACCATCTTTGTTTGGATTAAAAGTTGTTATGCGTAGTTTTTTCTTATAAGTTAATGTCCCAGTCCCAGTATTTCAAAGAATATGTTAAAATCATTGTTAATGTTTTTGTTCGGGAAGAATTAGGATTTATTTTTTACTTGGGAGTCGTCTGTATTTTCTTTTTTTTTTCTTTTTTTTTTTTTTTTTTTTTTGTTATAGAATTTCTCTACCGATCTAAATTATCGTTCAAATTCTTTGAGGTCTCTTAGATTACTCCTAGATTGCTTTTTGGAGTGTCTAAAAATTCTGGAACTAATCTTAATAAATCAATGTGAAATTTGTCTAATTTATATGATGATGGATTGATCATTTGTGGTTTGTCAAAATAACCACTTCCCTTTCTTGAATATTTCATTGATAAATCATAACAACAAACTAGAATTTAATGTTCACTTTAAATCCCAAATAAAAATGACCATAGACATTTTTACTCTCATCATAACTAAAGAAAAATTAAAGAGAATAAAATTTGCAATATAAGGAAATTTTGAGGGGATAAAATTTAATACGAAGGAAAGACACTAAAGCCAGATTTTGTATTCATCTGGGTCATGTTTTTAGGGGGCTTTAGTGTGTAATCTTAAACTGTAAGTTCAAACGGTAAGTTCCGCGGTTTTCTAGTTCGGATTCTGGTTCGAAAAGATAACATAGACAATAAAGTTTTTAAAAAGGAATTTTATTCAAAAGAAACAAGAAAGAAAGGGATAGAAAAGATAAAGTGTTGTAAATGTTAGTGCAATTTGCAGGAACTTATCTGAGAGAGTGTCCGGGAAACAAAGGTCTTTGAATTTAAGTATTTTTCTTTTCTGTTTAGTTTTGTCGAAATGTTTCAGAGTTCATTTAATTTCGAGTCTTCTTTAAAGTTCTTTTCAGCAGAATTCTCGGTTGAATTTTCTTTCGGTTGTTTAACTTAGTAGAATTTCAGTAGTCGACTTTCGTTTAATTTTACTTTTATTTCTCGGGAAGCTTCTTACCTTCACTCTTTGAAATATTTATCAGCGATTCAAGAAGCGAATGACGAAACCCATTTGTTGGCAATTTTTTCCTGCCTTTACAGTTTGGTCCCCGAATTCGTGCTGCGGGTCCCAATAGTAGTTCTCGATAAAAAGTGGAGGTAGCTTTTTGGTGCCGTATTATCTAGGATTACTTCCCCTTTTTCCACTCTAGCCAAACCAAGTGTCTCATGTGGTCGATTGATTTTTTCTTAGAAATAAATTTCTACATAGTAGCAAAATAAAGAAATGGAATAATCATAGGTTTTTACCTTTGATCTCTTGAAATTTGCTCACCGAAATCTTTGAATGATGTATTTGACGATATAGAAAATTCCTTCGTACAATTTCAGTATCCTAAATCATTTGAACAAGTCCTGGCGGCAACACCCCACAAGGCACCAACTATACGGCTACCTTCCTCCCATCACGAAAACTATACAAGTTAGACGCCCCAGACATGCAGGACACAGCTGGTAAAGTAGGAACGATCTCATAAGTGATGTACTACTATGGACCCCCACACATGGCCAGGCAAAAGCAGGACGACCAGCTCGAACATACATTCAGCAGCTATGTGAGGATACGGGATGTGGTCCTGAAGACCTACCAGAGGCGATGAACGATCGGGAGAAGTGGCGACAGAGGGTCAGGGATATCCGTGCTAGTGGTATGACATGATGATGATGAAATCATCTATACAACATGCTTAAATAAATACTCTTAAAATTCACAAATGTGTTCCCCAAAATTTCTTAACAATAATTTTTCCAATAATAATTTATTACATAGATGTCTTATTTAACTCAATAATTTAATCACAAACATCGCCGAAAAAAGTTAAACAACCCTGAAATCAAATCAGAATTTGATTGATTATAAAAATAACAAAACTTGCATTAAATCCAGTTTGCGCAATCCAATGTCTGGATTGTAATAAACGTACGAGAGGGAAATATCTTGTAATATTCAAAGTCGAATTCATGAATAGAAAGAGGGATTTTAAAAAAACACGAAAATATAAATACTGCTATGGTCAGACATAAACTGGCAACTAATGTCAACTTTAATCTAAAAGATTTCATGAATCTTGTGGGGTCTTGAAGATAACACAGCGTGGTATGGTCGAGAGAAGTTATTGGTCAATATAGCAGTCTTCCATGTGTCTCCATTTGTCTCCCTCTTTCCATCCTTCTCTCTCTCTCTCTCTCTCACCATAGAAACTTCAACCCCTTTCGAGAATAAAGCGTGAGAGTTATATTTTTATATAACCAAGAGTTGTGATTCTTCCCTCATCACCGTATACAACACTACAACTTGTCACACCTTCGTCCAACTATTCCTCCTCGTTTATTTTTAAACATAGAGTAGGTACATCATCTTAAAAAAGCTGAAGAAATCTCACGAAACCAGGGACCTTTTGAAGTTTAGCTACCAGGTTCATCTTTTTTAGCCATGCCATTAAATCTCTCTCGCTTTTAAATGCCTTTCTCATTTCTCTACTAATTCTTTCCATTTTTCTGCCAAAATAACTTGTCTATAAGAAGTAAAGTAGAATGTTGCAAGATTGTTCACAAGTCCACCACAAAGCATGAGTAAATGTAAATACGTCCGACACAATACAAAATATTAACAAGTCCAGCGGAGAGAAAATGATCAACAAGTCCCGTGCAAAGTAAAGCAAAACAAAGTTTCTATCCGTTTTGGTTGACTTTTGTTCCTTATTTGTCCTTCAGTCATTCCTTCTTTCTTCATTCCTTCTGTTCGTCGCGTTCATTTTTCAGTCCTTCAATATGGCTGCTTGGCGCTTTATCGAATACGCTTATAACTGATTACACACACACACATATATATATATATATATATAGTAAGTTAATAAAGTTGATGACTATAGTCCAGGGCGACCCGTATGCTCCCTTTTCAATTGCTACTACAGCGTTTGTAGGAGAGGGCGCTACTCTTTTCCCTCGATTGCTCCACTTTACCCTTAATTCCTACCTTATAGTACTAAGTGTTAAGCAAGGAGGCATCAAGTACCATTTTTTGAGTCTTTGGTATGATATGACCTGGGATTGAACCCTAAACTCCCGAGCCATTGGCAAACAAACACACACGTGCACACACAAACACACACACTAACTCTCTCTCAACGGAATATATGTGCTATAATCAAACGGGGGACATCTCCACTCTAGACGGAACCCCTCTTAAACTAGTAGACAAATTCACTTACCTAGGAAGCAGCGTCGCATCAACCGAAAAGGACATCGACACGAGGTTAACGAAAGCATGGACAGCTATCAATTGGCTATCGATTATATGGAAATCAGACCTAACCGATAAAATGAAACGCAGTTTCTTCCAGGCAGCGGTCGCATCGATACTGCTATATGGATGCACTACATGGACTCTAACAAAACGGCTGGAGAAGAAGCTAGACGGCAATTACACAAGAATGCTGCGAGCAATCTTGAACAAGTCCTGGCGGCAACAAGACACCAACTGTACGGCCACCTGCCTCCTATCACGAAAACTATTCAAGTTAGACGAACCAGACATGTAGGCTAGAGAAGCAGGGACGAACTCATAAGTGATGTACTCTTATGGACCCCGACACATGGCCGAGCAAAAGCAGGACGACCAGCACGAACATACATTCAGCAGCTATGTGAGGATACGGGATGTTGTCCTGAAGACCTGCCTAGGGCGATGAACGATGGGGAGAAGTGGCGAGAGAGGGTCAGGGATATCCGTTCTACCAGCATGACATGATGATGATGATGATGTATATATATTGTATGATGATTATAATGTCTAAATATTTTGTTTCAGAAAAATCTGATAAAAAAGATTAGTTAAGAAACGGAAACATTATATCTTCAGTCTCAATTTATTGACATTAGATCAAATAATTCAATAGACTCTAAATGCTTCAAGTTTAGTTTGTTATCTTTATATGAAATGGTATATTGTTTATGAAGGAAAACGAAAGATGTGTGCGTATTAAATATTTTTTGTTTGAAATGATCTTTCTATCACTAAATTTTGGAGTTCGTATCCGGAAAAATGTTTGTCTATATTATGAAATGTTTCACTGAAAATCAAGTCACTCCCTAACTGCTTGACTCGACAGGATTAGAAGTACTTTAGAGGAAACTAATGGTGATAGAAATCTAGTGCTATGAAATTAAAACTTATTTTTTAACGGTAGTCAAGTGAATAAGGTCAACGCACGGTCACGAGATATTTACTATGGGTGAGAAGCTTAGACAGATTAGTAGTGTCCAAAATTGTCAGATGAAAATGCACGGGACGAAAAGGTCACCATATTAGCGACATCAATTAGTATCCAAAAGAACACGTGCGTGCATTTGTTTGTTTGTAAACAAACAAACAAAGTGTAATTAAACAAAGTGTAAATAACAAAACTCAGGAATGAATCGAGAATTTCCAGCTTGGTGGGATCTGATAATTTTCTCATTTTATTCAGAAAATAAATAAAGGGACATCGTAGATTTTTTTTCTCATTTTAGGCAGCTAATAATCTGAAGATTGAAGATAAGCAAACACAACGTGGAACGATGTAAGCACAGTGTAGGAAGAATGAATGTTAAAGAAGCTTACCCAAATCTGAATAGATTGAATATTTAATATATTCGTCTTCCTTTATACATCAACTATATATATATATATATATATATATATATATATATATATATATATATATATATATATATATATATATATATATATATAATTCTGAAACACGTTTAAAAAGTTCTAAGCCTCAACACCAAATCTTCACGAGTGAGATCGAGTCTCATTGGGTGCCCATTCACTCGGCCTTGTGCCACATCTAAACAAAAAAATGCTTAATAAATCACGAAACAAGTGCCACAGTTGAACATTTTTTCAGGCTTTCTGCTTCTTTGGCAGGACTAAGTTGATTGCTTGGTGCCTGACGGAGCCAAGAATTTCTGGAACCGCTGCTCAGGTGCGCTTCGTCCCATGTCCGGGTCCGCTCTATAAAAAGGCCTTGTGCCATACATCTTGGCGGGATATGAACAAATGATTAACAGATTCACAGACGCACATACATCATTTGTGTATCTACCTTTGAATAAATTCTTTATTATTAATTTTTTAATTTTGATTGTGATCAGCTTCAGAGGACTTTTTTTTCAATTAATGTCACTAGTGTGAGTCATAACCATACAAGCACTACTGGACTTTCTGACACTGGAATACTATCATAGACTGCAGAGTAGAATTTTCAGACCATAAATACAGAAAAGGTACTTATATGTATATATATATATATATATATATATATATATATATATATATAATAACGTATTCAGTATATATATATATATATATATATATATATATATAAATAAGTTCATCATATATACACATATATATATATATATATACATGTGTGTGTGTGTGTGTGTGTGTGTGTGTGTGTGTGTTGTGTGTGTGTTACATTTAAGCAGCAGTTCATTATCTAAACAGATTTGGTTGAATACAGTTGATTGTTTCTTTTTTACAATCTTCAAGTGAATATAATAACGTATTCAATATATATATATATATATATATATATATATATATATATATATATATATATATATAAGTTTGGGTACAAACTGCACCAAAATGAAGATGAACGAACGTCCAATGTATTGTCTGCTTTTAGTTGATCTTGTGTATACATAGATATATATTTCTTTTAAATACCCTATCCAGTGGCAAAAGCTGCTCGGTTGCTCCAGGAGTGGCAGTACCGCCTTGAGCTACCGAAATTGTGTTATCACCCTAGTTGGCGGCTGATGAGGTTAGGGTATGAATATGGCGATTTGCTTCCGCACTAAGCCTGGCATCAATATCGTTGGCTGAAGGGAGCTCGATCTGACCAGGTTGACTAAGGAAGGGCGATTCGTTCCAGGGCGGAAACACAACTTCTCACCAGCCTTTTTATGTCTGGATCAAGTTGGTAAAGAAATAAATATAAGCCAATCTAATAAATATAAATCTCACTGCAACAAACGATCTAACACAACCACCCGAAGATGACTAGTGAAATGGTCGTAAGTGCTCGGGCTAATTTAGGGTTCTTTCTTTACCAACTTGACCTAGACATTAGTACTGGTGAGAAGACTTGAACGTCTTCACTTAAAGATTTTAAAAAAGAAACTATCTGCGGTATTCAACCAAACCTGTTTATATATATATATATATGTGTGTGTGTGTGTGTGTGTGTGTGTGTGTGTGTGTGTGTGTGGTCTATAACGATCACCAGTGATGGTTTCGGTCGGTTTGAGCAGCTTATCATAACCTACACCCAGCTGATCCTACCTAATGCAGAGCAGAAGCTTCTAACCGTGGATATTCAGCTTTACTGGCAAATGTTGATGCATGGCCAGGTTTATCCGACAGTATTCTACACTTAAGGTAATCGTAATGTATATCCAGTTTTCATCGCCGGTCACAATACAATGCAAAAACTTTCGTTTCTGCTGTTAAGGCAGCTGTTCACACGGGACAAGACGCCGTTCGGACGTCTCTAGGTTTCAACTCATACAGAACCCTATGTCCTTACATTTAAATCATTCCCAAAAGCTTTCAAATGTTTCAAAATTGTTGTGTGATTAACTCCTAATGATTCTGCTAGTTTCAGCTTGCGCCAGCCATGGGTTTTCATGTAGTAATGCCTTCAATACTTTGTCTTCAAACTTTTTCGTTGCACCAGAGCGTTCTGTATCGTCAACATCAAAATTCTGCATGCTGTTTCCAGCAGAGCATGGTCACCGTAAGTCTCTACAAGAATTCTGCAGATTTCTTATGAATAAAGTAGTACATTAAAATTCCCCGCAAATACACTTTCTTTGACACGAAATCCGATACGTTTAACGCTATGAAAAACAAAGTTGTCTACAATTCGGCGAAATGACATTTACTGAATTTCAAGCTAGCTTATAGTATTTCCTTATAGATGCATTGGCATCTGAAACTAATGCACACACAGTTCAGGGAACGCCATCAGTTGGAAGACAGCAAGGACTTATTTAAAATCCTAATATATATATATATATATATATATATATATATATATATATATATATATATATATAACAATACTGCAACATTTGGTCTTTCATTAACTAAGTGATCTAGTAAGAACCATAAACCTCTTTTATATATATTATATATATATATATATATATATAATATATATATATATATATATATATATATAAAACACTAGCCCCTCTATTCTTCCTATTCCTTTTTTTTCTTCTCTTTATCTTTGTTTCTCCTTTATGATGTACCAGTTTGTAATTTTGGTTGAATTATGCCTAAACGTGTAATTGAAAAACTAAGTGAGTGTAAATACAAAAGATAATCGAAGAAAATTAATTATTTGAATAATGGATTTTGTAACCTTTCTAGTACTAATTCTACTAAATAAGGAAATAAGTTGAAAAAAACGAGTTTAATGATTATGTAATTTGAAATAAAGATTCAACAATCTTTCCATGTTTTTGTTATTATATTAACTAACATTAGGTAATTTTTATCGTTAGCTTTTTTATTAAGTCAGACCATTTTTTTTAATTCCACAAATGTTTGTAAATTTTTTTCTGTTTATTCTTTTTTTTTTTTCTTTTTTTTTTTTTTTTCGATTGAACGAAATGTTTCACCCACGTATTTCTATTATAATCCAGGCATGGGATAGTGAAAATGCCAAAATCAGATTTGATGTGCGTATTGTTATTCTTATTATTGATTATATTTCAAATTGTTTTTCGAAAGTTTGTCACTGTTTTGTTTCTATCTAGACAAGTCCATCATTCAACAATTTGGAGGCGCAATGATTATTCCACTTTTTATTTATTTTTTATGCTTGTTTGTTTACCGGGCCATAGGTCTAATGAGTAGAGTGTTCGTCAATAGTCCGGGAGATTGGGGTTCAATCCCAGGTCGAGTCATACCAAAGACTCAAAAAAATAGTACTTGATGCCTCCTTGCTTAACACTCAGCGTTATAAGGTAAGGATTGTGGAGCAATCCAGGGAATGGAGTAGCGCATTCCCCTACACTTCGGTCTATTAGCTATTGAAAAGGAGCCTTCAATTTACCGTTGGCTATGGTTTATTCGTTCGGGTCATATAGCATATCAACCTTTGTATGTTATTTATTGTAAAATCCATTTTTATACAAATAAACAGCTCCATTTCAAACAATTCAGTTTAGCAAAAGTGCACAGTTGTCAAAAACATTTCTATTTCAAGCTATTCAATTTAGTCAAACAGTTCTAATTCAAACAATCCAGTTTAGTATAAGTATAGTTTTTGTTGACACACAGTTAAATGTCAAAACAGTTCTATTTCAAACAATTCTTATTAGCTTACAAAAACAGTTCCATTTCAAACAATTCAATTTAGCATTATTACGTAGTTTAAATGACAAAACAGTTCTATTTCAAGCAATTCAGTTTAGCATATGTACGCAGTTTAAATGTCAAAGACAGACTGTTTCTTTGTAACACAACTCTTCAGTGTGGATAGACACGCAGGACGCTTCAAGCCAGAATCGATACCTGTCTAACTTTACGCTAGACTTGGTATCTTACCGCTCTGCCATTTCGATAACATACTTTTATTTATGTATGTGTTCCGGTACCTGTAACAACGTGTTTGGTCATTTTTATTTGTGTGTTTATGATAAAATTTAAAACCTAATTTTTTGGTATTGTCTATTAGTGAAATATTAGGTTGCTAGTTTTCATTTTTTTTTTTAATTTTAAGTAAAATCTACCTGAGTTTCAATTTGGTTTATTATATCCGTAATTTTTGTTAAGTTATTATTATAAATAAGTTATGTATAATCTATATAAGGGAAATAGGTTTGGTTTGGTTTGGTTTGGTTTTAATGAATATCAACCATTTTCGATTATTTAATGCCAAAACAATTTTATGCGTATAAACAGTTCTATTTCAAACAGTAGAGTTTAGCATAAGTACGGTTTTTCTTTTCACTCAGTAAAATGTAAAAACAGTTCTATTTCAAACAATTTAGTTTAACATAAGTTGGCAGTTCAAATGTCAAAAATAGTTCATATAAGGAAAATAGTTAGATTCCTTGGGTATCATAGATTTAAAAGGACCAGGTTCAATAAATTGACGTGCTAACACACACACACACATACATACATATATATGTATATGTGTGTGTGTGTGTGTGTGTGTGTCATATCAATTCGTAACGTTAACTTCATATCACACCTTGCTAGTATGTTGTTCTCTATTCCCCTCCACCCCGTGAATATCACTCCTGAAATATAGAGACATAAAAAGTACAACTTGGCCTAATGAGTAAGTAGAGAGTTCAATCCCAGGTCGAGTCATACCAAAAACTCAAAAAGTGGCACTTGATGCCTCCTTGCTAATCACTCAGCATTACAAGGTAAGAATCAAGGGTAAAGTGGGGCAATCCATGGAATGGAGTAGCACCCTCCCCTACGCCTCATTGTAGTAGCTATTGAAAAGGGAGCCTTCAGGTCACCCTCGACTAAAATCTCTAACTTTACTCACTTACATCATTCTGGATTTCAATACAAAAAAGTATTGGAAATACACTGAGTGGCGTATCTGTTTGTTGTGTCATTTGACATGGGCAATCAGCTCATTTTGATATCAGGTTTGATACCCAACACGTTTGTCGACACTCTTCTGACCTCAGGTTTTTAAATTGATTACGTTGATTTCCTCATCGACCAAAATGTCGACCTTGTTTACACTGTAAATCTTTTTTTTAATAATCAAATTATTGACCGCAGAATATGCAAAATATAAAAATTTATAGTAACGATGACAATGGCAAACACTTTATATCACATATTTTATTAATTACATTATTTATTAGTAAACTAATCTTTATCTAGGAAACAATCTACCTACTACTCTTCACCGGGGCATACATTCAACTTCAACTGGTGTCGCTATTATAGGTCAGTTCGAATTATGTTACTTTCTTGACGTTGGAATTCAATCACTCAATCAGAATACATTTCTTTTTTTTAGCTTAAGTTGTCAGACTGGATTTAGAAATTATTTTGTTTTAAACAATGATTATTAGATTTTAAACAGATACTAGAATACTTTTCAGAATTTATTCGCCAAATGAAACACACAAAACAATTATTAACAAAAACTAATTTTATTTAAAACTCAGAGTCTCTCTCTCTCCCTCTCCCTCTCTCTCTCTCTCTCTCTCTCTCTCTCTCTCTCTCTCTCTCTCTCTCTCTCTCTCTCTCTCTGCCATCGTTCTTGGGCGGTCTTTGAGATTAAAACATGTGACTCTGTTTTATCGGAGTTCACGAAGACATCAATACCTCTTGCCTGCGATTCCGCTTGAGCATATGGATTTTCAAGAAGCACTAGATCATTCACGGAGTCTGGCATCAATAATAGTTTCCGCATGATGTGGTTAAACGAAACGAACGGAAGTATATATATATATTGATATTGATATTGATATTGATTTATAGATACTGATGATAACTAAAAAGAAGAGTTGAAGTTAGTGTCTCTAATTCGGGTTGGTTGGTGCAGATCACTGCTACACAATCTAGAATGGGGTTTTGTCCACTTATCTTTACGCCTGATGGATTGATTATGTTTCAAAGTGAATAAGAATCTATAAGAAATATGAAAAGATTAAATAAAACTCATTCATTCGTTAATATGAAATTCATATACTACATTTATCATATACACTATTTTTATCATATGCACTATTTCATATACTACATTTATCATATACACTATTTTTATCATATGCACTATTTCATATACTACATTTATCATATACACTATTTTGATCATATACACTATTTCTTATACTACATTTATCATATACACTATTTTTATCATATGCACTATTTCATATACTACATTTATCATATACACTATTTTGATCATATACACTATTTCATATACTACATTTATCATATACACTATTTTTATCATATACACTATTTCTTATACTACATTTATCATATACACTATTTTTATCATATGCACTATTTCATATACTACATTTATCATATACACTATTTTGATCATATACACTATTTCATATACTACATTTATCATATACACTATTTTGATCATATACACTATTTCATATACTACATTTATCATATACACTATTTTGATCATATACACTATTTCATATACTACATTTATCATATACACTATTTTTATCATATGCACTATTTCATATACTACATTTATCATATACACTATTTTTATCATATGCACTATTTCATATACTACATTTATCATATACACTATTTTTATCATATGCACTATTTCATATACTACATTTATCATATACACTATATTTTAAATGAAATTCATATACTACCCGAGGCAAAAATAATAGAATTAGTACTCTTAAACTATATTCAATTGTTTGTTTTTTTTTCTTTTATTTGACAGGAAATAAACTAATAAGAGATATGATGCAAAATATCTTTCTTTAATTTACTGATAAACATTCTGTCCTCATGAAATATTCCTAAAACAAACCGAACTAATTTATTTAAATAAATCTTATAATTTTTTCCAAAGAATCCTGAGGAAAAAATATGGGATAACTTTGTAATTATTGTTATTCTTATTAGTTCACTGCTGAATAAAAAAGAACTAAGTAATGATCCTTTAAGGGTGAAAATTTTGCCAGGGGTAGTAAATGATAAGAATAACACTAGCCCGCAAAAAATCCCTTGTTCTTAGAAGAGTACTCGATCACAAATGTGACAGGGACAAAGATATTAATCGTACCTCGGTCTGGTATAATCACAATATACTAACCATGAAAAATAACAAATCCAAATCAATGTGGGACTGAGGAGATAGATCTGAGTGTTATGATCAGCAAGTGCTCCTTAGGTAGCCAAATGAGGGACCCAGTTGGCTTTCCGTAAATATTAGCTGTTCTTATTTCAGGTATACAATGAATGCAAAAATTATTATTTCAGGTATACAATGAGTACCAAAAGAAAAAATGGGCAAGGGAATATAAAAAAAATGTCATCCACAGTTATTTTAAAAACAATACTATGTAAATAGGATATGGGAAAATTATGATGGAGATCTGGTCAGAATCCGCTAAATTTAATAAAAGTCAAAGACTTGCCGATCAAGCGAGGTTGATTTGAAAGAAAGGTTGGTTTTCAGAACTTGGAGGTGGGTCTTACCCTTCTGTAGAGCGTACAGCAGGCGTATTCTAAACCCTGCCAGTAGGGTCGTCCTAGAAAACTGATTTTCAGTATTCGATCTAAATATAAGCCAAATTGAAAAAGATAAAACAAAACTCATTTTCGAGGTCTTAAAACAAAAAAATATCGACTCCAAAATTTAGTTGGAAAACTAATAATAAACAAAACGGATGAAAAATTTTAAACATTTCCGTAATAATAAGTATTTTGAACATTTTTTAAGTTTTCAATTTTACCAATATTCCAAGACTCGAAGAGCCAATATTCAGAATTAATAAAAATTAATTCGAGAAGAAAATAATTTAGTTTTGAACAGATGAATATATTGTAAGAAGATTCATGTCTATATTTAGTGTTATGATGTTTTAACCAAAATTAAAATTGTTTCTGGATTGAATATTACTTGATGAACGGAACAAAAAGCAGTATTTTTAGATTCACTATAAACATATAGTGTTTCTTGAGAAGAGCGTACAATCATTAAGACACGAAAAAACTGGGCTAGAAAGTCGCACTAAAAAGTTACTGCAGTAGAAATGTCGGTCTACGTGTGAAATTATAACAGAATTTCAGCAATATTACTATGGAAGTCACCTTTAGGAGCAGATGGGTTTATTTCTCTCTCGTCTAATGTGGACACGTAAATTGTGAAGAATATACTCAAAGACAAGTAAATTGTGAAGAATATATTCAAAGACAAGTAAATCGTTATTTCGGGGTTTCTCTGTCTCTCTCCAATTATCGTGTTTTCTTAATTCATTTCACTTTTTTACACTCAGGGTAATCTGTTAAAAGGTCAGGTCTCAGAGTGACGGGGCGGGGGGGATTCCTCTTACGTTCTCTCCGGGAGACTCTTCTTTTCTTCTCTACAACTGTTGTATTTTATATATATATCTTTCATCGGATGAGTGGCGGTGAATGAAGCTAAAAAATGTCAATATTCTAATTTGGTTTCCAACAATCAATTCCGCCTCCCTCTCTTTGTCACCTCTTCACATCCGCTTTACTCTTACTTTTATTCAAAAGAGGCGGTTGTCCCCCCAAATTTAGAATTATTACGATTCTATGTTCACGTGACATGACGTCAGTAACCATTAATTCATAACGGTAAGAGAATTGAATGAAAATTTTCCATATTTGATGTTTTTTTTTAATTGCTGTTTCCCGAATTGTTCGTTCTCAGCCTAATAGACAAGCGCTGACAGACAGATCAAGTCTCCAGGGCCGATTTTCTGCTTACCTTGGCTTATTAGTCAAAAAATTCCTGTTAGGAGTTTCTGATTCATAAGAACAACGAACAGCAATCGTTTCAATTTTCTTTTCTTCATTTTTCTTTTGAGGCAAAAAAATATACTTCTAATCTTTTTTTCCTTCTGAATCTATTTTCGTAACTGAGTTGATTCTTTTAAAATCCACCATGGTTAATTATTTTTTATGGTCAATGAATTTCCTCGACTGACCTCTGATCTCTTAACAACCATACACTTGTCGATAACAGTTTGTTATCTAAAGCCAAATCAATCCCCGCAAAAGGACTGTAGAAACATAATTCAAACCACAACTGGGGGCTCATACCTTTCCGAGAAATATTAGTCCGAAAGTAATCGTAATTGGGTAACTGGAGTTCGAACTCACTTATTGTGCTGTCGTAGTCCAACATGTTAGTCACTACATCATAGGGCTTCACTCCTGGTTTGGTTTCTTTGTTTAATGGCATATCAACCTTCGTGCGTTATTTAATGTTAAAGTCAACCTAATAGAAGAAGAGAATGAAACTATTTAAACCATACCTCGAGGGCGAAGTGTGTTCATACCTGATCTAAGGGTATTAAACCGAAAGTGAACCTAATAACGTGACTGGAGTTCGAACTTGCTTATTGCGATGTTGTTGTCCACGATGCCACGATGCCATTAGAACTCCCCAATGTTAATAATAATAATTGTATACACATCTGTGTGTCTGCGAGTATAATTTTTCGAACGGAATGCATTGTCATAAGAAAAAAGACAATGTTAATGAATGTTCTCCAAAGAGTGCGTAGTCCTTAAAAGGTTGACTGGGTGTAATATGAATTGTTTTATACTGACAGTAAATGATTGAATAAACAAGCCAATATTTGTCACTGCCTCCCACCAGACAGGACTTAACACAAGGTCAATGAACCGAAACTCGATTGTAGTGGGGGGTCAGGGGAGGGGAAAATCGGGCACGAGCCGAGACTCTAGTCCTGCTGGACTATGATGCAGCTTGCCCACCCGAAGTCCTCAAGTCTGCCTTTGTTGGATTGTGCCCGTACCATTAGGCCAGCTGTTCAAAAAATAACTGCTCTAAATAATTTTAGTTTACGTTGGCATCTTTGTTTAATGGCAAATCAACCATTGTGGCACTTATTCAATGCAAAAACCATCTTCATACAAGAACAGCCATGATACTATTTAACCCATAGCTGAGGGAATAAGGGGCTTCATACCTTGGGGTGTCCTCGTGGTGTAATGGTTAAAGCGATGAGCTGCGGAATCGTAGTACGCGAGTTCGTACTCCAGTCGCGCTATTACGTTCTCTTTCGGGCAAATACCCTTGGGAAAGGTATGAACCCCCTTATTCTCCCTCCAGCTATGGGTAAATAGTAGGACGGACTAGGTTCTTCAGCCTTGGGGAGGCAACTAGTCTAGGAGAAGGAAAACTCTGAATTCAAAACCTGTTAAACTCCGCTTAAAAATTGACCTTGTGTCATATCCTGCCCGAGCGGAGGGGTTGGTAAATAGTACCTTCCTCAAGAGTATTAATCCAAAAAAAAAAACGCAATCGTACGACTGGAGTTCGAACTTGCTCACTACAAAATTGTAGTCAAGCTCATTAGCCACTAAGCCACAGGAATTCCTTCTTTAGTATATAGGAAAATACATGAAAAACATTAAAAGTATTTCTACTTCTGTCACAAAAATGCAGCTCCATTGAACGATCATAGACATAAATAAATTAATCCCCGCTTATTCTGCATGTACCGGACATCGGAATAATGGTTAGAATGTTCGCCAATGGCCCTGAAGAGCTGGGTTCAATCCCAGGTCAAGCCATACCAAAGACTCAACAAATGGTACTTGACGCTACCTTGCTTAACACTCAGCATTATAAGGTAAGGGTAAAGTGGCCCAATCCAGGGGAAGGAGCAGCGCCCTCCCCTACACCTCGGTGCTGTAATTATTGAAAAGGGAGCCTTCTACTCACCCTCGACTACGGTCGCCAACTACTTATTCTGTGTCCAGAGTATCACTCTAAACTTCATCTGATGGTGAGGCAGTGGTCCTGGGGATTGTGGAGTGCTCTTTTATCGCCATTCTAGATTCACTCTAAACTGGAGTGGTTGTACCTGTTAGGGTCCCATCCATGGGTAAAATAAATTTGATTAAAAATCAAACGTATTCAAGAGAATTTCTTATAGCTTAGTGGCTGAAGTGCCGGACACCAACGTCCCAATGAACGAGTTCGAACTCCCCCTGTGGCATACTAGCTAACACGCAGGACTCCGACATCGCAAGAAGGGAGTTCGAACTCCGCTAACGGTCACTTTCGGACATTAACTCTTGGGAAAAGTATGAATCCTTTTATTTCCCCAACTATTGGTTAGATTGTAGCATTACTGTTTTTCTACTTAAATAGCCTGGGCATTAAAAACCCACGAATATTGATAGGCTATTGAACAAAGAAACCAAACTAGACCTATACGTATACAATTGGATCGTGTCCCCACCCCCAAAAAAAGAAACATTCTCAGAAATAACTACACGAAAATTTAAATATGAACGTAACGCAAATCCCAAAATTTTTTGGCATAGAATAACTCTAGACGGATTGACATACCATTAAAATAAATCAATCAATTAATTAATTTGTTAATGTTGATATTCCTTTGAACGTTGTAATTTTTTTCCGATTAAGTGTCTTTGCTCTGGTGA
Organism: Sepioteuthis lessoniana; assembly: GCA_963585895.1. Lineage (NCBI taxonomy): Eukaryota > Metazoa > Mollusca > Cephalopoda > Myopsida > Loliginidae > Sepioteuthis > Sepioteuthis lessoniana. The sequence continues at coordinate 37,398,249 of OY757914.1, forward strand.
GAAAAATTTTTAATAGTCGATGAGGACTTTTTATTTTAGTTTTTTTTTTTTTTTTTTGCATTGTCTATTTGTTATTTCTTTTTACCAAGCCCAGAGCTATGAATGATTAAAAAAAAACAGTTGCATGCATGCAGACTGGGCTTTGAAACTTGTACTTGATGTCGCTAACATGAGCTTTTTATCTGTTTTAATGGCAATCAAGATGTCTATCTATATTCAGCTGGTGTCGCTATTGTAGATTTATTCTAAAAACATGATCCATTTAAAATCTTTCATCGTAGTATTTTTAAAAAAAAAAGAAAGAAAAAGTGGTTGTTCAGTCATCTAGATTACAGTTCTCGAAAAGGCTAAAACCCCAAATTTCTCAAATATAACTCTTTTTATGTTTTGGCTGTAACTCAAATCTAACTTAAAACCCAGTTTTCTGCCTTTGTTCGAGTGTTTCAATTAATCAGTCAAAATACAATTTTTCATTTAATCTTCATTTCATGTTTCGGTTTTCACATCTTTGCTGAGGTGTCATCTACCATATTCAACAAAACATGTGGCACTGTTTCCGTTGACATGCGTCTGTTTCGGGAAAACGCGTGCATTGTCTCTGACGGTAAGCAAGACTCTTTTCTGTAATCTGAAGCGAAGTTATGGTTCATTAACAAGTTATTTTTAACGGCTAGGATAGGATAAAACAACGATGTTTGAAATATCGGACTATATCCGCAATGAATCAGATAACGAAGCCCTGGTCCCTTTTTTCAACTTGAAAATGAAACCGGAATTCATCGTCCAGAGACAAGTCTAAAACGTTGACCCTAAAACGCAATGATCGCTACAGAAGCTAAACGATAGGAAATCTAATCTATGGTGTAAGACGAATCAAATCATTTGTTAAGAAAACGTCTTCTCTATTTTAGAAATAGTTTTGCATTGAATTTAGTTTTCAAGATTTACGTATATTAATGAAAAAATGCCATCCACTAATTTGCCTTGATTTTTATGAGATTTTCAGAAATAAATTCTTACTTACAAAATAAACAAAAAACTTTAAAATGCTATAATAATCTGCGTAAATGTTTTGAATTCAATGTTCGAATAATAAAAGATATATTTCCTGAATGAAATTCTGTAAATTTCTGACCACACTTTTATTTTTGTCTTTTTTCCCTATGGTTAATGTTTGTAATTTGACCATAAAGACATTTGGGTAGCTTTTGTTCTTTTCACTCCTAACCCTCATACCTTATTTTTGAATGAATTTGAACATATTATTGAATGTTCAACCGAAGGAGTCAAAAGTTAATGTAAAAAAAATATATTTGTCTCCCGCAAACAGGAAAGACTATATATATAGACAGCAACTTTTGAGATCATTTGTCATTGGTCAATATTACAACAGTTGACTTGGTATTTATTTATGTACCAGTCAATAAGGAATGGAAACTACCAAGGAATAGTTTATCCATATTAGGGACACCAAATAATTGAATCACCCAATGAGGTTCTTTTATTGGGATTATTTCATTCATTTTCGAATTATTTAAAAAAAATATTTATTTGTTGTTTATTTAAAACATTTTTCTCGGTTTTCTTTTATTAAAATCGAAACATTTCAATTAAAATTCGAAAAAAAACTATCTATTAACTGGTGTCGCTGGTGTAAATAAGTTCGAACTACTTGATCAATTACACGAGGTATGTTTCTTTTCTTTCGCTTCCATATTTGTTTTCTGTACATTATTCTCTTTTAATTGTTTGTTAAATGAACTTCACATAAATACTTCAACTCATAGCAATGTCAATACCGGAGAAAAAGCTTAAATGTTTTTGACTGGTTGAGAGTATATATATATATATGTTTGTGTGTGTGTGTGTATCATGTGAACAATCATCCTGTCACGTGAAAAAATTCTCACACATACGATTGATTGGCCAATTTCATACTATTTCTGTCTGAGCAGGAAACTTTACAAGTACGTACTGTAGCATGGGACCAAAAAAACGTTGTGTCTAAAAGAAAAGAAATTCGCAAAAAAGAAACACTCAAAACTTGAATTTCAAGGAAGAAAATAGTAGTCGCTTTTATTCTTGGGGACTACAGCGGACTGTGGTTAAAAAGTTTGTTCAATAGCGTTCTTCCTCGCCTTCTCTTTTTTTTTTTTTTTTTTTTTTTGTCGCTATCAAACGTCTCCTTTCCCTCCGCGCACTTCAGCTAGCGTACGTAGAAAAGGTTCACCCTCCTCTTCTTGGCGATGACGGCAGCGTTGTTATCGTTGTCTTGTTGATACTTTCATATCAGTCGGATTGCTTACAGGTGGGGTATGACATGAATGTCTGGATCTGCCAAAATCTCGTAACTTGATTTCCTAATAAAACGATTTGATGGATCAATTCGAAGGTTCCCGAAGGTTCGATTTCACCAGTGAGAACAGTAGTGAAACACGTGAAAGTTCATGCGTGATTATTTTAAAACCACGCTTGAACTCTACAGGTCACTCTGCCCGCACGAGCGATGTTCGTGACATTTTTGATCATCAGACCTATGTACCCAATGACTGATGATAGCTGATGTACTCGAACGTTCTCCAACCTTGAGACCGCCGCAATTCAATGACGGAGCCCATCCGTAATATTACACTTACTTTATGTCCATACATTCTTATATATATATATATATATATATATATATATATATATATATATATATATAAAGTGGTCAACTCAAAACAATTATACAGTAAAAATGATGAACTAAATAATAATCCCCATTTAACGAATGGATATATCACGCTACTAATTGATTTTTATGCTTCTTTTTTGGCACAGGAGTTTTTTCAAAAGCACATATAATCTTCAAAAATTTTCCTTCTCAATATATATATATATATATATATACTAGCTGTACCCGTCCACGCGTTGCTGTGGCTCAATTTGTTTAAATGGAAAAAAAAAGAAAATGCATGTTTCTAATATGTTTAATTTTCCAATAATTGGATAATCTATACAAATAAAAATGTAAATGTTTGTTACTAACCGATAATCTCCAGTTTTATACCATTCGAATTCAGGAGTGTTTTTATATACTTATTATCCAAGTATTGGAAAATTAAACATATTCAAAACATGTATTTTCTTTTTTTTTTTCCATTTAAACAAACTGAGCCACAGCAACGCGTGGCCGGATACAGCTAGTATATATATATACATATATATATACACACACATATATATATATATATACACACACACATATACACATATATATACACATATAAATATATATACACACACATACATATATATATATACACACACACATACATATATACATACATAAAAAAGATATTGTAAACAATTCATTAGAATAAAAAAAAATTTACTTACTACTGAACCAACGAAATATGGTTTAAGAAAGAAAACTTTTAATGGCTGTCTTTCGTTGAATTTAAACACAAAAAATATTTTGTAAACAATTCGTTAGAATAAAAAAAATTTACTTACTACTGAATCAACGAAATATGGTTTAAAGTTTAGTGTCTCTGTTTAAGTCAACCGAAAAAGAAAGAAAATGACTTAGCAAAAAAAAATATGTCATGTTTAAAATTCTTGTAAAACGGAAGTTATTTTTTCTCGTACGGCTGTTGTCGGAGAAAAACGACTTATTAAAAATATTTTTTTTATTATTGTAATATTTTTTGATAATAAGTATATAAAAACACTCCTGAATTCGAATAAAATACTCTCTAAAAATTTTAAACTAATTACTGCTATGAAACTGGAGATTATCGGTTAGTAACAAACATTTAGATTTTTATTTATATAGATATGTGCGTGTGTGTGTGTGTGTGTGTGTGTATGTGTATGTGTGTGTGTGTGTGTGTATGTGTGTTTGTGTGTAAAGTATTTAAAAGTAAGTTCCTCTTTTAAGATAGAATTAAATTCATTTCTTGTAAAAATCATAGTTCAGAAATTAATTATAAGTTAAGATTAGGAGTTACTTTGGATCAATAACCTACACTTACTATTCTGTTGTGTATAATCAGTTTTTACTTTGATATAATAATAAAACAATGTCACTTTGATGATAATCATATTTACCAACCCCTCCGCTTGGGAAGGATGTGGCACAAGGTCAATTTTTAAGCGAGGTTTAACAGGTTTGAATTCAGAGTTTTCCTTCTCCTAGACTAGTTGCCTCACCAAGGCTAAAGAACCTAGTCTGCCCTACTATTTACCCATAGCTGGAGGGAGAATAATTGGATTCATACCTCTCCCAAGGGTATTAGTGCTATGTGAAGTGCAATTAGTCTCGGCCAGGATTTGAACTCGTGTCGCCGTGTCCATTTCCTACAACGGTAACCATTACACCACGGGCAGCTCCTCTTTGATGATAATAAAAGATATTTTTCTCTGTTCAATCGGATAGAGAGTCGCGTCTCCTATCTGGCCTTGATATAGAAAAGCCAGCATACTTCAAGAAAGATTTTCACCTTTTTGGGCCTGCTTCTTCGTGGAACTCTTACGTGACTATTTCAACGGTACTGCAGTGAATTCGATTACCATTGGATGTTTTTCGTTTGGAAATTTTGTGACAGACTAAATAAAACCTAGTAAATGATTATTTCTTCCTGTGTTTTGGAGAACTCATTATGAATGTTTCCAGTGTCAAGGCAATAAAAGTTTATGAAAAGAAAGAAGAAAGAAAGAAATATAGCGAATATAGAGACGTTAAGGAAACAGCCATTCGTATTGGACGCGCATGGCTTATTCTGAAGTTATCGTACCATCACGTGACTTGATCATTGTAATGGTAAAGCGTATATCACCGGGACACCTCATATAGGGTAATGGTAAGCGAGCTGCATTGTTTTCTCTACATGATCTATACTTCCGTATAAATAAATATAATGAAAAAAAGAAAGGAAGCAATAGCCTCAAACAGAAAGAAAGAAAGAAAGAAAGAAAGAAAGAAAGAAAGAAAGAAAGAAAGAAAAAATTTCAGATACATACATACATATATACATAGAATTTTAACAACTTTCTGACTCAAAGGTAATTCTTTAAAATCTCAAATTAGACAAAATGCAAAGAAAAATTTCCCTAAAACAATTCGCATCCCGGACATTTTACATAAGCAACCAGACTTTCCTTTTAGTTTGAATTCTACAAATTCACAAATTTATATCTTTCTGTTTTAATTTCTAGGTCTATGCGCATGCGTATGTATTTTATGCATAAATTACAAAAGCTTATATCACGATGTTAGTTTTGTTTTTTGTTTTGTTTTGTTTTTGTTTCTTGTTTGTTTGTTTATGTATTTGTTTTTTGTTTATACTTTGTTTTGTTTTTGTTTTTTTTTTTGTTTTTTTCACTTATTAACTCAGGATGCAACCACCAATACCTACTTGAACTACAATTAGAGACACCAAATTTTCTCTCGAGTTTCAAATCTTTTTTTTTTTCTTTGTTATTTAAATCATTTTTTTTTTTTTAAATGTCATCAAAATATTTAACTGTTGTCGCAGTTGTAAAAAAAAGTTTTAAGTTTTGGTCTCTTCCAAACACTGAAATTTTATTGGTTTAGTTCAATGACATCCGTTGGGTTATTTAATGCCGAAATTGCCTTTTTGTTTTGGCAAGTAATTCTATGGTTTGATTAATTAATAATTATAATCCTTTGCAAATAATCATTGCGATAAATAAGTTGCTCACTGTTATATGGTTTCGGGTAATATTAAAAAATAGTATACATTGTTTCAAGTATATCTTAGCACTAATAATTTGCTGGTAGGTAATAATTAATTATAGAGTTTTGGGTATTCGTATCTAATATGTGTGCAATCATATCATTTCAGTAAATAATGAAAATGATATTTAAACAATTAATTATAACTTCAAGTAACTATCCTTAATACAATTAATTTACACAGTTATATTGTATAACGAATAATTTTCACATCAAACATTGATAATTTTCAAGCTTATCTATAAATGTAGGATTACCTTTGAGTTAGAAAATTGATAAAGTTGTATCTATCAAACTAGCTATCTAGCTCGCTAGCAAGCAAGCTATTTGAAACCCATACATGAGACACTAACAAGTACTACCCGTTAGGATCAGAGTGGACATGGGAGTTACGGCAATAAGGGGGTACTCCACACTTTCCAGATCTCCAGAACTGGGACCTCATCATTAGATGCAGTTTAGTTTCTTATTTAAGACACATTTTCTTGGTGGGGGGCTACCTCTCTTCATTAAGCATATTCTTAACCTGTTTACAGAGCGATGAGGTAAGTCGAATTTAATAAGAAATTAATTTATATTGTTCCAGTTTAGACTTGGTAAAGTCAGAGCGGTGGAACAAAGTCCAATACTTTCCTTGATTTAATTAACGTTTTCACAGACGCTTCAACTCCTTATTTACAACCTTTAAGTATCTATATATTTGTTTGGTTTCTTTCTTTAATGATATATCAACCTTCCTGGGATATTTAATGCTGAAGCCATCTTTGTAGAAGAACGGTAGTGGTACTATTTAACCAATAGCTGCAAGGATAAGATGATTCATACTTTTCCCAAGGTTATTCGTCCAAAATTAAACATAAGAGCCCGACTGGAGCTCGAATACGCTACTATGAGGCCACAGTTCAGCATGTTAGCCACCACGCCATGAGTACTCCTCCGTATGTATATTGTGGGGAAGAAAATTTTCAAAAAGTAAAACAAATTATAAAGTAGAAGAATGAAATTAAAATACCCCATAATTCTACTACCGCCAAAGTTTAATTTTCGGCACCAAAAATGACTTGCTCTCTTTCTAGTGACTGTCAGCCCACTGGACAGGCGTATGTTTGCAGACCTCTCTTAATGAACCGCATAATATGTTTCGTTTATATGATATGAGTTCAAAATATCAAGAAAGAATAATTTCACCTGGTGTCGCTGTTATGTCAGCTATCTGACACTTGTATACTTTATCAATCAAGCGTTGAAGTATCATTAAAATGTCTATTCAGTAAACTATTTACAGACACATAAAAGCTCTCACAATTTTGATTGTTTTGATACCATTTTTGATTTGTATTACAGAAGAAAGAAAGCAGAAAAAGAATCTCTTTCCTTACACCTGAAAAAGGCTGGAGAATATACAGGTTGATACATGTTATGAACACACACACACACAAACGCGCGCGCGCACGCACACACACACAGATACACAACACGTATAAAAGAATGATTTCTCTTGTTCAAATAGTATTTTTGAATATCCATAACCCATTGAAAGAATACAAAAATTTTGAATAGATCTTGTCATTAAAATAAAACGATTTTTTCTAGTTTTATTGTTTGCTTTGTAAAAAAACTGATTATAATAAATTAATAATTTTGAAATATTGACAGGTTGATTTTGTTTTGGTTTTGGGGGGGGTTGTTTTTTTTTAGCTCGAAGTTAATTAACAATGAAGTGAAATATTTTGTTTTGTTCCAGTTTAGATAGAGTACACAATGTGGTCAGTACTCTATTTTGTTTTCTTTTCTTTTTTTCTTTTTTTCACAAATACAGATCTCTCTTTACAATCTTTTCATTTCGCCGTAAAAAGGAACAATTTCAACTGGTGTCGCTGATGTGCAGCAATCTCGACCATTTGACATTATCGGTTATGCGTTGACGCATCTGTGAAAAGCTTATTCAATAAACTTGATACTTATGATATCAATTTAACAGTTTCTGAATATTTAAGATTATCGTTTCGCACGTGCGCGCGCTCACAAACACAGGTTTTATTTACTAAACTTAATGGATCAATAAGTGGATTATGATCGGGATTATGATTGATTTTAATGCCATGTCAACCCGCCTTGGGTTATTTCATGTCTAGTGGTTGGGAAATCGCATTCATTGTATATTTATATTTACATTTATTCGTATAGTTGCTTCTGAAGATTTCCTTTTTCACACGGTCCTATCGAATACGAATAGTTTTTAAATGGGTCTGCTTGACCTATAGATGGGGCCCTAGCAAGTACTATCACTACAGGACAGAGTGAACCTGGGAGTAATGACAATGAAGGACTACTCCAAAACTGGAGCTTCACTCTAAGATGCAGTTTGGTGTCATAACTAGAACCATACGAGGGGTTCGCTTTACTCTCCGGAGCCCGCACTGGACTTTGGTTCCGAAAAGGAAACAATGGCAGACTTGAAGCCGTAAGGCTCCCGGTTTCGGTTTGACTACCTCCGGGTGGGTGAGTTGCATTATTGACTCCTTTTGACAAGCTTGGCTCACCAGGCTCACATTGCACTAAGTGAGTCGATGAGCAAAGTAGACCAGCCGGGTTCAAGCTTCAGCTCTTTCCCGACCTTCCTCTCCCCTTATCCCCACTTTAATCGGCCTTCGGGCTGTTGACCCTTCGTCAAGCCTTGTCTGGTAGTAGGCATAGGCAAATACCTAGAACCCTAAGAAAGGAAGTTCGAACTCAGTGCACTTGAGATAACCAACGATACTTGCGTTTTTCTGAAAACAAACTTGTCATCAGAAAAAAATATCAGCAAAAATACAAGTTATGAAAAAAGTTTTTAGCTGATGACAACTACAATTGTTGAAAACTACCGTTCTATATAACTGGGAATGCATTCGAGACCTACTGACCTATTATCCTTCTATTCGATTCGGGTAATCAAGCAATATGAATAGGCTATAGGGTACACAACAGCGACACCAGTTAAAGTGTTGTCTGTTTCCTCCAAAATCCCATTCATTGATTGACAAAAAACAAAGAAGAATTTGAATTCTTAATTTTTTTTTTAATTATTGTAAAATTATGAGTCCTAAATATCTTCCTTTCATTCATTTATAGGTGTTTAAATGTTTGTTCTGCAATCAAATATTTTTTTTCAAGAGAAACTAGATTATAGCACAAAAAGCAAGCAAAAAAAAAAAGTGATTTTTCATCGACTACATTATCTCCATAACTAAAGTATATTCTTTCCTTTAAAACTAAAGTATATTGTTCTATTCATAATTAAAGTATATAATACTCCTCATAACATTCAAGCATCCTAATTCAAATCTGATGTCAGAATTTAACCATCATGTCACATTTTTAAATTATATTCAATAAAATTTTATCTACTCAGGGTTACTCCGTCATATTATACGATAGATATATCGTCACATTGGAAAGCAAACTTGATTGATTGATTGATTGGTTTTAACAGTGAAATGTGGAATACGAAATGCATGCACTTCTCCGGAATTAGTTTTAAGACAACACATAGAACTCAACAATCCATCACATGACATATTATATGATATATCGTCACATTGGAAAGCACACTTGACCACTCAAACTCAGTGATTACTTATTCTCATATCTATATAATATTCATTATATTCACTCAGTTTAGCAAAATAAGAGTTTCAGCAAGTTCTGAAATTACTGGAGAGAATGAAGTACCTCTTCATTGCCATTTACTCTTTGGCTCACTGTGATCTGGAGTCGTAGTACATGTGAAATTTACAGAAAAATGCGTGATGTGTACGGAGAAGCAGGTTTCAATAGAAAATGTTTACTGATTGGCTAAAATATTTTAAGAGAGAAAGTGAAGATTCAAGGATGAAATATGATAGTTTTCATTAAATTTTATTAATTAATGGCATGTCATCCTTCTCGGGTTATTTAATACCAAATCCATCCTTCCAGAAGGACAGGAGTAGTACTATTTAATCCATGGGAGGAAAAGGGGGTTCATACCTTTCCCAAGAGTATTTGTTCGAAAGTGAACGTAATAGCGCGACTAGAGGTCGAACTCGCTAACTAGGATTCCGGAGTCCAGCGCTTTAACCATTACACCACGAAGACACCCTCCAGTTTTCGTTAGCCTTAAACTAATAGGATATATGTTGCGTGTGTAAAAAGTCTTCGTCTAAATGTCTAACTATTTAAGGGAACTAATGGGTTGAGTGTTTGCCAATGGTCCTGAAGACCGGGGTTCAATCCTAGCTCGAGTCATACCAAAAACTCAAAAAAGAGTACTCGATGCCGCTTTGCTTAACACTCAGCATTATAAGGTACGGCTCAAGGGTAAAATGAAGTAAATCCAGGAAAAGGAACAGTGCCATGCTCTACATCTCGGTGTAGTAGCTGTTGAAAAGTGATCCTTCGGGTCCCCCTCGAGTACAGTCACCATCTCTACTTTTACTTATTAGCAAGTATAGGGCAGCCACTGAAAATCTTATCAGCAGGGAACAGATTGAATAGTAGTACGAATGTTTATAACTCAATAAATATGAAAACAAGCATATTCGTTCCATTTAAGATAATTAAGAGATGTTGATATCAAATGCATTCTTATGGAAAAAGAAATAAACCGAAGGATGTTGAGTAAGCACAGAATAATTTCGTACTTACTGAAGAAGTATTCATTTCATTGCTTGTTTGTAAGATTGAAGTAGGGTCAAAATTAGATTTTAAAAGTCGAAGGTTTATCTATGATTCTAATTGGTTGAAAAATTTATTTTAAACAATCGAGGTGGGGAGGAAACGATTTCTTAAATTGTTTTGAGCTTTGATCCTCCAAATTTTGCGCGGCAAGTCAAATATTCTTGTCTGCAGTGTATCTCAAAGAAATTTTAAAATAACTGATTGATCAATGAATGCAAAAATAGCAATTAAAAAATTACGGCTTCTCAACCTAATTTTTTACACGAAAATGAACAGTTTTAGTCTGGGAATCAGTTGCTTTCCCATTTGTATGATGTATATAAAATGTTAAATGTTCTTGTGTATACAAATGCATTAATCTTGGTTTTCCTTTCGTTTGTTTCAATATTAGTATATCACAGATATACTAATATTATATAAATATATTCAATATTAGTATATCACAGATATACTAATTGGTCCTTGGTGAGTGTGCAGATGACTAAATATCTTCCTTAGCACCAAGTATGCCAACTAACAGCAATACTGACACTGTCTTAACAAATGAAGATCCGGATCTCTTTGGTCAGAGCAAGATTTTTGGTTAATAATGATAAATCAATTTTAATTTTATTCTTTAAAAATCAGCTAACATGGAAAAAATTAAAATTTCAGGTATTCTATTTTAATTCTATTTTTCATATCTTTTCTTCCTTTTTTAAATCTCTATTATCATTCTTATTAATTTTTTTTTCTTCTAAAGACAGCGTATAATCTATTATAAAAAGAGCAGCTTAGTCGGCTGGGGCTGTAGAATACACCGGCTGTATCTCTGCGGAGGTTTAAGAACCACCCACCCACCCAACGCGACGAGCGTCCTGGATATTACATTAAACAATTTGATGGTGAGTGATGGAGCTTTGGGGAATGCAGAGTACCTCTTCATAACCATTGCTCCCAAGTTCACTCTTGCCTGGAGTTGTTGTAGTAGATAGGGTCCTATCTATAACATTTAAACTGTGTGCAAACAAATGTCTTATACTAAATTGATTGTTAGAAATAGAACTGCTTAGTCATTTAACTGTGTTTAAACAAGTGACTGATGTTTAATTGAATGGATAATGAAACATAGCAATACTTGGAACCATTTAACTTTGTTAACTTACGCTAAATTGAATTGTTAAAAAAGAACTATCAAATCAATTAACTGAGTGTCAACAAATGACTGACGTATAAAGAGTATTTGGCATTAAATAACCTATAATAGTTGATATGCCATAAACCCAACAAAATAAACAAAAAAAGAGACATTTTAGATTTCAGTATTCATATAAAATGATTTGTTCAAAATATAATTGTTTTTAAATGTTTTCTTTCGTGAAAATATAATCAAATGCCTCGAAAAGCCAGATCGTTCGTTCATTTGCATAACTCGTACTTTTTAAGAGAGTCGCATGTGAACAACAAATCACTAGTGGTGATAACACTCAATCAGGGATTCTACTGGGTGTATGATATCTGGCAACTAGTCTACATGATCCAGCGATTTTTGTTCTGTTCTTTTTAATTTCTGACGACAGCCGATGCATAATAGCGACATCAGTTCTAACATCGCCGAGCAGCAAGAACAGGAGCAGCAAGAACAGGAGCAGCAAGAACAGGAGCAGCAAAAAAAAAATACATCGTGTTAATCAAATAAAAAGATTCATCTTGATATCAAAAGTTCGACTCTATAACGATAGGTGTTAGAAAAGAGAAAAAAAAACTTTTCAGGGTATTGAAGATGAGACTTTTTTAATTTCCATAGAATATTAAGCTTCGATACTAATCTATTTTTTTTATATTGGTGTCTATAGTCACGATTTTTCCGTTGTGAACATCTGAATGAGAAAGTTGGTTGCTGTTTGTTGGGGGGGGGTAAGGTCTTTTTTTCATCTTTTTTTACATGTCATCCTTTGTTAGGTAGCTCAGTCGGCTGGGGCTGTAGAATACACCAACTCCATCTCGACAGAAGAGTACCTTACCCCAACGAGTGTCTTGATATGACACTAAACAATCTGATGGTGAGGCTCTGGTAATGTTGGAAGTTTTGGGAATGCGGAGAAACCCTTCATTGCCATCGTTCCCAGGTCTACTCTGACCCAGATTAGTAGCAAGCAAATGACTTATGCTAAATTGAATCGTTAGAAATAAAACTTTTTGATTATTTAACTGTGTATAAACAAATGACACATGTTTAATTGAATTGATAGTGATACATAGCAATACTTGGAACTATTTAACTTTGTTGACTTATGCTAAATTGAAGAGTTAGAAATAGAAATGTTTGACCCTTAACAGTGAGTATCTACTAAATGTGTTTACAGGTCATATATTTAATATATATGTAAAAACAGGATTTGGCATTAAATAATCAACAATGGTTGATATACCATAAAACCAAACCAGACCTTTGTAAGGTTGTTTAAATGCTAAGGTGAGCCTCTTTTCTTTTCTTTTCTTTTCCTTTTTTTTTTTCTTTTGGCAAGTAATAATATGGTTTCAAGTTGCTAATAATACTCACAGGCGGATCACCTAATCTCGGTCAGACGACCAGACCTTATAATAATCAACAAAACCAAAAATAATTGTGGACTTTCTGTCCCGGCTGACCACAGAATAAAACTGAAAGAATATGAAAAGAAGGATAAGTACCTAGACCTTGCAAGAGAATTGAAAAACTATGGAACATGAAGGTGACAATTATACCAATCGTGATTGGAGCTTTCGATACAGTAACTGAAGGATTATTAAAGGGACTGGGGGGGCTAGGAAGTTGGAGGACGAGTGGAGATCATCCAAACTACAGCATTATTGAGAACGGCCAGAATACTGAGAAGAGTCCTGGAGACTTGAGGAGACTTGCTGTCACTCAAACTCCAGTGAAAGACCATTACCTAAAACTGATGTGAAAAACTCTCAAGGAGTAAATAATAAAGACATGCTGACAAAATGGATTCCCTGGACTCTATCTAGCCATCAGTCCCTACCGTTCATCGGTCTCGGCAAATCCTCTAAACTATATCCAGTGTCCACACAGACCAAATGAATATAAGTTTTTTGCTGGTTTTTCAACACTGGCGTGTTCATGATTAAAAATCCATATGAGAATGTCGTTTATGATTTTATCCTTACATCCCCAGCAATAGCCAGCATATCTTGTTCGTCTTACTTGGATATTTTGTGTGATGGGAAGTAAGTGTCCGTACAGCTGCTGCTGTGTAAGGTGCTGTTTCTAGGATTTTGCAAAGCAGCATGCAGCATCCTGGTGTAATTCCCGTCTAGCTTTTTATCAAAGCGTTTTATTATATTTCAAATAGTGCATCCTTACAACAGTACTGACACAGCTACATCTCGGAAGAAATGATTGTATCTGGAAATAATTATTTTTCCAACATTCCAGCCCCGATAAGAAGTAACGCAAAGCTGATTTTTTACCGGTTTAAATTCGGCGTTTTCCTTCCCCCAAATCGGTTGCCTTACCAAGGCCTACTATTTGCTATTCCCTATTACTATTTACTATTCCCTACTATTTACACAACTGATTGGGAGAAGAGATGAATACCTGCCTTTCCCATAGGCATTAGCACGAAGTGAAATGCAAATAACCTGGTCTATATATATATATATATACATGAACAGGATGTGGTATTAAATAACCGACAAGGATTGAAATCCTAAAATACAAGTAGCCAATCAAAGCACACAAACACTCTCTTTCTCGGCCTCTCTCCCTCACGCGCATACATATATATAATTCGGCCGGCCGGTCGGCCGTGATATCAACGACACGAATCTGGTCTAGCGTGTCTCGTCTCCCCCAGGCTTTAAACCTCCTTGGAGGTGTAAGGTTTATCACCTGGCGCATGAGGGGCCCTTTTGGGTGTAATGCCGACGGGCCCGAGACATTTTTGGGAATGCTGGGTACATCTGGGCTACGGTCCTGCGCCCGGACCCACCTTTAAAAAGCCCTGATGTTACACTCGTCCGTTTGGTGGAGCATGCAACAAATACCGTTGATTACTAAGTCCAGTAGATGGGGTACACTTCGACCGGCCGTGGTATCGGCGGCACGGATCTGGTTGAGTGTCACGTCAGTCAGTCGAGGCCGCCTGGCGCGGGTTGAGTGGAGACCTAGCATTCGCGTTACGCAGTCAAGACTGACATTCCTCGAGCCCAAAGGGACCGTCCCCCAGGCTCTAACCCTCATCGGAGGCGCTAAGTATATCGCCTTTTTAGGGGAATGCTGACGGGGCCCGAGGCATTTTGGGGAATGCTTGGCATATCTGGGCTACGGCCCTGCACTCGGACCCACCTTTAAAAAGACCTTGTGCCACACTTGGCCATTTGGTGGAGCGGTCAACAAATACCGTTGTATCTCAACTTGTCAGTGTGGCTAGACACATTAAACGCTTACAAGTATTGTTTTGTAACCAAAACAATTTTACATCAGTCATTTGTTTTCACACATTTAAACAGATATACTTCTTATGTAAGAGATTAGTTTGCCGGTAATTTCATTTTCAAATGAGTAAGAACTAATTTGTTTGCATACTAGTATTATCGGTCTTGTTTCTACCCCGTTAAATGGTTTCAATTATTGCTATCTAACGTTTATAATTCAATTTAATATTAATCCTTTGTTTGCACACACTCAAGTGGTTACACGTATTGCTATTTAACACTAATTATTCTATTCAACATTACTCATTCGTTTGCACTCAGCTAAATGGTTCCAAGTATTGTTATGTATCACCAACTATTCAATTAAACATCAGTTATTTGTTTACACAGTTAAATGATCAAATAGTTCTTTTTCTAACAATTCAGTTCAGCATAGGTCAACAAAGCTAAATGGTTCAAAGTATTGCTATGTATTACTAACAATTCCATTAAACAACTGTCATTTGTTTGCACATAGTTAAATGATCAAACAATTCAATTTCAAACGATTTAATTTTAAACTATTCAATTTAGTATAAGCCATTTGTTTACATTCAGTTTAAATGTCAATCAATTCCCTGACATATCATGTATATCCATATTTACCAACCCCTCAGCTCGGGCAGGATATGACACAAGGACAATTTTTAATTGGAGTTTGAATTCAGAGTTTTCCTTCGGGACTAGTTGCCTCACCAAGGCTGAAGAACCTAGTCTGCCCTACTATTTACCCATAGCTGGAGGGAGAACAATTGGATTCGTACCTTTCCCAAGGGTATTTATTATTAGTGCTATGTGAAATGCAATCAGTCTCGTCTACACAACAATAACTGGATTGATGCACAATTTTTTAAGTAGAGGAATTATATAGTGAATCAAATAACCAAGACCAGAAAATAGGTCGCAGCTGCTGATAATGTCGAAACAACTGTCCATTTTTTTCCGTATATCGTGCACAAGTGTTCGTCGGATTTTCTGGTAATGGTAATTTAATTCACAATATCTAGATTATTCTAATAATTCTAACCGTTTTATGTGAACCCAGAAGAATTAAACAGGATCGTATAAGACCGTTTGCTTATTTATTCCTTTAACGGAAAATATTTATAATACGGGATTTTATGCATTGAGAAATTTTGTAACATATCTCTCTCTATATATATATATATATATATATATAAAGAGAGAGAGAGAGAGAGAGAGATAGGGTTAGGGGAAGAAAGAAGAAGAGGAAATTTAAGCATATAAGCAGAGACAACATACACATTACATCTCAGCAGATAGATAGTATTCGGAACAGTCAGTCGTCTTGGAATTGGTGTCGCTAATATAGATCATAAGTGATTTTTCTCGTGGTTTTACATGAATTTTTCTGGTTCGAAATGATGAGTTCTTTATCCTTTTCATTTTTAACTTGTGTTTTTACAAGACACTTAGAAACATTCTTTTATTCAATAAGTACTAATTAAGACTAACTTTTAAAACTTATCATTATAATATAATCTATATATCAAACTTACTCCTGGAAGAAATACAAATTTGACTGACTGATAGCTTGATTTCAATGACATGTATGGCCTTGTTGGTTGGGTTTGGAGTGTTACAACATACAATGAGAAAACTTCATTTAACACAAGACAAACAAGGAACATCTAATAATTAAACAATTTTTATAAAACAAAAAAAAAAACGTCAACTTGGATTTGAATGTTCAGAAGTTCCCCTTTGTGAGTAGTAAATTTTCGAAGCGGAGGAAAGTCAGATATCAAGAAACAGGGGAAAGGAGGAGAACGTTTTGAAAGAGTACTTATTCCTTTTTCTTTTCCTTTCTTTTCTTTTCTTTCTTTTATGGTCAGGTAGTGGAACTAGCAGAGAGGTATACTTTACTTTTTATTATTTTTCTTTTTTTCTGATTTTTAACCGGATGGATGCGTGGAGTCTTATGCGTGGCGACGCGTTTATACATTTTGTATGTGGCAGCCGACGAGTCAACATCCGGTTGGGAGTTTTATTGTTAATTCCTAAATCCCCACACATGTCAACTTGTCAAGATTATTTTATACCATGGGGTTAGCGAATTTCATTCATTGTGCGAGGTTGGGCTGAAAAGTTTTATTGGCTGAATAGTTAATAAATAACGTCATATCTGTCGTTGATGACTATTTTAACTTTTAGATCTAAGCTCAGCAACACCGATGGAAGAAATGTATGGACCCCAATGGGGACTGTGACGGCAAATTAAAATAAAAAGATCCCCGGATGAGCAACCATTTAAACGCGTATGGGAACTGGTGCATTTAAATATTGTTATCACCAAACGGGGGTTTATTTTTTTGCACGATCTGGCACTTGATCCCTCGTAGAATAAGTCCTTGTTCAGTCCTTTCTCGGGCATGTTGGAACTGGCATATTATGTGGGGGTTAATTTATGGCTAGACTGACCACCGCTGGCAAGGCGTTTCCAAATTTCACACTATTCACACACCCACCAAGGCCTCTACTTCTTCCTCCCCTAGAACAATGGAAGATATGGACCTCTAGGTTTAGATGTAATTATATTAATTATAGTAGTCGACAACTCCGGTTAATATTTTTAAAGGAATTCATATAGGAGGATAACATAAGGCGATAGAAGCTGAAAAAGAAACATTAAATAGCAACTTTTGATAGCATGAAACAATTTGGTATTAGACGATGTAAATGAACAACTTCAACACATGGGGAACATTAAAATATATCAATCTTTTTACTATACACGCGGGTACATATATTCAACGTGTCGGCTATATTATTAACGGAGAGTACAAAAACATAAATGTCTTTCTTCTTTTCTTTTCTTTCTTCTTAAGTCTTTCTTCAAATTGAGAAAGAGAGAGAGAGAGAGAGAGAGAGTATATAATAGGATATAGGGGGAAACAGTCTTAAAGTTTACTTATCTTTGTCCGATGGATTCCTGTGGAGAATATTTCCTCTTTTACGGGCTAACGGACTTTATGTTATTTTAAGTTCTGGCTTGAAGGTATGGCTCCTTCCCTTTTGTCCAAGATACTTTCCGTCTTTCTTTACCCGGAGTTTTGGCATGGGCCTCGCCCCATCTGTTCAGGACTATGTGATCCAAAAAGTGATTTTCTTATTCCCTATTTCTGCTGACGGAAGAAGGGGGCTATTTCCGCTTTAGGATTCTAACCAATCGTTTGGCTTCTATCTTCTTCCTTCCCCTGTCAGGCGACCCGAGTGAGGTCACGGAGTACAGATAGCCTGAACCACATTTTTTCCTTCCTTCAACGGCCGGCCGAAGTTGACCTATATTCATTATTTGTTTTTTTAACGGACAATCTTTGGCTAATTCAAACACCGAATAGTAGTAATTCCTTATTTCTCTTCTCTCAGTGGGAGACCACGTGACAGGACAATGTTGAAAAATAAAGTTTATTTAGACTTCGTCTGAGTAACTCGGTCTGCCTAAGAACTTTCCTGTCGACTACCATAAGTTCGTACTCACATTTTCTCTGTAGTTTAAGAGGGTTTTTTATATTTGATGTCAAGTATTCCCATCTTGTACACTGTTGTATCATCGAGGTTGTAGGGGGACATGTTATTTTAGTATATATGTTTGGTCCTCCAAAATTTATGTTGTAGTTTGGTATATGTTTAGTGGTATATTATTTTTGTTTATTTTTGGAAAAAGGCACATGGAGTAAAGATATAATGATATGAAAGATTTGTAAACGATATGAAACGGCGCGGACAAAAGGAACATTCAAAACAAGCGACATAAACAAAACAAATGTATATCTTAACAATACATACAATGAAAACATTTAAAACATTACTATGGTTCTATTACTGTTTGTGAAAATATTCTCTGTGTGTGTGTATGTGTGTGACTAACACAACTAAAAGCTACAAAAAAGACTAAATGACAAAGTGTCCAATACATGTTAACTACGTATTTCTAAATGTTCGTTTCTTTCTGTGGATCAACGCAATTGCTGTTTCGCGGTTGGAAAAAGTCCCACAGACAAGGTATACTGAGGAAAGGAATGTTTGTATGGCCGATACATTTTGTGGCGTTTGACGGCCGTAGGTGAATATGAGAGAGTGATAGTATTCTCTCAGGAAATCACACTGGAGAGAGTGTGTTAGCCCTGCAAGTGAAAATGTGAAAAAGAGGAAGAGTGTTTGAAGACGAAGTATTTTTAGAAAATACGTGTCTTGGAATCGGCTCCAAAAAACGCGGGACGAAATTCAAATGAGGACGTAGTTTTAAACACTGATCACATGGTTTCCTGAGACTGAACATTTGCATGCGTCCGCCATATTTGTTTCGGGGACGAGTGGCATATCGCCCATTTTAAATTATAGGAGTGTTAGTCGTATAAGGTGAATGATACACAGAGAAGAATGAGTGCTTAATATATTTATTCAGCATCAGTATCCGGTGCAAACGGATGCATAGAAAAAAAAACACAGTACGATAAGTTACAAACAATTAACCAGAGAATTTACAAGAAATAGAGGAGAGGTCAAAATGCTGTATAGCCAAACGAAGAAAGATCAGTCTGAATATTAATCAGTTTAATATCGACTTAGTGATCAACGATATTTGTCGCACGCCCCACCAAACGGACGAGTGTGGCTTAAGGCCTTTTTAAGGTGGGTCCGGGCACAGGGCCGTAGCCCAGATATGCCAGGCATTCCCCAAAATGCCTCGGTCCCTGTCAGCATTCCCCTAAAAAGAAGCTCGAGGTATTCAGTTCAGAGATGAGACACACCCGACCAGATCCGTGCCGTTGATGCCATGGCCGGTCGAACTGTGACCTATCTACTGGATCCAGTTGATTTAAATCAACCACTAGTTGTGATGCAACGAAATAGTCGGTCTATGGATGACAATATATATATATATATATATGTGTGTGTGTGTGTGTGTGTGTGTGTGATTTGTAAACATAGTTTGAAGATAAACGAGCCAGAGATCATTTGTTTGCACATAAATAGTTCCAAGTATTGCTATGTAATACCAATACTTTTTGTTTTCACAAGCATTAATAATCCTTTCAACATTACTCATCCGTTTGTACGTAGTTAATTGGTTTCAGTCATTGCAATGTAATACTAATAATTCAATTTAATATTATTCATTTTTGGACACAGGTAAATAGTTTCAAGTATAGCATATGATAAAATAGTTCTATTTGACCGATAGATGAGACCTTAATAAGTTCTAATAATTCCGGCTAAAGTGGACCAGGAAATATGGCAAACAAGTGGTACACCACATTTCCCAAAGCTCCTGGAGTGTAGAATCACCATTTGATAGTTTAGTGTCGTCCAGGACATTTTTTTTTTCATCATACAACGTGTGAAAGCACTTGCGATACCATGTCCTCATTAGCCGCCAACCAGGGGTGATAACACAGTTTCGGTAACTCAAGGCGGTACTGCCATTCCTGGCGCTACCAAGCAGTTTTTGCCACCGGACAGGGTATTAAGAGCATTATATATATATGTATATATATATATACGCCAGATCAATTAAGAGCAGAGACTACAATGGACGTTAATCTTCATTTTCAGTGTGCAGTTTGTGATTTAAAAAGAAAAACAAAAAAACGCGTTTACTTTCGGCGGTTGATGTTATTACGCGTTTACAGTAACCGTTTCTTACGTAATCACACGGAAAATGTGGTTCCGGGTGTATTTCCTTCATGCTGAAAACTTCTCGCTTTCGACCAAATCCAACTTTATGCATATTGCGCCGCAGTCTGAAGACGATTTGAGGCAACTTTGAAACTGCAGCCAGTGATTCCTATTTTTGAAAGAAACGAAATGACTGAGTGTCCTATAAAACCACGACAACCAACCTCAATAGGAATCACATATATATACGAGGATCATTAAATAAGTTTACAGACTTTTTTCGTATGGGCACTTTCATTTATAGTACACACATGAAACTCTAGTCCCCTTCGAAGTAATCTCCTCTGGCTGCAATGTACTTGTTGTACCGTTCCAACAACTTCTGAAAGGCCCCATGGAAATCCTCTTGTGTTAGTGTGTCAATGACTTTCGTCACAGCCTCTTTCGTCTCCTCAATTATCTCATAACGACAGCCTCTGAGCTTTGGGAATAACTAAAAGTCACAGGGAGCAAGGTCTGGAGTATAGGGAGGCTGAGGAACTGTCTTGATGCCCATCTTGCCCAAATAGTCAGTGACAAGGATGGAGTTGTGGACTGGTGCATTGTCCTGGTGGAAATGCCACTGACCCGATTTGAAGAGTGCTGGCCTCTTCCGATGGAATCTCTTCACAGACTCCCTGCTTTCCTTGAATCTCTTATGCAACTCAAAAACTGATGCTCAATTCATGCACAATGGTCCTAAAGCAGTCTGAAGAATTCCATACGTTTCTGTGGCATTTTTTCCAAGTTTAAAACAGAATTTTATGGCATATCGTTCTTCTAAAGTGTCCTCACGTCCAGATTGCATTTTTGAAATTCACTAGCTGTGAAAATCAGGCTTTAGTAGGGTGTATTCCAGTCGCTGCTGTCGCTGTTCATTTGAATCATAAAAATTGGTCAGTCATCTCATAAGACGTATAGTAATAACATAGTGAATTTTCAAGAGTCTACGACAATTTTAAATGCCTGTACCAAAAAGTCTGGAAACCTATTTAATGACCCACGTAGATAGATAGATAGATAGATAGATAGATAGATAGATAGATAGATAGATAGGATTAAAATTTAACGCTAAAGGCTTTTTTTCCATAAGAGTTTTCCTGCTCAAAAATACAGAGCAACAAAAAATATATATTTCACGTATAAAATAAGATAATAACGAAAGAACAAACGACTCAGAGTTTAACGGTGTCGCCCCTCGTGTGAGCTAGTATTCAACACGTATATGTCCACACACACACACACACACACACACACATATACACATACACTCATGCACAATCCAGTTAAATACTGGCACACCGGAGGATCAGCAATGTTAAACATTGCATCGTGAATTTTTTTCTGTTTTATTCTTATTTTATTTTATACTTGAAATATATATATATATATATATATATATATATATATATATATATATATATATATATATATAATTGCCCATGAATAAGTACATTCTGAACCAATGTTTTTTTTTAATAAAAAATAATATTCTTCTTAACAAAATATATCAGGATTTTGTTATTCATATAAGAATATTATGTGAGTTAACAGTACTGAATAGACATTCACACCTCTAGGACACTGTTGTGGCCCTGCCGTAGTAAAAGTTGACAAACACAAGAAACTTTGTTTAACTGCCCAAATGTTTATTTATACTACCACTTATAGGTAGTCAAGAAGGAGAGCATGGAAAAAAAGACGACCGTGTCAGCTCGACAAAGAGAAGCAACATATCCTGATGAGAAAAAGAGCGCGGACTCAGACATCGATTTTTTTCCCCCGGTTTTCTTATGTATTTCTAACATGATTGTCCGCTGGGAGGCGTCTAGTCTAAGGCCTCCTCACATCTTCGTGGCTCGTGTTCAACTGTCTGTCCTTAACTCATCACGTCTCGCCGTTAACTCCAAAAAGCACGATTCGTCCCATTCCCTCCACCTGTCGTATCGGGGACAGAAACATATCCGTTTACGATGGTTCCACACCTGCACAGAAGGTTTTGACACCCCTGGTTTTTTCTAATCCTTTTTAATTACCACGAGTGCTTTGGCCGGGCTATTCGGAGATTGTCTTCTTTATTAATTAATTAATTTATTTATTTATTTTCAATTTTCTATGAGCTGTTCAATTACTTTACAATTATACAATCTGGCCCGGTTGGTTGGGGCTACAAAATGAACTGACTGCATCTCTGCAATGGGGTAAGACTCTCCCAACAAGTGTCCTGATATGAAACTAAATATGATAGAGAGACTCCAGTAATACTTGAGCTTTAGGGAATGCGGAGAACCCCTTCATTGCTATCGCTCCCACGTCCACACTGGCCCGAAGTGGAAACACCTGATAATATCCTATTTATAGATGAAATAGAACTAAACTGTATAATTCTAAACTGAATTGTTTGAAATAGAACTGTTTTGACATTTAAACTGTATTTATACTAAACTGAATTGTCTGAAACTGAACTGTTCATATGTATCAAAGTGGATTTAGCATTAAATAACCTACAATGGTTGATATGCCATTGATCCTATTTACCTAAACCCCTCCGCTCGGGCAGGATATGACACAAGGTCAATTTTTAAGCGGAGTTTAACAGGTTTGAATTCAGAGTTTTCCTTCTCCTAGACTAGTTGCCTCACCAAGGCTGAAGAACCTAGTCTGCCCTACTATTTACCCATAGCTGGAGAGAGAATAATTGGATTCATACCTTTCCCAAGGGTATTAGTGCTATGTGAAATGCAATCAGTCTTGTCCAGGAATTGAACTCGTATCGCCGTGTTCATATCCTGTGACGATAACCATTACACCACTATATGCCATAGATGCTAACAAAACAAAACCAAACCGATGGTCATAGAGACCGAGGTTCAATCCCAGGCTGAGTCATAGTAAAGACTCATTTATACAATCAAAACGGATATAATTAAGAATCCTTTATTATAAAGCTCTACATCATTGAAATTTTGAAAGTAAAATAAAATGGCACAAAGGAATCGTTTGGTTTCTTTGTTAAATGGTTCATCAACCTTAGTGGGTTATTCAATGCCAAAGCCATCCTTGTTGAAGAATAGTAGTGGCGCTAGGCAACGTATATCTGAAGGGATAAGAGAATTCATACCATCACAAGGGTATTAATTCTAAAGTGAACAAAATTGTATGACTGGAGTTAGATATGTGTGTGTGTGTGTGTGTGTGTGTGTGTGTGTGGAGAAAATTTAAAAGCAAAGTAACCCAAAAGTGATGTATTTATTGCGAAGGAAAGTCGACGTTAAAACGTTTCGGTTTTAATGAACCTTCATCAGGACTTTAAAATGGTGATACAAGTGTTGATAGAACCACGATTTGTGTTTAATCAAAAGGGAAAGCAGAATATATACAAAGTAAGATCATATAACTGTTCAATTAAACCGAAACGTTTTAACGTCAAATTTCCTTAGGAATAAATTCATCACTTTTGGATCACTTTGTTTCTCAAATTTTTTTCATAGGATTGGATTCCTTTCCATCATTTAATTCCATATATATATACGCCAGATGTATTCGCTCTCTCTTTCTCTCTCTCTCTCTCTCTCTCTCTCTCTCTCTTAATATATATATATAGCCGTCTGATGATTATACGATCACCATGAAACTTTAAGAAACAGCATAAAAGAGTTCATTACTTATTTTCTTGCATTTTGAACCTGCTCTGTCGTCGTAATATCGAGAACTTTTCTCACTTGCATTACTTTTTTGTGTGATTATGTGCGTGCGCACACGCGTGTAGTGTGTGTGTGTGTGTGTGTGTGTGTGTGTATAATGCTGTGTAGCTGGAAATCTATAAAGACAAAGCAACATCCAAGAGGATAGATAAGCGGATCACACATCCTGTATTTAAAAGTGTGGAGGTTGTATGTATTTTGGTTATTTCAGTAGATGTGCTTCCGTACTTTACGGGTATTGCACTCTAAATTATTTCCACCACAAATACAACACAAAACATTTCAATCGCGTAAAAGAAATGGAATAGAACACAACGAACATTAAACAACAAACAATTTAATATGCATATAACAGAATATGAAAACAAATAAAATACATGATGTGTAAATGGCTTTTCGAAAATAAGGTTTGGCAAGAAGAAAATGAATTTGTTTAAAGGTGTGTGTATGTTAACGGAGTCCGTAAATAAGTTTTTCTTACTTACATTAAGTTCATGTCTTGTTTTATGATTGTTGCGACAGCATGTCGCGTTAATGAAAGAAAGTTTGTCGGGTTTTTCTTTTGAATGTGATTCGCGGCCATTTGAAGAGAGGTCATGAACTTTAGTTGAGGAGGGAAAGGAATTTGTCGGACACAGTATCGGCTTGTGGTGTTGTCTTAGTCTTCGTGTAAGTCTGTGTGAATGGCTCCCTAACTCTGTGTTATTTATATCCTACAGGTGGATCAAAGAATCGTCCTAAAATTTTGGCGTGTAGACATTCATTGACAAATCAGATTTGTATTTTACTATTTTATTTTCGAGCCTAAATATTTTCTGTTAGTTGACTTACGATCCTATTTTTCTAGAATGTTCTATTCTATGTTTTTAGCTGATTGGTTGAAAAATATAAAAATGTAACTTAAATGCTAATGTGGTTTTGATCCTAAATTTCTAGAATGGTCTTAAGTATGTTTTTATTGCTTATTTTAAGACTAGAAAAAATATGTATCCCATAAAAGTAATATTTTTCAAATTTTCTTCGGACCGAACAATATCTTTTATTATATTTACCCAACCCCACCGCTCGGGCAGGATATGACACAAGGTCAATTTTTTAAGCGAAGTTTAACAGGTTTGAATTCAGAGTTTTCCTTCTCCTAGACTAGTTGCCTCACCAAGGCTGAAGAACCTAGTCTGTCCTACTATTTACCCATAGCTGGAGGGAGAATAATTGGATTCATACCTTTCCCAAGAGTATTAGTGCTATGTGAAATGCAATCAGTCCAGGATTTGAACTCGTGTCGCCGTGTCCAATTCCTGCGACGATAACCATTACACCGCGTTTCGAAGATTAAACGTTTCGAAGATTAAAAAACGCCGCTATTCAAAAAAAAAAAAAAAAAAGAAAAAAAAAGAAAAAGATCATTAGAATAAGAATAATTGAGTTAGAAGCCCAACTGTCAATGAAAGGTTTCAACAGCCAACGTAAAAGACCTTTTCTATCGGCTTGAGTTGTGGAACACGCCGACTACATTTCTGCAAAGTGGTTAAGACACCCACCACCACCAACTAACGAGTATTCTGAGTATGACACTAAGCAATGTGATGTTGAGGCTACAGTCTTGGAGCTTTCGGGTATGTAGACTACCCCTTCATTGCCATTACTCCTACGTCCACTCATACTCGGGTTGGTAGTACCTGCTATTGTCCAATATATTAGTCAAATAGAAATGCTTAATCATTTACTAGGTATTATCACTGTCGTTATTATTTGAAGCCATAAACCTGTTTGCCCAGTCGACTGGAGCTGTTGAATACACCGATTGCTTCTCAGCAGAGGGGTAAGACTTCCCCAATACGTGTCCTGTTTATGACACTAAACAATCTGATGGTGAAGTTCCAGTAATTCTGATGGATCTTTGGGGAATGCGGATTACCCCCTCATTGCCATCGCTCCCAGGTCCACACAAAGTGGTAGAACCTATCTATGAGTCAAAAAGAACTAAACTATGTACTTATGCTAAACTGAATTGCTTGAAAAAAAAAACGGCTTTTGACATTAAAACTGTGTTTACTTGTGCTAAACTGAATTGTTTGAAATAGAACTATTTTTGTATGCTAAACTGAATTGTTTGAAATTGAACTGTTTTGACATTTTACTGTTTGTAAACAAAAACTATACTTATACTAAACTGAATTGTGTGAAGTTTAATCGGCATTAAATGACCCGAAAAGGTTGATATGCCGTAAAACAAAACAAAACAAAACAACCAACCATACACCTGTGTGCAAACCATTTATATTACATAGTAATAATAATTGATAAACAATTACTAATATTAGAGAGCTATACTTGAAACTATTTATTTGTATGGAAAGAAATAAGCTCTAACGACCAAGAAACTATTCGTTTACAAATTATATATATATATATATATATATATATATATATATATATATATATATATATATAATACAGGTTTTGGCATTTAATAACTCATGGGAGTTGATTTTTGCCGTAAAATACCAACCAACAACTAATTTATAATGTAAGTAGGATATTAAACTGAGCCCTTATTTTGTGTCCATTAGGTATGCTAAACTGAATCTTTATATTTTTCGGCTTGGGCAGCAGAATACACCGGTTTGGTTTTATGGCATATCAACCATTGTTGATTATTCAATGCCAAATTTTGTTTTGTATATATATCAAAGATATGACCTGTAAACACATTTTGTAAATACACTCAGTTAAATGACCAAACAGTTCTATTTCTTACAATTCAATCTAGCATGAGTCAACAAAGTTAAATAGTTCCAAGTACTGTTATGTATCACTCATAATTCAATTAAACATCATCCATTTGTTTACACATAGTTAAATGAACAAACACTTCTATTTCAAGCAATTAAATTTAACATTAGTCATTTGCTTGCACTCAGTTTAAATATCAAATAGTTCTATTTGACCCATAGATAGGTCCCTATGAGGTGCTACTACTCCGGGCCAGAGTGGAGCTTGGAGCAATGGCAATGAAGGGGTACTCTGCATTCCCAAAAGCCCCAGCATTACGGGAGCCTCGCCATTAGATTTTTAGTGTAATAAAGACACTCGTTGGGGAGAGGTCATGCCACTCAGCAGAGATGCAGTCGGTGTATTCTACAGCCCCAGCTGACTGGGCTGATATATATATATATATATATATATATATATATATATATATATATATATATATATATGGGGGAGGATTTGGCATTAAATAAACCACAACCGCTGATATGCAGTCAAACGCCAACAAGCATAAAAGATGATTTATTTTCGTTGCTGCTTCTCATATCTGCTGCTTCTCATCCTTGCTGCTTCTCGTTCTTGCCTGTTGACTATGGTCTGATGTCGCTGTTGTGCATTGGCTTGAGTCCAATAATGTTCGTCACTCTGCATTAAGATAGACCCGAAACTAATTGGGTAATCAAGACATGCTGATCAGCTGCGTGAAATCAAAATATCTTTTTTAAATTCTAAATCCTTAAATATATTGACCAATCTAAAACTTTTTAATTCGCGGTGTGGTTGATTTACTGATTAGAAAGACTAGTGGAAAATTAACCCCCATTGGACAAAAAATTATTTATTCACGGACTGAACTGCATTTGAGAGTGCGGATTCAGTTCTGGAGTTCTAGAGAGTGTGGGGTACTTCTTCATGACCATTACTCCCAGGTTCGGCCCGACCCGAAGTGGTAGTACCCTCTAGGGCCCGATCTATGAGCCTAATAGATCTTTTTAAAAATTATAAACATTCGATAAGACCGTGCGCAAAAAAGACCCTTAAGAAACAGCAGCACAAAAAATGTAAATATGACTGGACTATGAATGCTGTTATCTAACCACGAGGCTTAAAATAACCCGAGACAGGTTGATATGGCATTAAAATAAATCAGTCAGTATAATTCATTTACACACAACTTCAGGCAAAATTTATAGAATTAGCACACTGAGAGCCTGTTCTCCTTGATTTTATTATTATTATTCTTTTTCGAGTTTTTCACACCGGTGTTAGCCAATGGTTTCTCACTGGATTTTGAGTAACTGCAAGTCTCCTTAAGTCTCTAGGACTCTTCACAGTATTCAAGCTGATCTTAACATTGCTGCTGTTTCGATGGGTTCCACTCCGCCTCTTATTTCCGAGTCCTTCAGTCCCTGTACTAACTAATCCTTTGATGACTGTACAAAGTGCACCAATTACAATTGGTATAACCGTCACTTTCACGTTCCACAGTTTTTTCAATTCCTTAGCAAGGTCTAGGTACTTATCTTTCTTTTCGCTTTCTTTCGATTTTATTCGGTGGTCAGCCGGGACAGCAACATTCATAATTCTACAAGTTCTCTTTTCTTTTTTCTTTTTTTTTTTTTGTTTTTGTTTATCATTACTAAGGTCTGGTCGTCTGGTCGAGATTAAGTGATCTGTTTGTATCACAGAATCCTACAGGAATTTGTGTCTCATTCTCCAGGACAGATTCTAGGTTGTGCATATACCAATTTGTTCGCATGGTCAAACTCCATTTTCTTGCACAATTCCCAGTAGATCACCTTGCCCACCCAGTCGTATCAAGTCTTATACTCCTCCTGTGCTAATTTGCTGCATTCGCTTATTATGTGATTGATCGTTTCGTCTCTTTCAACATATAACCTACATCAGCAGTTTTGTTGCAAATTATCTATTCTTGCTTTGATATGATTAGTCCTTATGGCGTTATTTTGTGCTGCAACTAGAAAAGATTCAATTTCTCTCTTCAGGTATTCTTTTTTTAGCTACGTCCATGTTTCCGCATGCGTGATGTCGCTTGTTTGTCACTTAAAACGTCCATACAGTTGTTTTTCTTCCCATTTTTGTTTTCTGAGTATTGTTATTCTGTCGATCTTCGTGTTGTCAATATTGTTTCTGGTAGCTGAAATCAGAATTCCTCCGCGCTTTTCTATGTTGTCTTCGAGTCGTTGTATCGATGCATCAACGCTGTCTTCAATGCTGGCAAGTCTCTTACTCCTTCTTTTCTTGACACATTATTATTATTTTACTCCTTCCTTGTTTTTCACACCAGTTTTAATTGGTGGCCTTTCACTGGAGCCTGAGTAACAGGGACGCTCCTCGGGTCTTTGAGACTCTTCTGAGTATCCTAGCCGATCTTAACAATGATAGTCTCGATTCTTCCTCTGGTTTCCAATTCCTCCAGTCTTTTTTGCAAGCTCTTGGAGACCGTTCAAGTACACCGATCATCATCATTATTTTTATAATTTTTATTATTGTTATTATTCCTTGTGAGTTTTTCACACCGGGTAACCTGATGGTCTTTCATTGCAGTCTGAGTGAGAACAAGTCCCCTCAAGTTCCTGGACTCTCCGCAGTATTCTGACCGATCTTAACAATCATGTATTTTGTATAGTCTCGGCTCCTCCTCCAATTTCCAACTCTTCCAGGCATTTTATTCGACTTAAACATTTTCTCACTGTTTTTTGCGGATACATTCTTTGAATTGCCATAATTATTCATGCATTTTTCCCACATTTTAAAACCTTAAACGGTGGACTGCGTATTATACACAAGAACTAATGATCATCTTTTATACAATAAGATGCATCAACATATTCAGGAAGGAATTTATTATCAAAACTATCAAATGTGTGTAACAAATGCTTTTTTTATGTCGCTACGGAGAAATAGCGACTTTAATGTTTTTGTTTATAATTTTGTATCTCCTCGTGTGAGCTTATTTTTTGCCCAAAGCTTGTTGTATTTTTGCGTAAATAAATGTTTTTGTTCCCCAAAACTGTACTTTCTTTTTTTTCATTTTTTGTCAATACGAACCAGATGAAAAATTGAACAAATGTGATTGGTATTTAGGTGCGTTTAGTCAGATGCGTTGTTTTTTCGGAGGGGGGGGTGATGTTGTTTTTGTTTTGTTTTGTTTTGTTTTGTTTTTTTGTTTCGGGGCTGGGGGGTCAGAATTTGGTTGGCCAAATTTCTAGGTGCGTTTTGTACATAAATAATTACTATAACCATGGAATGATGTATCAACTAAGTAATCACTTTAATAAGAAACAGTCAGTCAGTAAAAAAAAAAAGTAAGCTTTGTATAATGAGAAGTGAATGTGTCCAACTTAAACTGGTGTCGCTAATGTACACAAGTAAATCACGATCGGATCGAAAAAATATGGAAGACCGTTTTTCAAAATTTCTTTCGTAAGTTCTTCCTAATCAGAATTTTTTTCGAAGTTAATTTTTCATTTCATAACAAAAAAGTACCTAATATTATTTACTAACAAAGAGACATTCATTTATTTCATTTACATTTACGCCAATGGAAACTAATGGTATAAAACAATCAAATTTTCACCCTTTTCTTCAGTTTTCGTCAGTATTTACGGCTGTTCACGGTCGCGTCTCTAACTGGTGTCGCTGTTGTGAATTACTTCCAGTCATGTGGCCTCATCTCAACTTTGAAATGCAATCAGCCAATCTAGTGAGAAGTTCAGTGTCCGAATCATCTGAGTACATTTTCATTGGACTATCAGAGACTCGGAACGATACCATCAACATAAATTTTTGATTATATCACTGGGTAATGCACTAAACAGCGTCTGATGATGAGGCTCCACTTCTGGAGTTTTGGGGAGAGTAGAGGAGCACTCCAACGCTATTAATCCTATTCGGGCCGACTTTAAGCTAATTTGTCTAATTGATCCCAATTGGACCCCGGGCTTGTATGTAATCTACTCTCTCCTCGTCAATTACACACAACACATTGTAATGTATGTGTTTCACAAGTTTTGAAACAAAATAATCGGGGACAAATTAAGAAGCACAAAAGAAAGAGTAATGACAATCACATGTATTAAAAGGTAAAAAAGCTAACATTTTAAGATCTGCAATCATTTAATTCCAAACATGAAGCAGAATTTTCAAAAAAAGCTCTTCAGTACATGTGTAGTGGATAGAAAAAGAAAATTAAAATTAAATTAAAAACAAATATTTAAGAAACAGCAGAAACTCCCAGAAGACCCTGACTAGAAAAGGGGTGACGCATGCACAAAAAGGAACCCTCTCGGCAAAAGGAAGAAACCCGTTCTCTTTCAGCAGTAACCGGCGAAGTGACCACACTAAAATCTTTCTTGCTGCTGGTGGGAGGCCCAAGGCAGCAATGCTGGTTAACCTTTCCACTAGTAGCAGTCGTCTCTTTTACCAACGACCCTGGACTAAAAGCAGCAAATAATGGACTCATCAAAATTACAACTGAGACACAATATGATGGACTTAACAACTACAACTGAAAACACCGAATAATGGACATATCAGCCCAAAAGCGTCTAAAACATTGCTAACGCCTTAAACACCAAAATTTAGACATATATACCCAGAAACCGTTTCATTTTGATTCAAGATTATTTCCTTCACTAACTGAATATTTGTAAAACCCAGAAATAAAGTCAAAATAAAAAAGCTATCTTGGCCTATCTTCTTTTCCTATCTTCTTTCCTTATAATTCCTTTACAGCTTTGATAGACCTACAAATAAAACTAGCAAAATAACATGGGGTATAAAAAGAGAAAACCCCAAAACGGACATATATACCAAACAACAACTAAAATTACCTTAAACCTCATACATACTCCAGATGTCCGCCGTTCAGTTGAAGCTACTGCTGAATGTGGCGTACAAAATTGTTAATAACGCGAACACATTCCTCCTGGTTGTTAGGATTGTTATCGGAGACTCAGATGGTGTATAACACGTTGCCCAACAAGCTTCAAAGTTCTTGACCAACTTGAAAATCTGACTCCGGTTTGCTAATGTGTGTAAATTGAACTTTCTTCAGTATCTTGCTGGGACAATTTTGAATGACTTACTTTTATAATTTGTCTTCACACAAAAGATCTGCTTTTTCGGTCAAGGCATAATTTCGCTATTATTGGCTAAATATATCAAAATGGTAATAATCTGAAAAAAGAAAGAGAGTAAAGTCAACATAGAAGATCTGAAAGGCCCCTGCTTTGTCTCAGCAACAGTGAAACATCCTGTATTTGGGGTCTCGCAACTTCTAAGGCCGACCCTGAATCCCAGGTTCACACTGATCCAGAGCGGTTGTACCTGTGAGGGTCCAGTCCAATACTGATTAAACAGATTTAAAGAATATAAATTGATTTTGAACAACATTTTCTCTAAACACATTGACAGTGTAACTAAGTATAAAGGGTTTAAAATAACAATACGTTTGGCTCTTAAAAGATTTACATAATTATTTAAAAGTGACCCGCATAAACCATGTCGATTACATATCTCTCTTGTTTGCCCAGTCGAAAAGACTTAGAATGCGAAGTATCCCCAGCAGGGGAGTATGAATACCTCGGAAAACTGTATCTGATAGAATGGATCAAATTATGGAAATCTGCCGAGTAAGCAGTAACTTTCAATGCAGTTACAGTGGCAATGCCCACACGGCGGGCTGGTAATCTATCCACTCAATGAGAACCCCGTTATTACTTCTCACACCCGGGCGAGTAGGCATTTCACAAGTTGAACAAAAAATAATAAAAAAACACAGGGAGGAAATAAGAAAAGACAAAAGGATCGCAAAACGTAAGAAGGCGAAATCTAACACATTTTTTGGCACTCAGTGTGTATGTAGGCGTTTAGCATTGCGAAACTCCCAACAACTACCAAAAATGCTGATTCATCTCTGGTCATCGTCTTGACCGTACGACGTCCGATTTCTGACTGCTCGAGACCCTTCTCTCCAGGGTCTCTCTCCCCAACTACGAGACTCTTAGACTGCTAGTCTCTTCAGTTCTGTGTCTTAGATTCGACTGCCCGGCCCTGCGTCCTTGGCTTGACTGCCAGGCTCAGCGTCCTAACCTCAACTGACCAACGTCCTTGGTTCTTGCTGGTCTCTTCTTCCGACCTCGCGGCTTCACACGGGCCCAGCTCTTTGTGTAGTCTTTGCCCCAAAATAGACAAAGGAAGATCTTCAAGACAATCTGACGTTGCTCAAAGATGCTGAAGATAAAATCCCTTCTTTGACCACCCATTCACAAACACACAGAGAGATCCGCACACACCCATCCATATAAAGTAAAAATAAATTTGGTGACCGTAGTCGTGAGTGACCCGAAAGCTGCCTTTTCAATAGCTACAACACCAAGGTGTAGAGGAGGGCGCTATTTCATTCCCTGAATTGCTCCACTTTACCCTTGATCCCTACCTTATAATGCTAAGTGTTAAGAAAGGCGGTATCAAGTACCGTTTTTTGAGTCTTTGGTATGACTCGACTGGGGATTAAACCCTGATCTTCCGGATCATTGGCAAACACCCTACTCATTAGGCCAATGGTCTGGTAATGAATGCACATTATTGTATCATATTACTCCCAGGTCTACTCTGAACCGACGTGGTAGAGGGGAAGTTGCCGTGCCGTAATAACAAATGTTCTGGACTGCAATATCGTAGGACACGAGTTAGAACTCCAGTCACGCTATAACTTTCTCTTTCGAACAAATACCCCTGAAAAAGATATGAACACTCCTACCCCGCCCTACCAACTATGGGTTAAATATTACCAGTATTGTTCTTCTGCAAGGATGGTTTTGGCTTTGAATAACCCATGAAGGTTGATATGCCATTAAACAAAGAAATTAAACCAAACCTGGGTGGTAGTACCTGTTAGTGTTCCACCTCTGGATCAAATAGATCTGTTTAAAAATTATTCTGATTTGATAGGAATACTTGATGCCATTTAAATTGTTTATTGTAAGAATCGTTATTATAAGCTATAATTGTTTATTTTGAATTATTCAGACCAGTCGACTGTAGAATATACCGACAGCATCTCTGATGAGGGGTAAGTTCCCCTCAATCAACAATGAGTCTCCTGGTATGACACTAAGCCGTTTGATGATGAGCCTTAAAGCTTTGGGAAACTTGGAGTACCCCTTCATTGCCATTGCTCCCATGTCCACTCTGACCCAGAGTCGTGGCACCTTATCGGGTCCTATCAATGGTTTAAAAAGAACTGTTTGACTTTTAAACTGTGAGCAAACAAATGACTTGCATTATATTGAATTGTTAGAAATAGAACTGTTTGATCATTCAACTGTACTTGCTTACAAATCATATATACTCAATATATGAATAAACAGAATTTGGCATTAAATAACCAACAAAAGTTGATACGCCGTAAAACCCAACAGAAGTGTCCTCTTGGCGTAATGGTTAAAACATTGGACTACGGAAGCGTAGTAAGCGTGTTCGAACTCTTGTCACGCTATTATATTCATTTTCAGACAAATACCGTTGAGAAAGGTATGAACACCCGTATCCTCCCAGCTATGGGTTAAATAGTACCACTACTGTTCTAGAAGAATGAATTTGGTATTAAATAACCAAAGAAGGTTGATATGTCACAAAACAAAACAATAAAACCCAACCAATCAACCATTTTGGATCATTAGTAGTTGCTTGAAACAAATGATTAATAAATAGAAATTACTTAAAACGATAATAGTGTGTAAAATCTTATGATTAGATAAGAAAACTTGAAACCGCACAACTGTGCGCAAATTAATTGGAATACTTTATAAGAAGAGACTGGGTGCAAAAAACGTGCAAGAGACAACTTCATAAAAAATGTTAATAAGAACGTACAATGAACGCAATTTTGTAACCTCTAAGTATAAAATGAGTGGACGAGTTATATGCTGTTAAAACGAACCAATCAACCGATCAGTAAAATACTTCGATTACACTATGATAGAAATATAATTACTTAATACCATATAATTATTAGATATGAATACTTGTTAAATATGAATGCTTGAAACAATACACCTGTGAGCAAATTATTTGTATTAGATAGGAAAATTTTATATTATAAAACCTTGTGGAAAATAACTCTTAAGAAACAACTGCACAAAAAATGTAAATATGAAGGTACAATGAACGCAATTCCCTAACTTCTTGGAATAAAATAACCCGAAACGGGTTGATATGGCTTTAGAATTGATCAATTTTCTTAAGGAATGAAACTTTTGTTCTAGTCATTTTCTCCAGAGCGTACGTACGGAGAACGAAATGTGTTTTATAAATGGGATTTTCCCATTCACGGGCGCTTCTTTAACTGGTGTCGCTCGTATGGGTTATAGTGAAACATATGAACTCTTCTTGATGTTGCAACCAATCAGATAGGGAGGCCAGTGAACAAAACATATGAATATATTTTCATTGGACGATCAGAAAATCACGACAATGCCAACCATCAACGTCGATTTCTTTTTCTTTTCTTTTTTTTAACTTGAATTATCGCGATAAATTTACATAAAAGCAACTACTCGCGAATAGACATTGCGTATCTTTATTCATTCATGTAATGAGATCGATATTCACTATTCAACTTATAAATATTACTAAATATTAATCTTTAATATATACTATATATTAGTATTAGTATATATTAATCTTTAATATATACTACCTATCGAAAAAATTATGAAATTAACGAACTTAAAAGATGTTTACTTCAGTTTCTTTTGTAGCAGTGAAAAAACAAATAAAAGACCAGACGCAAGACATCTTTTTTTAATATCTGAATATCTTTCCATAATTTTTTCTTTAACATTGATATTTTCATGTGCATGGCTTGAAAAAAAATGATACCATTAATTTAAATAATTTAATCTAGTTTATTTAAAGAATATATTATGAAGCCAGAATGTTGAGATATTAAATGATAAATGTTTTGATTCTTATCTGTTATTAGTTTATCTGTTGTTAGTTTATTTACTGCTGAATAAAAGAACCTAAGTGAATATTCTCCAAATGAGTAAATTCCTTTTTTATTTGAAATGTTGTCGGGTAAATTCAGTAAACGACACCTTTTACTCAGAAACCACACTGTTTGCCTATTCATCTTTATAGATCTCCTGCTATCCATCCCTCCATCGTGATTTTAAATTTCATCGAAAGAGTTACATTGTCAAATACATACAGAAAGAGAGAGAGAGAGAGAGAGAGAGAGAGAGAGAGGAGTCTCCTCAAGTCTCTAGGACTGTTCACACTATTTTGATTGATCTCAATAATGCTGTAGTTTTGATGGTCTCCACCCGTCCTCTTATTTCCAAGTCCTGTAATCCTTTTACCAATCATCTGGTGACAGTACCAAAAGAACCAATTACAATTGGTATAATCATCACTTTCATGTTCCACAGGTTTTTCAATTCTCTAGCAAGGTCCAGGTACTTATCCTTCTTTTCGCTTTCTTTCAATTTCACTCTATTTATGGACAGCAATGTCCATAATTCGGCAAGTATTTTTTCCTTGATTATTATAACGTCTGGTCGAGATTAGGTAACCCGTTTGTATCTCAAAATCCCAGAGTAGTCTAATTCAAGGTAGATTGTAGGTTCTGCATATACCATTTGTTTGCATGGTCAGACTTCAATTTCTTGCATAGTTCCCAGTGGATCACCTTGCCCACCTAGTCGTATCTAGCCTTTTACACTTTCGCTGTTAGTTTACTGTACTCGCTTATAATATGATTGATGGTTTTGTCTCTATCACCACATAACATACATCTGCTCTTTTGTTGTATCTTATCTATTCTTGTTTTGATATGATCAGTTTTTATGGCATTGTTTTGAGTTGCCATTTGAAGAGATTCAGTTTCTTTCTTATGGTTTTCCTCTCTTAGCCACGTCTACGTTTTCCCGTGTGAGATGTCGCTTCTTAGTTGCTTAAAACGTTCATACAGTTGTTTTTCTTCCCATTTTTGTTTTCTGGTTATTTTCGTTCTGTTGATTCTGGTGTTGTCAGTATTGTTTCTGGTGACTGTAATAAGTCTTCCTCCACGATTTTCTATGTTGTCTTCAAGTCGTTGTATCGATTCCTCAATGCTATTTTCAATGCTGGTAAGTCCTATTCCTCCTTCAATTTTTGATACGTATAATCTGTTAACGTCATCTCTGGGGTGCAAGGCCTTATGCATGGTCATTAGTTTTCTTGTTCTCTGGTCCATTTGTTTAAGTTCTTCTCTGGTCCACTCCAAGAATACTCCCGAATATCTCATGAGAATGACAGCACGGGTATTTATTCCTTTGATGAGGTTCCTGCTATTTAGTTTGGTTTCGAGTAGCTTTCTCGTTCCCCTGAGATACTCTTTTTTATTTTTTCTTTCATCTTCACTTGTTTGATGGTGTCAGCTTCCAATATTCCCAAGCATTTGTAGGTTACTTTTTCTTCGAACGTTCTAATCTTGTCTTGATTCGATAGTTCCATTCCTTCCATCATATTTCGTTTCCCGCTTTTCCTTATTAGCACGGCACATTGTTCTATGGCAAATTCTATCCCTATATCTTGACTGTATATTCTCGCTGCTTGAATTTCCAATTCTTTTTCATTTTGGGCAAACAGTTTGATGTCGTCTCAGTATATTAGGTGATTGATCTTTTCTGGCGATTTACAGAGTTTGTATCCGCCTGTGCATTTCCTAAGCATGTGGTTGAGTGGTATCATCGTTATTACAAATAATAATGGTGATAGTGCATCTCTCTGGAATATACCTCTCTTAATCTTTGACTCAGCTAAGCTTTTTCCTCCTGCTGTCAGTTTCAGTCTTCAGATTTCTATAGTTTCTCAATAAAGTTTATGACTTCATCTGATATCTCGCACATTTTGAGGCAGCTGATTATCCAGCTTTGTGGGATCATATCATATACCCTTTTGTTGTCAATCCAGGTCATAGCTAGATTTTTTCGTCTCGTCTTACTCTCGTTGAGGATGAGCTGATCAATGTATAGCTACTCTCCTATGTGGCACGATAGGTGGCATTTGTTTCTGTGGGTGTGAGTGAGTGTCAGTCAGAGGATTCTTTTGTCTGTTTTGGCGCGAAACCCACATAAAGGGCTGACGCGCGAAATTTCCTATGAGACTTGAAGAAAACCAGGGAAGGCAAGGTCCTAGTGCAGTCAACGGAAGAAAGCAGTCTACAGAAAAAAGTAGTCAACAGAAGTTGGATAAATGCGACGGTCAGAGAAAGGTGGCTGCTAAGCGAGGAGTTGGGACCTGTGGACTAAGAAGCCAGGTCAGTCAACATTAGAGGATGGGTCAGCGTTCCTGGAGCTTGTGTGGGAAATTCGCTCGGATACACACTCACGATAGCCCACAGAAAACCACAGAAAAGTGTCAAAAACTTCTCCCTTCTTGTGCTTGGAGCTAACTCAAGTCCGTGCTTGTTTGTTCTTCTTTTCTTCCAACCTCTCGGTTGTATAAGTTGTGTCTTGTGTGATTTCAAAGCAATGTGAAATGCCCCTGGTCGGAGATGAGAGAAACCATTTGACGATCGGATGGCCATGAGCTGGTTTAGGAGGTTGAGATAGTGGAGGTCGGCCAGCGGGCATATTGTCACACATATACCAATGGTCCATTTGCGGCATCCTTTCTATTCTTCGGCGAACAGTCCGCGGCTTATTAAGGAGTCGCAAATCTTTTTTATTTGTGCCGCTAGTATTTTCCACATCACAGGCTGACACGTTATGGGTCTCTAATTGTTTGGGGCGGGTTCCTTTGAAGTGGTCTTTCTGGATCAATGTGGGTTTTCCTTTGGTCATCAATTCGAGTACGTCTACATCTTGTAAGAAGCTGTTCATTTCGATAGCTAATCTGCCATCAATGGAAGGGAATTTTCTTAATCAGAAACCATGTATGCCATCATGGTCTGGATTTTTTTCAATTTTATATTTTTTTGAGTGTTGCTCTGAGTGAATTAATGTGTATTTTCGCTTTTGGTCCTTCATCAAGTCCTAACTCTCCGATGTTGCTTATCCATTCGGCTTTTCTGTTCTCTTGGGTGCTATATTTTGCTACAAAATTGTTTTGTCATCCGGCTGTTGGTATTATTATTATTATTATTATTATTATTATTTCACATTCAGTTTTACTTTCGGTTTCTTACAATCCTTCACTGGATCTTTACGCAAGACTTAAAGAGAGGAAAAACAGTAATTATATGTAAAAGTAAGTAAAGTTAGCGACCGTAGTCGGGGGTGACCCAAAGGCTCTCTTTTCGATAGTTACAACACCAAAGTGTCGGGGAGGACACTACACCTTTCCCTGGATTGCTCCACTTTACCTTTGATCCGCACCTTACAATGCTGAGTGTTAAGCAAGGAGGCATCAAGTACCATTTTTTGAGTCTTTGGGATGACTCGACCTGGGATTGAACCCATGTTTCCGGGGCCATTGGTGAACACTCCAATCATCATGCCAATGTCCGTTTGATGTATATTTTTCTTGTTTCTTTCGCGTAATATTTTTCAATCAGATTGACAATAGTCTCCGACAGAGATAAGCAATTCTGTAAAGTGCAAGTATTTGTATTTCATCTACGTTGGGACTGTCAGGTTTCTTTTTTTATGCGTTTATCTGTGTTTATTGTCATTATTATTATTACTACTACTACTACTACTAGTAGTAGTAGTAGTAGTAGTTGTATTTTATCAGTGAATTAATATTATAAAAGTTATAAAGTATTGACTTCTAATATTCGGGGTCTACAAAACGCATGCGTCGTCAAGTCGACGAGTGAAGCACCAAAAAGGAACTGGCTTCTTCTTTTGGCGCAAAAAGTTTAATTTTCTGAAGAAATGGAATCATGGGACATTTTTCTATTTCATTTTCGTATTTCATTGTTTTATTTTTCGTTTTCGTTTGTTACAATTTGTTTTATTCAAATTTTATAAATGTATTAATCCCCACAAAATAAAACAGTTTTCTGGAATAAAGAATATTCGAAATTTAAGATTATACAGAAAATAATTAAACATATTTAATTTAGAAACATTTTACAAAATCGCTTTTAAAGAAATTTCTCAAACATTTTTTTTTTAATTCACGATATTTTTCATGATTTCTGCACTCAGTTTTTTGATCGGATTTCGATTTCTTTGTTTAATGGCATATCAACCTCTTAGTGTAATATTATGCCAACCCCATAATTGTAGAAGAATAGCACTGATGCTATTTAACACATAGTTGGGGGTAGGATGATAAGGGGATTCATACCTTTTTCCCAGGGTATTCGTTCGAAAGTGAACGTAATAACATTATTAGAGTTCGAACTCACTTCGACGCGGCAGTCCAGCACTTTAATTATTTTTTTATTATTATTATTCCTTCAGTGTAAATAAAAATGAAATTGTTAGTTTTTAAATTTAAAATAAAATAATACTTTTTCGTTGTATTTGGTGGGGGACGGGTAAGTTTAAAATGTAGAATTAATCTTTATTTTGAAACATTTCGGATTGTGGGGGTGGGATAAAATAAAAAGAAACAAAAAAAAAAAAAAAAGAAAACTCAAAACAATTTTCGAAAAATGAAAATCTAAATTCTGTTTTTGACTTCCAAATCACGTTTAGAATCCAATCATGAATTAACACTATAACGCTGACTTGTTTTGACCCACCATAGCGACACCAGTTTAAATTTCGCAGCTGTTGCGGAGCAACCAACACAGATAGAGTCAGTTTACTTGTTGATGTTATTTAGTTTTCTGCTTTTTAACTCAACAGCATACAAGGAAGG
The DNA here is from genome assembly GCA_963585895.1 of Sepioteuthis lessoniana. Lineage (NCBI taxonomy): Eukaryota > Metazoa > Mollusca > Cephalopoda > Myopsida > Loliginidae > Sepioteuthis > Sepioteuthis lessoniana. The sequence goes on from OY757914.1 coordinate 37,439,139, forward strand.
ACCCATGATGCTAACACGTACTTCATATTATTAAGTAGTCACGCGTCTAAGTACTGAGTAGGCTTATCACTACTTACTGTGGTGGACTGAAAACTTCGTAGGATAACGTTATATCTGCTGTTGATGACTTTTTTACCAATAGGATCCAAGCACTGTAACGCCGATAGAAGAAGTGTGTGGACTGCAATGAGGACTATGTTGAATAATAAACCTCATTTGCTCACAGTCAATGAAAGTATCTATGAACTTTTCTGCCGATTTTCGGAACTTTGGTAATCTAGCAGCACTTGGTATTCACGAATATTTTCTACTTTCCAAATATTGCAACTATTTTTTAAATAAATGATTAGGTTAGATTCTTTTAAAATTTAAAGAAAGAAAAATTAACACTAACTTTAACCCCGTCCCTGAATTAGTTATATAGGATGCCCAACAAAATACTGATTTTTTTTAATTTATTCATTACTTTCTTATTTTTGATTGAATTTTAATATTATTATTCAGATATTGTAAATAACCCGAGTAAATTAAAAATGTCAAGTCACAATGTGAAAGAACAAATTAAAATAACAGAATTTTACAAATCAATTGAAAGGTTTATAATTTCAACAGAAATCTCATTTGATTTACAAACACATTTCAAACCAACTCGCCCGCAAAATGAATCAACAAACATAAAAACACTACGAGCATACGATTCAATTAAAAAAAGATAACATTAACCGGATGTTGTCTGGACGACGGCTCATAACAAAATTAATAAAACACGTTGCTGCGCAGGTAGAGTCTGCGCATCCATCCGGTTGAAATGTAAAATAAAAAATACAATTGAAAATGTCCTTTTTTCAACCAATCATGAACTTTCTCCTAAAGATTTTTCGTAGCCAATTCGATGCCGAATCTGGCTATGAAACGATTAACAACCGTTCACAAGAAGCCAGTCGACTTCGAGAACTTCGAGAAAGAGAGAGAACCGTCACGCGTCATATTTTGGACAAAATCAAAGACCGCTGACGCCATACCAATCTACATCCAAGACAACTGAGTCCCGATATTTCCAACACCCGACAAAGACTGCTTATAGTTTACCGATCCACGTCACACCACTGTGCTGCAACAGACAAACCAGCCACCTAAGAACAAGTTATACCCACTCACCTCCTGACCCTTATCTGGTGATAGAAGAGAGCATTTATCTCTTCTAATTTATTTATTCAAAAATAAACGAAATTAAATCCATTCCTCTTGCTCGTTGTCTCTTGCAACCATACGCTTGTCTATATAACACAACCAAAAAAATTCTCAGTGGTTAGATAATTTCACGAGATTCAGAATATAAGTTGCCTCCCAATTGTATACCCGACTTCTTTTTCTAGCACTTTTTTAAAAGGACCAAGTACATAGGAATAAGCCTCAGACATAGCAACAATTCAAGAAGAATATCAAAGCAGATATAAGCGAATTAACTAAAATTATGCAAAATGCTCAAATTGGGGTGAATCTTTTATCAGGGAAAATTGAGAGGAAATGCAAGATATCATTTTTTTTTACAAATAACCGAAAATATATTTCTTTGGGTTATATTCTAGGACTCAAAAGACTAAATGATTAAATTGTTTCATATGTCAATCATTTTAATTGGCCATTCTCTATTATTTCTTTAAAAAAGATAAAATGTAGCAAGATAAAGTTTGGTTGTCGATGATAAGAAAATACCATGTTTTTATTTTTATTTTTAGAAAATAAAATTAGTATCTGCAAGTACAGATGCCTAAAATGGTCCAAGAAACAAAAAAATCAAAAAACCATATATATATATATATATTTCCGTGTGTGGTGGGTGATAGATAGATAGATAGATAAGCATATAGGGATTGTTTGACATAGCTAGTTAGCTATATAAAGTCGGTGACCATTGTCGAGGGCTACTCCAAGGTTCTGTTTTTAATATCTACTACACCGAGAGGCACTACTCCTTTCCCTGGATTACTCCACTTTACTCTTGATACGTATCTTATTATGTTGAGTGTTAAGCAAGGCGGCATCAAGTACCATTTTTTCAGTCTTTGCTGTGACTCAACCTTGGATTGAACCCCGGTCTACCGAGCAATCTGCATCTCTGCAGAGGGGTAAGACAGTCCTAATGAGTGTCCTGGATATGACACTAAACAACCTGATGGTAGGATTCCAGTAATGCTTGAGCTTTGGGGAATGCGGAGTACCCCTTCATTGCCCTCGCTCCCAGGTCTAGTTTGGCCTGGAGTGGTAGCACCGGATAGAGTCCTATCTATAGGTCAAACAGAACTAAACAGTGTACTTATGCTAAACTGGAATGTTTGAAATGGAACTATTTTTGTATGCTAAACTGAATTGTTTGAAATAAAACTGTTTTTGACATTGAAACTGTACTTACACTTAACTGAATCGTTTGAACTAAATTGAATTGCTTGAAACGGAAATGGCTAAAATAGGAATATTTGATATTTTAACTGCGTACATATGCTAAACTGAATTGTTTGAAATAAAACTGTTTTGAAATTTAACTGTGAGTAAACAAAAACTATACTTACACTAAAGTGAATTGTTTAAATTAAAACTGTTCGACTAAACTGAATAGCTTGAAATAGAAATGTTTTTGACAATTAAATTGTGTACTTATGCTAAACTGAATTGTTTGGAATAGAACTGTTTATGCGTATAAAAATGGATTTGACACTAAAAAACCTACAAAGGTTGATATGCCACAAAATCCAAACAAACAAGCAAATAAACAAAGATAGATAAATGTGAAAAATTAGATAGATAGATAGATAGATAGATAGATTGATAGATATTTTGTTTAACACTCAGTATTATAAGGCACGTTTCAAGGGTAAAATAGAGCAATCCAGGGAAAGAAGTAGCGCCCTCCCCTGCACCTCGGTGTAGTGGCTATTTAAAAGGGAGCTTTCAGTTAGCCCTCGACTATGGTCATCAACTTTACTTACTCTTTGCACACAGCCATGTGGTGTCAAGGATTCCTTTCGGATATGAATCATTTTTAAACAGATCTATTTAACCCGTAGATGGAACCCGAACAGATTCTATCTGGTAGTAATGCTAATGAAGGGGTACAATACACTCACTCGATCTAGCGCCTCAATATCAAATGCAGTTTAGTGTCAAACCCGGCACACCCCTTTTTTAGGGTGGGTTTCACCCTTATGCAGATGATACAATCAGTCAACAGAGAAGACTGTACGAGATGTGTTAGTTTTTACGTCAGCGTAAATAAAGATGAATTTTTTTCTTTATAAACAAAAATATTACGTTTAATGCAATATTAAGTTTTGTTTTAAAACAAATCTGTGTGAGAAAGCACTGACTCACAATAGCGACACCAGTTTAGACTTCACATTTATTGCGGGGAGCACAACAGGTCAGTTCAAAATTCAGTTTTTATTCATTTATTTTGTTTGCTTGTTTTTTGTTGTTGTTGTTGTTGTTGTTTTTGTTTTTGTTTTTTTATTAGAGTTTTTTTTTTATTAGATTCCGAAGAGAAATTAGACGGAAAAGCGAATTTATTGGATGGAGGGAGTGTTTATACATTTATTATAATTATTATTAAATAAAACTACCGATATCTGTTTCTGGCATCTAAAGTAATTAGTTTCAAACCGTGTTGAAGAAAATTCGGTGTTATGATCCCCAGGGTAATTTGTGAGGGTCGTTTGAATTGGACAAGAAGGTTACGTGATCAAATGACTCTTAGAAAGTAAGGAAATAGATTTACCGTATCTACAGTCAGTTAGAAATCGCCGATGAGAGCAAATCGATATCAACTCCAGTCTTCTGCTTGCTCCTCGTTGTTGTAAACGGATGTTGTAAAATGGAAGTCGTCAAGAAATAAATATGTGCACATAAGATGAGGTTTCGTTGTTATTGATCATCCCAGCAGATAAGAACTTAGAATAACGGGTGTGGAGAATCCTCATGGCATAATGGGTAAAATGTGGAACAGCAGCCACGAAGTAAGTGAGTTCGAACTCCAGTTGCACCATAATATTCCCTTTCGAACTTAGGAAAGGTATGACCCGCCTTAACTCACAGCAAAGGACTAGATAGTATTGTTGTATAGTCATTCACAGCATCACAACGACACAATATCAAAGACAGACAGATGCATGAAGGATTACGCAGGAACAATTAAGATGCAGGAAGGAAGACACAAAAAAAGACTTCTTTAACAAAATATATACCTCTCTCTTTATTTGTAAGGTTTGCGTTTGAGAGGATGCTGGAGACCGAACGTAAACATTATATTTTGACCCCACTGTTATGACCGTCACGTTGTGTCTTGTTCTCCTGATGTTGGGGTCCACTCCATCGGGGCTTTCCGAGGACCCCTCGGTCGGGTGTGGCCTTCCCTACCACATCTGGTCTCTAGCTGTCTGGAAGTCTGCTGGCAACTGCCCTGGGACCCAAACTCAACTGAGTTAAATAATAACTCAACGCCCACACGATCACCTACTGGATCTTTGAATCGGATGTTCAATCGTCATCAAGCGGAAATAACTGTCATGCAGTTCAGAGGTCACTCTCTTCCGTTGCATGACTGTAATGGCAGAATGGGACCTTGACCTTGTCCCATATCATAAGCCTTAATCCGCCCACGCGATCTCTTTCGATTACTGGCCGTTGAAATGTGTCACTTCCTTCCGGTGTATTACCTTGGAATAGCATTTTTAGGCCGGGGCGAGGGGTCAAAATATTACAGTATCACTGCTGTTCTTCCACGAGGATGGCTTTGGTATTAAATAACAAGTGAAGGTTGATATAACTTTAAATGACCAAAGAAGGAATAGAACAACAGGAGATATCGATTGAAGACTACGACACACAAGACGGTGGCGAGAAGTAACATCGCAGCACAGAAGAACTAAAAACAATTTGAGGTGAGGAGAAAATGACGACACAGAGACAACCTGAACTAAGGCAGACTTTATCGGTACATCTTCATTAGGGTAGGTTGATTTTTCATTTTTTTTTTTTAAATATCAAAAAGTATAATGCACTGAAAGTTGTGTATATACCTATTAAATACTCATACCAAAAATTAGATCTGAATCTTCAACGGTTTTTTGCTAATTTGGCATGAAAGATTTTGAATAAACACGTACTGAAAAATCCTCGATTTTGCCAGATTTGGCCTAAATATTGATGTAAAAACCAAACAATTTCAGTATTTAAATTAGGAAATCTTATCTTATTTTATGGAAATATAATAAATAAATTATAACAAAACTTCAAATTGAAAATTGAACCCCTACCCCACCCTGCTTTACCTGTGTCGAATTTGAAATGCTATTATTCCAGCAGTAATCATCATCATCATCATGTCGCGCCGTCTGCGCGGATATCCCTGACCGTCTCTCGCCATTTCTCCCTATCACTCATCGCCTCCGGCAGGTCTTCAGGATTACAACCCGTGTCCTCACATAGCTGCTGTATGTAAGTTCGTGCTGGTCGTCCCACACTTGCACATCCATGAGTGGGGGTCCACAGGAGTACATCGCTTATGAGCTCGTCCTTGCTTCTCCAGCAGTGTCCCGCGTGTCTGGTTCGTCGAACTTGTATAGTTTTTGTGATGGGGGGCAAGTGTCCGTATAGTTGGAGTCTCGTGGGGTGTTGTCGCCAGGACTTGTTTAATACTGCTCTCAACATTCTTGTGTAATTTCCGTCCAGCCTCCTCTCCAGCCGCTTCGTAAGCGTCCATGTGGTGCATCCATATAGCAGTATCGACACAACCGCTGCCTGGAAGAAACTGCGTTTCATTTTATCTGTTAGGTCCGACTTCCATATGATCGAGAGCCTATCGATAGCTGTCCATGCCTTCGTCAGTCGTGTGTCGATGTCCTTCTCGGTTGATGAGACGCTGCTTCCTAGGTAGGTGAATTTGTCGACTAGTTTCAGAGAGGCTCCGTCTAGTGTGGCAATGTTGCCTGTTTGGTTGTAACACATATATTCGGTTTTGTTTGCATTGACATGTAGGCCAATGCCGGCTGCAGCTCGTTCCAGACTATGCAGTAGTGTCTCTGCTTGATTAGGCGTATTCGCTAGTAACGCCAAGTCATCAGCGTAGTCGGCGTCCGTGATTGTTTTTGCGGGGTACCTTTTGCTTCTTCTCTTAGTCAGCTCAAAGCCATTTTCTCTGATTTTGTCGATCGAAGTCCTAAGCACATAGTCTAGACAGATGATAAAGAGGTACGGGGCTAGTGTGTCTCCTTGTAGTACTCCTGCAACAATGTCGAAGTATTCCGTGTCTCCATCTGGTGAACGTACTTTTACTTTGGTGTTTCTGTAGAGAATCATTATCGCTGCTACAGTTTCTTTTGGTAGGCCGTAAGCTAGTAGGATTTGCTCCATCTTCCCTCTGTGTATGGAATCGAAGGCCTTGGTAAAGTCGACAAATAGTAATGTCGCCTGTAAGTTTTTTGCCCGAACGCCTTCCAGGATTCTACGGATGGTCAGTATTTGTGAGGTTGTGGATCTATTTCTCCGGAAGCCATTTTGGTTTTTCCTAAGGATGTTGTCTATTTTGGGTTCTATGCGGTTTCGTAGTAGGGCATTGTAGGTTTTGGCTGCTATGGATGTAAGTGTTATCCCTCGGTAGTTCTTGGCTAGTCCGAGGTCGCCTTTTTTAGGGAATGGAAGGATGCATCCCTTCGTCCATCGTTCTATCCTATTTTGACTATAGACTGCGTTGCATTGCCGGAGCAGTATATCGTCGAATTGTCTCGTCTTCCACACTTCTGGGGGGATCTCGTCTAGCCCCGCCGCTTTCCTATTTTTAATTCTTCTGAGAACCGTGTCGAGTTCTTCTTTGGTGAAAGGACCTAGTTTTACGTCTAATTGCTTACTAATAATTCTGGTGATCGGTTCATCCGTTATTTCCGGTGGGTTTCCTAGTAGATTTTTGAAATGCTGTTCCCACAGTTTTATTCTTTCTTGTTGGCTTGCAGCTTTCAATTTTGCTTTGGCTGTGCTCTTTCTTCCACTTACTTCGTTTATTGTTTGCCAGGCTATCCTGGATTGCCTATCTTCCACCGAGTCTCTAATCTTATCTATCTGATTTTGTACGTATTCTGCCTGTTCTTTTAGGTATATTCCTGTTAATTGATGTTGCGCCTTTTCTAGTTCTCGTGCATTTGTATTTGTTGGGTTCTGTTGATAGTTTTTGGAGGCAGTCTTCACAAGTGCACGTTTTTCTCTAGCCGCTAGCGTTTCCCAAGGGACTCTATATTTAGTTCTAGGTTTTGTTGGAATACACTTTTCTGCCGCCTCCAGGTGCGCTTCTACAAAATTTTCATATTCGTCATTTGGGGTGCCTATTTCTACCTTCTCTTGTAGTGCTTCGAAGCACCAGCAGTAATATTCGAATATATTGAAAAAAAAATGTTTTCCTGATATGAATTGAAATACAACAAACAAAAAATATGGAAAAACAAATAATTGTGTAATAATTTTTAATATATGGAATCAAATAGTTCCATATATGAGCCCTTAGATGAAAACGCTGGTCTCAATTGTTGGCCGTACATACGTGTAAACAGGCTTTGGCATTAAATAACCTATAGAGGTTGATATGCCATTAAACCCAATCAACCAACCAACCAATCAATTGTTGGCACAAAACTTTTGCATGTGCTGGTGCCTTGCTTCAAAGCCATACACGGATTGAGAAGCCTCCGTTACTAACTTAACTGCCCGTTCCACACCTTGGAAATGTGAAGGGAAATCTGGCAAGTTAATCTTTTCACCAGTTAACAATGAATTCTGGAATTCATTGTCTGAAAAGTCTAGTGTGAGTGGTGGCTCACAGACTCCATTTACTGACAAATCAATTAAATCAGTCCAGTGCACAGCTTTAAAGTTGATCATTGTGATCTTTTTAAATCTTTTCTTGACTGGCTTCCCTCTTCTGAAAGAATATAAAAAATAATTTGAGTTTAATTTTTAAATGCAATTTGTTCTGCTTTAATAATATTTGGTGAAATCAGATGTAATCTTTAAAATGTTTCAATAAATTGGCACAAGTACTTCAACCAGTTTGGTATGAATAAATATTAACTTACCTAATGGCCAAAATTCTTTTTATACCTTCTTCTCTCACTTCAGGTTCATCAAATTTCACCATTGAAAATAAAACATTCTCCGGAAGTCATGCAAAGGCATGACTGGAGGTTTTTTAATGTAATCCTTTGAACCTCAATTGGTTGCTTTCGTATCCTGTCAATCATATTGTAAATATAAATTTGCAGGTGATGTTACTTTTTTTTTTATATCAAACCAGCAAATAGCATAAACATTCACAGTAAAATTTATCAAACTATATAGTTTGGTCGAAAGATTCTGTGGATATGCCCCACGAGTCCATGGCCAAAGTTTACCACCTTGCCTGGTTTAATGGACCAATTTTCCACGATGGAAATCTAGGGTCCACCTTACCTCTAGAAATACCAACTGTATATTCAAAGAGTAGTCTTTGGTCACTACTAAGGCTATCCATATCTTTCATTCCAAAATGAAACTCCAGGGGATTCTCAACAGCTGAAAAAGATTTTGGGGGTAAATTATGGCAATCATTTGCACATAATTTACGCAATGGATCATTGAATGTAGTGGGGCTTTTTATGGTGCAATCTAAATGTTTGAATAGAGCTCTAAATGGAAGTTCATTTTGATGTAAGGAGCAACCAATAGTGTGAAGATTTTTTTTTCTAAAAGTGTAACAAGTCCACTTTCACAGCCTGTATTTGCATTCGTGTTGTCAACAAGGACAGCCTTAATAGTGCACAAAATTTTAAATTTCTCCAAAACATCAGCCACTTGTTCTGCAAGAACGGTACCAGTTGCACCAGTATCAGGAAGAACCCTGTGAGTCAAATATATACTTTCATTTGGTGTCTCCTTTGTGATTGTCAAGTGGCATTCAGGTCCTTTGACTTTTTTCAGAATTTTACTTCTATTTTCCTCCACTGATTCCTTGTAGTGTAGTGTGTCTTTGTCTGTCCTCCCATCAACTCCGATACAAAGAAGATTCTCCACATTTTCATTATGCTTTTCATAGGCATTTGTTTTCACTTTAGCCTTTGCTCTATTTTACATTTATCCATATAGATATTCTTTATATCTATATTAGGGATAAGAAGGCCCATAGCCCTCAAATCCAAGAGCAAGGCATGGGCAAGGCTGGCTCCAAGATTAGAAAATATATCACTCTTGACTAACTCAAGAGCATACCTTGGATTTTTTGTGAGGTTATGAGGCACTTGGAGAGGACTATCTAGCTGTTTATAATCCTCTGTTTCATCACTTGGGGAAGATGAGTAAGAAAGGGAAGAATCACCCTGAACATATGAGATTAAAGCTATTGGTGGGGATATCTTCATACTTTTTTGTTGGCTTTTTTGTCAGAGGACAAGTGAAAATGATGCGCTTAGTCTGGCAATTTTCTTTGGTGTATTTGACATTAATATTGTCACAACTTAAAATGGGCAGGTTGCATGAACATGATGATATACCAAACAATGTATCCAACTTTTCCTTCCAGAACTTTGTTTGGGCAGCAGGTAGATGTTTCCTATTTATTTGCTTTGCCTTCTGAAAGCATAGAATTTTCTCCTTGTTGACAGCACTAATTTCCTTTAACAAAGGCAAACGAGGGTTGACGGCCTTCCAAATATCTATCACGTCCTTTGCTATTAATTTAGAAATACCAAAACAAGAAAGGTGGGGGATAAGTGTTCATTAAAAAATAGCTGTATTGAATTATTTGTCGACAAGTTGGTGGCTCAGTTTTATCCAATGGTGATGATAAACCTGAAAATTTAATTGCACCTTTACTTCGAGTGGAAACTCCAGTGTTTTTTCCAGCCATTTTTTAATTAAAATATCTGTAAAAGAATATATATATATATTGTCAGAAAATACACGAAGATGTTTTTAAAAAATTGTAAATGAATTTCGAAATTCATTTTAAAAAAGTAATAATGTTTACTTACCAAACAACAGTACCGTAGAGTTTAGTTCCAAAATTAACTCGTAAACCGACTTTTCACATAAAAAACACTAAATTTTGAAATATAGATAAATTACAATAATTATAAAATGTTTAAATATTTTAATAGTATGTGTACTTTGTGAAATATATATATTTGCGTTAATTATAAGGGTAAAAAACATAAACAAACCGAAGTACAACGGAGAGATAATTACCACCGGTGAAAGTCGAAAAAATATCCAGTAAATAAAACGAGGTTTAGTAAGTCATTATTTGTATTTTAAACTATATATTTTAATGTATTTTATTTTTGTTTTTGGTCATTAAATTTAACATAATATGAAAATGGATAATAAACTTAAAAATATCAATTATTTGATAAATTCTATTTTTTAATTTTCCTTTAGTCTCAGTTTTAATTTTATGGATATAGGTTTCCAGCGTCACCGATATCACGACTAAAATCACAAAATATTATGTCTTTAAATGCGATTTCGCAAAAAATACAAACTTTTGGAAAAAATATTTCGTGGGATAATTTCTGATGTTATTTTGCAACTTTCACCGCATTATTCTTTTTACAGTTCCAAAATCGACCTACCCTAATCTTCATGCCACAGCGGTTGGACTGAAACTGATTTTCTTCACGTGTTTCATATTTCTCACCAACTTTAAAATCTTCGTGTTTGAGTTTGTTTCAACCAATCACCGCTCGTCTGGCTGTGTTGCTGTTGCGACAATTCTATTTTTAACTTGGGTGCCAAATTGCTATTGTGTCTCTCTCCTCGTGTCAAAGGGCTGAACGTAGAAATTAATAAACCCGTTCGTATCCAAAACGACAAAGTCGTCCTGTATTATTATTATTGACATCACCAAATCGATACAACAATTACTGACCTCCTCATCGGATTTGATGAACGTTTTTCAATGTCAAGACGAGGACAATACGTTTGAAACTAATCCACTGTAGAGACACCAGTTAATGATGCGCCTACAAAGACAAAATATAAAAAACGAGTTATATTCCTTCATTTTTTTTTGTTATATATATGACAATAGCTTCTACATCATTGGATTGCTCTACTTTACCCTTGATCCTTACCTGATAATGCTGAATGTTAAGCAAGGCGGAATCAAGTAACATTTTTTGAGCATTTAGTTGATTCAACCTGGGATTGAACTCCGATTTCCCGGGCCATTGGCAAACAGTCTACTCATGAGGCAAAACTGAGTGGGAGAAACACAACATAAGTTTGGTAAAAGATGAAAAGCCAAGTTTTGTCGTGGTCTTCAACATCTGGTGAAGATTAACATCTTATTCATCGCTCACGAACACTAGAAACAGCAGTTTAGATTTGTCTGACGAAGCAATTTTTCCTTTACATGTCTGACGTCTTTTTATCAAAATGTTGAAATAATGTGGAAGAAGTCTATGTACGTTTCATGGCTGTGTGTGATTCGTTAGACCGGGAACTTTTCAGCGCATTAATAATGCGAAGTTGGGCACTGTCAAGTAAATTAAATTGCCCTGAATAATGCAATATAGAGGAATTAATTGTCATAGCACACTAATGACCTGAGAGAATATTGGACTTATCAATAAGTTTATCCTGCCGTAAATTTCAGCGTATAAGTTGACCCTAATTTTTTTAGCTGAAATTTCTGGGTTAGGCCTATACTTACTGCGTTGGTCGACCCTTTACCATACAGTAAACAACTTGTAGAATATATAAAACACCTTACAGATTATATTCATATAAATTAACATTCTTTTGCGCAATCACGAAATTGTTCAGATAAACATTATACCGTAGTTCTCTGACTGGCCACCAGGGTGCCATCACGTTCCGCTTAGTGTTTACAGACTGTGCATCAGCTGTTGGAAACGGCATATATTTTTATCTAATACTTATTTTATTCAAAATGATCTATTTCCTCCATAGGACCCAATGGAAACTGGCCCAGTCGGCTGCGGCTACTGAATTCAGGGAATGCATCTCAGCAGAGGTGTAAGACTCCCCCAACGAGTGTCTTAGATATTACTGTATGTGTATATAAACAATAAACTTATGTAGAATTAACTCCCTTGGAGTTTTAGCAATATGCACGCAGTAAAAATAAAGTCATGATTCATACAACACGTATCTTGTGGTTATTTTTTTGTAGGCGCCGGGAAACTATTGTTCTCTCACAAGTCCATGTTCTAAGACGACTCCGGTAAGCTTTGTCTCACTTTTTCCATAAATACAACAGATATGACACTAAACAATCTGGCGGTGAGGCTCCAGTAATACTGAAGCATTCTGAAGCATTGGGGAATGCGGAGTACTCCAGTAATTCAGGGGTGGGGGCTCATGGTGTAATGGTTAAAGCGATGGACTGCGGAATCTTAGTACGCGAGTTCGTACTCCAGTCGCGCTATTACGTTCACTTTCGGGCAAATACCCTTGAGAAAGGTATGAACCCCCTTATCCTCCCAGTTATGGGTTAAATAGTACCACTACTGTTCTTCTAGGAGAATGGATTTGGCATTAAATAACCCAAAAAGAGTTGATATGCCATTAAACAAAGAAACCAAGCCAAACCAAACCAATCCAGTAATTCCATCGCTCCCTGGTCCACTCTGGCCCCGAGTGGTAGTAGCTGATAGGTTCATATCTATGGGTCAAATAGGACTAAACTGTGTACTTATGCTAAACTGAATTGTTTAGAATAGAACTGTTTTGACATTTAACTGTGTTTAAACAAAAACCATACTCATACAGAACTGAATTGTTTGAAATACAACTGTTTATATGTATAATATGGATCTGGCATTAGATAACCTACAACGATTGATGTGCTATAAAGCCAACCCAAACCAAACTAAGCGTACCAACTTTTATCAAAATAGCTTAATTCGGCGTTAAATAACGAGAAAGGGATTGACACGCCGTAAAACGAAACAACCAACCAACACTATGGAATCTGAACCGGTGCTATCACTCCATTTAATATCGTGATTTATGATGAATAAGCTGGACAGTTTCCGCTCCTACTCTGATCTGGTCATTTGGGTTCCACTTTGAGCCCATGTCGCATTTAGCCGTTATTTATCCTACGCCCCACCAGCGTACGAATGTGGCACATGGCCGTTTTTAAGGTGGGTCCTGTCGCAGGGCCGAAGCCCAACGCGACAGGCAGTTCCAAAAATGCCCCGGACCCCGTCGGCATTCCCCTTTTCGGGGCACCTCAGGAGCCGGGTGATAAACCCAACCCCTCCGAAGAGGGTTTAAGCCTGGGGGGACGGCCCCCTGAGGCCAGAGGTGATGTATCCAGTGGTGGAACACACCCGAACGAACTGTGCGGCACGTTATCACAGCCGGTCGAGAGCGCCCCACCAAAGGACACAAAGTAACGCGAGCCGTGGCTTAGCCCACTTAGTTATAAACGGAGATATTTACGACGTCATCCGATGTGTAGAATATTTGTTTAGGAGAGTGAAACCGCGCCAACCAGATTTGATTTGATGTCGCTTGTGTAGACAGCTTGTTTTCATGTATTGAGTAGTAACTAAATAAACAAAAAGACACAAAGAAAATTTTCTTGACCGTTCATTCACCCTGCATTAATTATCTCAAGCAAGGGCCGCTGGCTTCTCCTGTTGTAACAAGATCCTCTGTGTTAGAAAGAAAATGCAACGATTTTCTTTTTTTACAACTTCGAAATTTTTTTTTAATTACTTGGCTTTTCTTATGTTTCGAGTCTGTGGATATGGCATGGTTTTAGTCGAAGCCATAGTGTAATGGTTAGCAAGCTTGACTAGCAAACCTGCAAGAGTGATTTCGAGTCTCATTGGGTGCCCCATTCAATCGGCCTTGTGCCACATCGAAGCAAAGAGCTTCGTAAATTACAATTGATTCATTTTCCTTCATCACATCCCCTTGACAGCTTCGAGCGTAAACTGACTTCAAAATCACAAAACTACTTTCTGACTGACACGATCGAAATTTTTCAGACTGACCATATATATCAATAAATAAATATATATATATATATATATATATATGTGTGTGTGTGTGTGTGTGTGTGTGTGTGTATTTCGGCACCATTTCCTCGTTGAGGCTTAAATATTACAGACAATCTTTGTGTAAATATTTTTGTTTCGATCCTTTCAAATCGCCGTATAGTTGTTTTGATATTCGGCTTGAATTAGCTAACAAATTTTCCTTATTTAACTGGTTACCAAGTACTTTCGTGCTCCCGTCTGGCTATCATCAGGGGAGGGGTGTATATCGCAAAAGTACAATTCAGCGTTTTATTTATACTGGTGTGATTTTTTGAATTTCTATATATGGCAACGGTGGCTAAAGACATTTAAGTACAATAGCTCTGGTTTCAAAATTCAAAGGACGTTTGTTTCTATTATGAAGGGTTTTGAGAATTTGTCGTCTTTGTTTAATATTTTGTTGTTAGAATAGTGTTGTGTTTATATGACAAAAATAATTTTCAAATGAAAAAATGAGACGAAAAAAAAATGTTTTCTTTTGCTCTTCCATGTTAATAATGTTCAATTTCAAACAAGACTGACGTCTCTTTCAAGGGTTAGAAAATTTTTTTAAAAAAACAACAAAAAAACGTCTTTGTAATTTTCTAATCATACCGAAAATATTAAATGTAAAGCATAATCAAGTCAAAATTAATTTGAACAATGGATAATGTTACTTTCTAGAACTAAGTAATTAAAATAAAGTAGCGACCGTAGTTGAGGGTGACTCAAAGGCTCCCTTTTCGATAGCTACTACACAAAGGTGTAGGGGAGGGCGCTACTCTTTTCCTTGGATTGCTTTACTCTTACCTTATAATGCTGAGTGTTGAGCAAATAAGCATCAAATACCATTATGGAGTAATAGCAACGAAGCGCTAACTTCACACTCACCAGAGATACAGAATTGGAGGCTCAGAACCAGAGGCAATCTAGTGTCAAACATAGAATACGTTAAAGCAGACGATAATGGCGCATCAACCCTTGTGGATTATTCGATGACAAATCCTGTTTACACACTCACGCGCACACGCGTGCTCGTATACACACACACATATGATTTGAAAGCTTTAGCGAGGGAATGTTATTGTTGCTTAGTATATGTTGATGTTACGTTACTTCCTCGCTAAGGGTGAAAGGTAAATAAAGGAGAGAAGTTCCAAGATGTCGAAATGTTTTTATGATAGTTTTTAATGGCAGCATGGAATGAAGAGTTTGCGTTTGTGCTGCAAGCCTCGTGGGAAAGGAAAGAAGTAAAGAGACGAAATGGAGTTATGAGAGAGTAGAGAAAGCAGTTGGACGTGCGAGGGATTATGTTCGCCGTAGTTTAGCAAAATTCGTATTTGCTGTTTGAGGAAATAGACGTTGAAGTCACCGTTAGTTTGTGTTTCTGGTTATTCGTGGAGAAGCGTGAATGTCTCCAGAAAATGTTGCCCAGAGGTGAAGTAGTCGCTAAGTGTCGGAGCGAGATTCAGCATCGCAGTCGACATAGCCAATTTTGGGGGTGACGTAAAGTTGTTCCTGTGTGTGGCGTATTGAATTTATCTAATTCATATTCAACTGGGAAACCTTGGTCTAAGAAAAATAACCAAGGAGTCCATGAATTAGATAGCTTCCCTCATTGTGTCCACGCTGCTGCTGCTATGGTAGTTGTTCAGCCAAAGAGAGTGTTTGATGGTTTTCCCCAATTACTGCTGCCCAGAAAGGTGTTTCGGGTTGAATAGGATAAGTCATCCTGATTGGGTGAAATTATGCGTCGAATTAAATTACGCGTCAAACCAAAATTCCTTCTGCTACAAAGCCATTAGTTTGTGAGTAACTTTATTTTTAAACAAGTATTCAGTAAAATTCTACTGAATAGATAGTCTATAAGACTTCACCGATAAAATAATTATAAATAATTTACTTACACTTACACGAATCAATCAATTTAAAATATGTATTTTCTACAGTACAAATAATTTTGTCTTTTCCTATTTTGCATATTTCTCCTGACAATCTTTTGGTATTTAACCAATTGTACTGAAAATTGAGGGATTTATTGTGTGTGTGTGTGTGTGTGTGTGTGTGTGTGTGTGTGTGTGTGTGTGTGTGTGTGTGTGTGTGTGTGTCTTTATTTATATAAACAAAACCTGGTATCATACAGACATTAGATTCTGAGAAATAAATAAAAAATATTTTAAATTGATGCATGTACGAATAAATTTGTCGTTGACTGTATATATAATTATTCTCAATCATCCATCGAAGAAAGAAAGAAAGAAAGAAAGAAAGAAAGAAAGAAAAGGAAGCGAAAAAGAAAACAATGTTTTCCTTTATGTAAATTGTGATAGGTCAAGATTATCTGAGTTTTTTTTTAACCAATTAGAAAAAGACAAACATGACTTTATTTATTTATAAGCAATTCATACCAGCGACATCAGACGACACTGGCCGAATCAACAACATTGACGGCAACAAGCAAAGAACAAATAAAGAACACATCTATCTATCTATAAAGCTGAGTGGCTCAATACGAGGAAGAATGTAAAGGGGTGCTCAGTGAAATCTAGTTTGCCAATAACAGTTCTTTTTATAATATTTTCGTCTTACAGAATCTTCTTAATAATTGGTTCCACGGACACGCAACGATCTAAATTTTAAAACTCGTAAAACACGAGAGAATAAATACAAAATTTACAAAAATGTTTTTCTTTTAAAAAAATCTTATAATTGAAACATTATAATACTGCTCTTCATTTTCGTGTAAAGATTTTACGGATTGAAAAAGGGTTTTTTTAGAGTTAAATTTTAACAATATATATATATATATATATATATATATATATATATATAAGTCAGTAAGTTGGCCGACCATAGTTGACGGTGACCCAAAGGCTTCCTTTTCAACCGCTACTTTTTTCTCTGGATTGCTTCACTTACCCTAGATTCACACCTTCTAATGCTGAGTTAGGAGGCATCTAGTACCATTTTTGCAATGATTCGTCCTGGGAGCGAACCTCGATCTCCTGGACCATTAGCAAACTTAAACAATAAAAATTTTGATAAAAGAAATAATTTTTCATAAGAGAGTAAGATTTAAAGAGTAAAATTTTCCATGTTAATTTTCGATACTCATTGTGTGTCTCTGTGTGTGTGTTTGGTTTTTTCTTCGTTTAATGGCATATCAATTCTATTTCAAACAATTCAGTTTAGCGTGAGTACACAGTTTAATTACCAAAAATATTTCTTTTTCAAGCTATTCAGTTTATTCAAACAGTTCTAATTCAGCCAATTCAGCTTAGTACAAGAATATTTTTTGTTTACACACAGTTAAATGTTTAAACAATTCTTTATTAAACAATTCAGTTTAGCAGTCTAAATGTAAGTACACTGTTTAATTGTCTAAATGTATGTACGATGTTTAATTGTCTAAATGTAAGTACACTGTTTAATTGTCAAAAACATTTATTTCAGTTTAGTCAAACAGTTCTAATCAAAACAATTCATTTTAGCATAAGTATGCAGTTTAGTTCTATTTAACCCATAAATAGGGTCCTATCAGGTGCTATCATTTCGGGCCAGACTGGATCGGGAGCAATGGTAGTGAAGTGGGGTTCGCATTCCCTAAAGCCCCAACATCACTGGAACCTCACCATCAGATTGTTTAGTGTCATATCCAGGACACTCATTGGGGGGTCTTACCCCTCTGCAGAGATGTAGTCGGTGTATTTTAAAACCCCAGCCAACTGGGCAAGGTAGGTGGATGATTAGGTAAACGTAGATATAGTTATTGCTCTCTCTCTCTCTCTCTCTCTCTATATATATATATATATATATATATACAGAGAGAGAGAGAGAGAGAGAAAGGGCAGGAGATAGAAAGATATATATATGAAGAGAGAGAAAGAAAGAAAGAGAGAGAGGGGGGCAATTGGGAGGGATACAAAGCTTAAACATTTTAGAGAGGAGGAATCTCAAATATAAAGAAGAAAAGGATTCATGGTGGAACGGATTGAGGGGTTTGGTTGAAAAGTGCTTCTAAGTAAAATCCTCCAGAGGTTGCAAGTTCAATCCTGACTACAAGTAAATAACATGTAATATATAATATACCTTAACTCTTCTACCCGGTAATGGTTAGCTAAAATTAAACGATCTACAGCGAAATGCATTCCAACAAAACTCAAAACTAAATATAGAGTCCCATGGGAAACTTTAGCGGTGAGAGAAAAACGTGCACTAGTGAAAACAGCCTCCAAAAACTATCGAAAAAACCCAACAAACACAAATGCCTTAAAACTAAAAACGGCACAATATCAATTAGCAGGCATATATATAAAGGAACAGACAGAATACATTCAAAATCGGATAGATAAGATTAGAGACTCGGTGGAAGATAGACAATCTAGGATAGCCTGGCAAACAATAAACGAAGTGAGTAGAAGAAAGAACACAGCCAAAGCAAAACTGAAAGCAGCAAACCAACAAGAAAGAATAAAACTGTGGAAACAGCACTTCGAAAACCTACTAGGAAACCCACCGAAAATAACACATGAACCAATCACCAGAAAAATTAGTAAACAATTAGACATTAAACCAGGACCGTTCACACAAGAAGAACTCGACTCGGTTCTCAGAAAAATTAGAAATAGGAAATAACTTCTCTCGCCAGCAAGAGGTGTACTTATTTATGGACTGTTTATTTTCATATTTTTCACTAAAGAGTTGTAGCAGGAGTACTACAAGGGGACGAGATTCCCCCAGAAGTATGGAAGATCAGACAATTCGACGACATACTGCTCCGACACTGTAACGCAGTATACAATCAAAATCCAATAGATAGATGGATGAAGGGATGCATACTCCCCTTCCCTAAAAAGGGCGACCTTGGATTAGCCAAAAACTACCGAGGCATTACACTTACATCCATAGCAGCCAAAATCTACAATGCCCTACTACGAAACCGCATAGAACCCAAAATCGACAACATACTTAGGAAAAACCAAAATGGCTTCCGAAGAAATAGATCCACGACCTCACAAATATTAACCATCCGTAGAATCCTTGAAGGTGTACGGGCAAAAAACCTTCAGGAGACAATACTATTTGTCGACTTTACCAAGGCCTTCGATTCCATTCACAGAGGAAAGATGGAACAAATCCTACTCAGAATACTTGGACATTGTAGCGGGAGTACTACAAGGGGACACGCTGGCTCCGTACCTCTTTATCATTTGTCTAGACTACGTACTTAGAACATCGATTGACAAAATCAGAGAGAATGGCTTCGAGCTGACGAAGAAAAGAAGCAGAAGGTACCCCGCAACAACAATTACCGACGCCGACTACGCCGATGACATAGCGATACTGGCAAATACACCCGACCAAGCCGAAACACTACTGTATAGTTTGGAACGAGCAGCCGCAGGCATAGGCCTCTATCTTAATGCACACAAAACGGAATATATGTGCTATAATCAAACGGGGGACATCTCCACTCTAGAAGGAACCCCTCTTAAACTAGTAGACAAATTCACTTACCTAGGAAGCAGCGTCTCATCAACCGAAAAGGACATCGACACGAGGTTAACGAAGGCATGTACAGCTATCAATAGGCTATCGATTATATGGAAATCAGACCTAACCGATAAAATGAAATGCAGTTTCTTCCAGGCAGCGGTCACATCGATACTGCTATATGGATGCACTACATGGACGCTAACAAAACGGCTGGAGAAGAAGCTAGACGGCAATTACGCAAGAATGCTGCGTGCAATCTTGAACAAGTCCTAGCGGCAACACCCCACAAGACACCAACTGTACGGCCACCTGCCTCCTATCACGAGAACTATTCAAGTTAGACGAACCAGAGATGCAGGACACTGCTGGAGAAGCAGGGACGAACTCATAAGTGATGTACTCTAATGGACCCCCACACATGGCCGTGTAAAAGCAGGACGACCAGCACGAACATACTTTCAGCAGCTATGTGAGGATACGGGATGTTGTCCTGAAGACCTACCTAGGGCGATGAACGATAGGGAGGAGTGACGAGAGAGGGCCAGGGATATCCGTGCAACCAGTGCGACATGATGATGATGATGATGATGATGATGACACCCCACATGGATCAAATAAAGGGTTCAGTTCTAATTGGGGTACGAGTTCGACATGAAACACCTGCCGAAGGGCACATCGGCCGAAATGTTATGAAGACACTAATCCAAAGAATTATCAAGCTTTATTTCAGAAACTTAGATTAAAAAGAAGACATTCACTGGATTTTAAAGAAAAAATAATCTTGAGATCTCTTATGGGGAGTGCGGTTTGTAGGCCACATGTGGTCCGCTGTACTTTTTAAATAATATTGAATATATATGATTTGTAAATATAAGTCAACAAAGTTAAACGGTTCCAAGTATTGCAATGTTATCACGAACAATTCCATTAAACATCACTCATTTGTTTACATACAGTTAAATGATCAAATAGTTCTAATTTTAACAATTCAATTTAACATATGTCATTTGTTTGCACTCTGTTTGACATTAAAACTGTTCTATTTGACCCATAGAAAGGACCCTATGAGGTGCTACCGCTCCGAGCCTGAGTGGACCTGGGATCAATGGAAATGAAGGGGTACTCCACATTCCCCAAAGGTGAATGGTTCAAGCCTCTCCATCGGATTATTTAGAGTACGACCCAGGAGGACATTTGTTGTTGGCGGGGGGTATCCCACTGGAGAGATGCAGTCGGTGTATTCTACAGCTCCAGCCGACTGGTATAAAAGATAAGAGAATTTTATTTATTTATTTATTACAAATCTGTAATGGAAAATATGAAAATAATAATCAATAATCAATAAGATATGAAAAGAATATTCACTAATCAATAAGATATGAAAATAATAATCAATAATCAATAATATATGAAAAGAATAATCAATAATCAATAATATATGAAAAGAATATTCACTAATCAATAAGATATGAAAAGAATAATCAATAATCAATAATATATGAAAAGAATATTCACTAACCAATAATGTATGAAAATAATAATCAATAATCAATAATATATGAAAAGAATATTCACTAACCAATAATGCATCAAAAGAATAATCAATAATCAATAAGATATGAAAATAATAATCAATAATCAATAATATATGAAAAGAATAATCAATAATCAATAAGATATGAAAATAATAATCAATAATCAATAATATATGAAAAGAATAATAAATAATCAATAAGATATGAAAAGAATATTCACTAATCAATAAAATATGAAAAAAATAATCAATAATCAATAAGATATGAAAAGAATAATCAATAATCAATAAGATAGCAGGATTTCTTTCATTCATTAATTTATTTATTAGTTCTAGTGAATGATCAAAACGGACATTACAATTGATTATTTATTACAAGTCTGAAGTGAAAAATATGAAAATAAACAGTCCATAAATAAGTACACCTCTTGCTGGCGAGAGAAGTTATTTCAAATCGATATTAGCTGAGGACAAATCTATTCATTAATTTTTACTACGGCTTGTTATTTTGATAATATTGATCTCACAGAATTTCCACAGTTACTGGAATGTTTTTCTATCCCACTAGCCTTCGTAATAATGTCCTAGAGAAAGGCATGAATCCATCTCTTCCCTTTCCAGCTATAGGTAAATAATAAAGCAGACAAGACTTTTTTAGCTTTGGTACGGTGACCAGTTCAGAAGTTGATCTGAATTCAACTGTACTCCGCTTATAAAATGATATTGCGTCATACTGTGTCTGTGACGAAGAGATTGGTATATAACCATAGTTTTGCAGATATGCATGTTCATAGACATGCAAATACATTATCAATTTTAGCAGAACGGACTTAAATAGTTTCGAGAATTATCGATATGTTGACGGTCTGTTGAGTTTTTCTTCCTATTATATATATATATATATATATATATATATATACGAGGATCATTATATAAGTTTCCAGACATTTTTTAATGGGCACTTTTATTGATAGTACACATGAAACTCTAGTCTCCTTCGAAGTAATCTCCTCCGGCTGCAATGCACTTGATGTATCATTCCAACAACTCCTGGAAGGCCCCATTGAAGTCCTCTTAGGGAATAAGCAAAAATCACAGGGAGCAAGGTCTGGACTATAAAGAGGGTGAGGAACTGTCTTGATGCCCATCTTGGTCAAATAGTCTGTGACAAGGATGGAGTTGTCGACTGGTGCATTGTCCTGGTGGAAATGCCACTGACCCGATTTGAAGAGTGCTGGCTTCTTCCGACTAAATCTTTTCCTGAATTCCCTTAAAACTTCAACATAGTAACCCTAACCCTAACCCTAACCCTTTGCCCAATCAACTCTGGTGTATTTAACTTGATCTTCGAGAAAATGTTCAACATAATTTAGGTTCAGGCAGAACATTTTCCAAACTGTTATCTCGTGCCTACCAATTATATATATATATATATATATATATATATATATATATATATATATATATATATATCAGGTTAGTGTCCAGAGACCATGAATTTGGAATAGTCATATATAGAATATATGAGAAACTTCATATAATTCCACAGGAGTGCTCTATGTATGGCTATTAGTATACAGATCTATCAGGATGTAAAAAAGATTCTTTGGGAAATAACGCAACGCTAAAAGCACCAAACTGTCTATATACATTTTCTTTGTTTGTTTGTTTCTTTCTTTCTTGATTATGATACAATTTGTTTATTTATTTTTTTATTGATTCCTTCCTTCATTTTTTGTTTGTTTCTTTTCTTTTTTCTTTATCATTCCCCAATCACTTTCAAAACACATTCCCTTTTCTTTCTTTAATATATTTCTTTCTCTTTTTTCTTTCTAAAGATATTTCCATCGTTTCTTTCTGTCTTTTTTTTAATTTGTTTCCTTTTCTTCTTTCTTTCTTTATTCACCCATTTAGGGATAAGATAGTAAGGCAGACTGAGTTCTTTCTTTCCTTCTTTCTTTCTTTCTTTCTTTCTTTCCCCACCCAGCTATCGGTATGATAGAAGAGCAGACGAAGTAACTCTACACTCCCTTATGTACTAAAACTGAAGCGTCACCACCGCTGCAATTTAGGGTCATTAATAGGACACCCCCTTTTTTAGGGAGTCTGAAGATAGAATAGGCGAGAAACTGACAGTTGCTGAGCGCCGATGACCCTCTGTCTACGCTATTCTAACTTCATACATACACTCACACACATACAATGAGTATGAGTTTATGTGTGTGTGTGAAAGAGAGAGAGAGAGAATGAGAGAAATTAAGTTTATGAGAGAGAGAGAGAGAGAGAGAGAGAGAGAGAGAGAGAGAGAGTACGTGTATGTATGTGTGAGAGAGAGTGAGTTTGTGTGTATGTGTGAATAGAAAGAGAGTGCGTGTGTGAGAGAAAGAGAGAGAGACACAGATAGAGAGTGTATAAGCGTGTGTATCTCTGTGTGTGCATGAGAGAGAGAAAGGGTGTGTGTGTGTGTGTGTGTGTGTGTGAGCCAGAGACAGAGACAGAGAGAGATGTAGAGTGTGTGTGTATTTATGTATGTGTGTGAGTGTAAGAGAAAGTGTGTGCGTGTGTGAGAAAGAGAAAGGGAGAGAGTGCGTGAGAGAGAGAGAGAGAGTGTGTGTGTGTGTGTCAGAGAGAAACAGTGTGTGTTTATATGTGTCTGTACGAGAGAGAGAGAGAGAGAGAGAGAGAGAGCCTGAGAGAAGGAGACAGGGAGCCAGTGTGTGTGTGTGTGTGTGTGTGTGTGTGTGTGTTACGTGCGTGGGTGAAACAGAGTGAGAGAGAGTACGTGTATGCGTGTGTGTGTGAGAGAGAAAGAGAGAGAGAGAGAGAGTGGGAGTGGGAGATAGAGAAAGTGTGAGCATGTGAAAGAGAGAGAGAAAAGCAGCCAGAGAGTGTATGTGTGTGTGTGTGAGAGAGAGAGAGAGAGAGAAAGAGAGTGAATTATGAGTGTGTGTGTGAGAAAGTGAGTTATTGTGTGTGTGTGTGTGTGTGTGTGTGTGTGTGTGTGCGCATGCGTATGTGTGTGTGTATGCGTGTGTGTATATGTTTGTGTGTGTGTGCGTAAGTAAGCCACTGACCATTTTTTTTTGATTGGCTGATGTGATTTCAGTGCTCAGAATAGGTCAAATGAGTGAGACTAATCTACAACAGCGACACCAGTTAAAAAGCTGATCATGTTTAAAACGAAAATGTTCTTCTCTCCCTTTTTTAGGAATTGAATTAAGAAAAAGTTGCGTACATTTTGTGGGTGTTGGGGAAAAGAAATTTTTTTAACACATGCCCAGTGAAAAAAACAAAGACTTGCTTCAGCTTATTCTCTCTCTCTCTCTCTCTCTCTCTCTCTCTCTCTCTCTCTCTCTCATACACACACACACACACATACCCAAGACCCGTCATATTAGTAGTACCCCATGACCAAATAAGGGTATTGGTCTATTTAGACAGAGATATATATCTATTTCCTATAAATTATTATTGTCTCTATAGATACACGACGGTCCTTATCCATGAAATTCTTTATTTGGCCTATCAACTCTGGTGTATTGACTTCCTTACTCCTCCCACACATCTCATCATCCCTCACAGACTCCCTGCCTTCCTTGAATCTCTTATGCCACTCAAAAACACATGCTCGATTCATGCAAGATGCTCCAAAAGCAGTCTGAAACATTCCATACGTTTCTGTGGCATTTTTTCCAAATTTAAAACAGAGTTTTATTGCATATCGTTCTTCTAAAGTGTCCTCACGTCCAGATTGCATTTTTGAAATTCACCATTGTGACAACCAGGGTGTATTCCAATTGTTGGTGTGGCTGTTCATTGGAAACTGAAATCATAAAACTTGGTCAGTCATCTCATAAGATGTATAGCAATAATATAGTGAATTTTCTAGAGTCTACGATAATTTTAAATGCCTGTACAAAAAAGTCTGGACACTTATAGAAGGCACCTCGTAAATGGTTCAAAGTATGGCTATGTATCACTAACAATTCAATTAAACATCATTCATTTGTTTATACAAAGTTAAGCGATCAAGCAGTTCTATTTTAAACAATTCAATTTAGCATTAGTCATTTACTCGCACCTAGTTTAAATATCAAACAGTTCTATTTGACCCATTGATAGGACTCTATGAGGTGCTACCTCTCCGGACAAGAGTGGACGTGGGAGCGATGGCAATGAAGAGATATCCGCATTTCCTCAAAGCTCCAGCATTACAGGTGCCTTCCAATCAAATTGTTTAATGTCATATCCAGGACACTTGATAGCATGTGGAGAGTTGCCCCTCTGCAAAGATGAGTAACACCATAGCAACATCTCTAACTTCAACTCTCCGCAAAGTACAAAGCAACTCTGTTGCTTAGATACGAAAACTTTTATTCTCTGCAACATTCTAGTTGTCAGCTGAACACAACATAGAGGGAGGTATCGTAAGGGTCTATGAACGAACCCTGCTTGGCAGACACACCAAAAAGACACCCCCTCCCCCGATCTTCTCCTCTCTGACGGACACAACTGGAACTGCCGTCTGCAACACCCGACTGCCCACTGCTCCGAAAATTAAATCTGCTTATATAATCTATTAATTATCTCATTTGGTGTGACATTTCCTCGATTATTGCGCCACACGATCATAAACTTGTATTTCTTACCCAGATGACAAACACTTGATTTGTTTATATTCAATATCCTATCTCGAAATATTTTGACATGGCTCATCCAGCACACATGCAAGCTTATGACCTTTTGTGACAAAAATACTTACACTCCAAGAACTTAGCTAACTTACAATTTTACCAAATAAAATAATTAATATTACTAATTATCACGCTAATTATTTTACAGATGCAGTCGGTGTATTCTACAGCCCCAGCCGACTAGGCTGTTATTTCTGGGAAATATATATATATATATATATATAATCCAAACCTAACCTATATATATATATATATATATATATATGTGTGTGTGTGTGTGTGTGTGTGTGTGTGTGTGTGTGTGTGCATATACACATTGTGGGTGGGTGTGAAACGGAAAGAGAGATAGTGAGAGAAAGAGAGAGGAATGTATTAGGAAAAAGACACAAATCAGAAAGCTTTCATAATTTTATTATTATTATTATTATTATCAGAAAAGTCATTCTTTGATTACAATACCACAATAAGCACCTTGTGAATATCAACCTCACTACTAGGCGGTAACTGATTTGGCCAGACGAACGCGTAAACTATTTGCCCACGAGAATGCTCCTTTTATAAAGCTTCGTCCTAAGTATGGCACAAGACCAAACACGTGGTCCATCCGTGCTGATAAAACTCACAAATAATGGAAAGTTAGCTTAGATCCTTAACCACCACTCGATGCAATGCTCCCTAAGGGAAGTCAACAAAAGCGTGACCAGTAAATTCATCGTAGCTAAATTACCAGTGGCTAAATTCAGAATTTAATCATTGATTTTAAGAATTTAATAAAAAGACCTAAAAGGTTAGGGAAACATCATGTAATAAGAACAATTAATGTTATACAAATATATGAATTTACCTGCGATAAATTTATCATACATTGAATTAGCCGACGCTGAATCAACTACAATTAATTTCCTTACAATCAAATAAATTCTTCCATCTTACGCTGTTAATCATTTGGTATAGTATATACTCATACACACACATGCGCAAATGCAGACGTTTTAACAGTAAGAATTTTCAGGCATAATGTCCGTTGTGAAACTATACTGGAGAAATATACGGAACTTTACATGAGCTAATTGTGGTATTAGTGGGGATATTTGTGGGGATCGAATGATAAATAAAAAACAATAACATAAGAAATTAAAATAAAATAAACACAAGATAAAAGGAATAAATACAAAAAAAAAACAATCTCCTAGAAGGCCCCTGACAAGAAGGACAATCTATGCATGCCTAAAAATATGGGCTTCCAGGCGCCAAAAAGAAACCCATCCTCAGATTTCGACAGACATCTTGACCGCGACAACGGTTATCTAACTGGTTCAGGTAAAACATTCCACTCCACGAAATTGTAGTAAACCTAGAATTAAAGTCGAGTTGGAAAGTCTCCCTGTCTCTTTTCCGTCATTCATTCCCTTTTCAGTCGAAACAACCAAACAAATAGAAGACTAGTGAATTGGGACAAGAAGAAAAAAATAAACGACCAACTTTATAATCTTTCCCAACACCTCCAAACTTCTTATACCCCATAAGTTCTCGTTTAAACCGGTATGCACCCAGTTAAAATAACCGTATTTTATATTGTCTGTAACGTCACGAAGAATCATTAAGACAAGACGCACGCGATTAAATCATCTGAGAGAACATGACACAAAGACTTTTAGTCTTAAAAACAAAAATACACCAACCATCCCCAGCACACACACAGAAATCCAAAATGATTCACATTACATATAGAGTACATTTCTTTTTCTTTTTTCTTTTTTTCTTTGTTATTCTTCACGTGATTCTGATCCCCAGCCTCTTGCTCTATCCGCTGTCACTCTTTCTTCAATTTCTTTATACGTTGTGGTCGTGATAACTCTTTTTTTTTTTTCATTTGTACGTGGGTGTCTACATGGATGTGTGTGTGTGTGTGTGTGTGTGGAGTGTGGAGTGTGGCAAAAGTCTTTGTCCCCAGTCAGCTGTGTCTGAAAGTTGGTGTGAATATAAAAGAAACAGAATTGACCACATATACTTGCAGAAAGATATCAAAGCGTCATGATAGAAAGTTCAAAACTTGAAAATATCCAGAAAAATAGAAAAATCTATAACAAAATACAGGAAAAAGCAAATGGGTCGAAACAGGTGTCAATGTTTGTGTGAGAATTGTAAGAAATCGGCTAAATGAAAAGGGAATTATACACAGAAAAAAAGCCAAGCGGAAATCAGTACAAACAAGCACACAATGAAAAGAAAATGACGTTAAATTTGACGAAAAAGAAACAATCATGGCTGGTCGACAATTGGATGAAAGTGACATTCTGTGATGAATCAAAAATCTTCATTGGCTAAGGTGATTATACTGGACTTTTTGTTACGTGCCGTTCAAATCAAATATATAAACATAACTGCCTGAAGAAAATTTAAAAAATTCCCAAGTCATTCATAATATGGGATTGCATGCCATTCAATATATGTTGAAATTCTGGATAATTTTCTCATTCAATAAATAGAAAGTTAGTTTTTCAGCACGATAATGCATTTTTATAGAGCAAAGTGAATTGAAGTTTTTCTTCCGGAAAAAAACATATAAAATCAATGACGTTACCAGCGAACCATCTAGACATAAAATCCCATTTACAATTTTCTAAGAAGCTGCTTTTCTACATTACAGAAACTGGACTTATCCGTTCATTGCCATAACTCAGGGTTCCTCTCTGACTCAAATCAGTTGTACT